>VZRV01005698.1:52098-179196 GCA_013398115.1 Falcunculus frontatus | reverse complement strand
CCAAACTCCCCGCCAGGAGGTTTAAGCAGAAGAAAAAAGGGACACTTCCTGTGTCTCCACTGGCTTAAATATGGAAATTTCGAGAAGCGTGACTGGTCGAGAGATCTGTCCATCAGACTCAGGGTCAACCCACGACAAAAGGTCAGGTATTTTATCAAATGAACATAAAAACTGGTATGAACTTTGGTCTCTCTATCACTCTTGCTATAATTTGCAGAAACACAGTAGGTTTTGTCAATAGATTACAGCATCCACACTTGCTTAACACATCCCAGCAAGGATGGTATGAAAGCCATCATGCTCAGGATGAATAGCTGCAGAGAATGCAGGCCAAGAAAAATCTGTTTCAGGTTATTAATATACCAAAATCACAAGAAATTCTTAGGTAACTCAACATATTCTATTACTGTAATGTTGAGATACAATTGATAGATATAAAGAGAGATAATAAGGTTTGGGGCCAAGGTACTTTCTTAAGAATTTTTGTACTGCAGTAAATTTTCTGAAGCTTTTCCAATTTTATCTCTGCTAATGTCATGTATGCCATAAAACTAATTAAAAAAAAAAAAAACCAACAAACAACAAAACAACAAAAAAAAAAAAAAACCAAAAAACCCAAACCAAAAATGGGGAAAAAAAGGTGATGGATTGTTCAGCTTTAATTGCTAAAATTCCTGGAATGGAGTAATTTTCAAATTCAGGTCTTTAAAATGGGGCTTGGGGAGCCTGTAATAGATTTTACCTACTTTCTAAGTGTTTTAATAATTTAGTTAATACTGTAATGGCATTTTTTGAGACAAATGTATACATATGTGTCAGTATAACATTTTAACTGATAAAGCGGGACTTTATGGTAATTGTTGCTAATTTTGAAAAATACTCAAGGAGTTCACAGTGTTTCAAGTTAACTATATGTGTGATTGCACCACAGTGAACTCTGCCACATAACATAAATATTCAAGCAATCACTCCAAGATATTTAATGTTACAGTTATTAAGTAAACACAAGGCTATAGCTATCAGTCTAATTATTTAATATTTCTGATAGCAACTGACAGCTATAAACATTAATTCTCAATTATCCTTGTTTACATGATGTGAGGATGTGGACTCAAGCAAGCAAAATGCTTTATATGTGGTGTCCAGGTGCTATGTTTTGTCTAATGCACTCCTGATATTTAAAACTCTTTAGAGTATTCCTCTGCTAAGTGCAACACTGGCATTAAAAGGTCAGAAAGCAGGTGAATTTGTAAAACTGCATGACTTCCCTCAAGTTGGTATTTTGTAGATGTACAAAATAAATGATGATGGCAAGGAAGAAAAGGAATAGTTTAAGCAAAGTTTTCAAAAATAATATTAAGCAGATTTTTCCCACCCTGTCTTTCCTTTGTTCTCTATTAACTACTTTGATTTCATATAGCTTAAATAGCTTCTAAATATCAGTTTGTTAAAAGTTATGTTATATAATATTTTATCATTAAAGCCACCATATACAGAATTAATACTATCAATGTTGCATTACTGTAAATGCTTCCCTGTTGATATGATATATGATATTATATTACATGATAGCAATTTCAAATATTTATTATATTTTACTAAGTGTTTTTATTTTTAATAGACATATTATTAGGATTGCATAACATCTGCTGGTATAAAATAATATAACTAGAATTCCTCCATAATGAAAATATTTTTCACTAAACGCATCACCACCTACTGTTAGAATTCTAGTACCACTTAGAGTAAAACGTCTTAGAAAATGACAATCATACAAAAGCTACTTTACCCTACTTCATTTTACCACAGATTGTAACATCACATGCTGCACTCAGACAACGTGTGAGCTTCTCCCGATAACCATGTGCACTGATGAATGAACAGTATTTTAAATTGATGTGACACTGCTAAACTAGCAGGCATTTCTGTGACCAAAGACTGTTCTGCAGCCCTTGGGGAGAATCCAGTATCTTTATGAGAATACTTAACTAATGAGCCAATAACTTGGTGTTCTAGACAAACAATACTTCTGCAGATAGACTATATGTTAATTAGCCAGATGGGAAAAAAATACAGACCTGTGTCTCTGTGGCTGTGGAGCAATAAGCATGTCATATGAATGTGCCACAGAGGATGGAAAATCATTTTATGGAAATAGTTTTAGAAGCTGTAATTGTATTTCTTTTCAGTTATAGACTGCAGAGAGAAAGTTTTTTGGAGATGTTTTTTGTGATTCCTTTTGGCAATTTTGTTTATATGTAAATTTTGTTTAATGTAAACTGTGACACAGCAATACTATTTTCTTTATTTGATTTTGGAAAACCTGAAGTCTTAGCTAGATTTCTCTGAAAATTTGCTTAGCCCTATGTTGCGGTGGCCCAGCCCACTTGGGGGCTGGATGACCTTCAGTGGGTGGATTTCCCAGCCCAGGAGTCCTGCCCCGCAGGCGGGGTTGACAACTGAGGCTCCACCCACTGGGTGTCAATCACTGCAACTCCACCCCTCGTTCTGGCATGTTCTATGTTCGCGTTATCCCCATTGGTTTGCTGTTATATACATATTCATTACCCTCTGTTCCATATTCATTAATGTCTAGAAAGTTCTGTTATCTTTGGTTTCCGATTGGATAATTCAAATATGTTCCTCCCCTGTTGTACCCTGATTCGTTCCTGTCGACCCCTTGTCATTCCCCGATTGGTTTTCCCTTGTGTCTCTTCCCTGCACTGCCCCCGCTTAAAAGGGGCGTGCAACGGCTGTTCCCTGACTCTTCGTCCCTGCCTACCCTTCCAGCAACTCCCTGCTTCCTATCCTCCCACAATAAACTGGGATTGAAGGCACCGGAGAGTCCCTCCTTCTTCTTTGCCCTCGCCTCGGTTGCCGAGCAACCAACTGTGTGCAGCCTGCTCTATTGTGAGCCTGCAGCAGGTGGCTGTCAATTGACTCTCACACTGCCACCCTGAGTGGCCCGTCGGCTGGAGCCTTTGCAGCCGTTGCCTGCCTGGCCACCGGGCGGCCAGAGCACTGAGGTGACCGCAGCTGCAGCCCTAGACCTTGTTCTTTCAATACCATGAAATGTAGTATTCAGTAAGGATGGAAATTGTGTGATACGTAGTCTACCTCGCTAGAAAATAAATATGCAAAATTGAAGGGCATTTTAATTCTTTCTAAAACCAAAAGAAAACATAGAACATATGCGATATTTGCCCAAGTTCAAGAGTGACTATAAGAATAGAAATGAGGACAGAGTTCTGCTTTGTGTTAGATGAGGCTTTTGTTTAGATAGGATCAAAGTCCATATATACAACTAGAATTTACACTGAACAAAAATATGCAGAGATAAGAATTGAATATGCTTCAAGTAACATTTCTAAAATAATGCAGTAGACAAGAATTTCAGTTTGTTTATTAGTGTTATTCTAGACTGTGTGGTCTGATTTAAAATTGAGAGAAGCTTCATGCATGGAACAGGAAAATGTAAAAATGCATATGAAAAATGACATATTCAACTCTAAAATAAAAAAAAAAATTGAAAAAACCCAACTAATTTAAAAATTAAAAAATTATAAAACAATATATATGCAAGGAACACTTTTTGAGTGTTCGGCAAATAATCACCTATAGAAAAAAAAATATTAAAACTTTTGAGCATACAGAATGTGAAATACTAAAAAAAAAAAATCTACCACTCAGGCACCATTTAAACATCAAATCTTAAAAAAAAAAAAAATCCTCTTGGTCTATAGCCACTCTGCAACATCAACAATTAAAAACATATACACGTATACATAAATTCCATTGCTGAACTAGGTACAAGAATAAAACTCCACATGAAGACAGAAGGAAAACAAGGAACTGAATGAAAACAATATTGTGGACCAGAGCATGTTCTAGAATAATAGACTTTTTTTTTTACCTTAGTCACTGGGGAGAGTATCCAACTTTATGGAGTCAAGTTTATTAAAAGTCTACAAGTATTGATAATATAGAAGATTTTTGTGACTTTTTTTCTTTTTGGACATGGCTAACAGAGCTTTTCAGTATTTGAAATCCATTTTTTATTCCAGTTTGAGAATACTAAGATAATCTGTTATGCATAAGTATGGAAGATTTTTTGTGTAGTCCAGAATATTCTATGAAGATATTACCCAAATATGACATGTCTGGTAATAGGAATAAATTTTCTTCTTGACATGTTATGCAAATTGTCCATTTCATAGATTTTACAGTTTTTTAAAATGCACATTGTTCATTGTTGGAGATAAGATGCTAAAGCATTTCAGTATAAGGACTAGCTTTCTTTTGTGACTTGACATGTAAAAAAAAAAGCTGACTTTAAGCATGCATTCTATCTTTTAATTAAAAAAACCTCCAACAAAATCTATCACTAGATGGATTGGCTTTTTAGGGATGTTTATTTTTCCCAGTATCAGGTTTCTTTCTGTTTTGTAGGGAAGGAAATAAGAGGTATGACTAAGTAACTTGATGGATGTAATGAAAACATAACATCTACAAGTGATTAAATGAAATCTTATTTCATGTAAGTAACAAAGGATTAGAAAGCTGATTTCTCTTTCATAAAAGGTTATGTTAAAGGTTATTCTATTTCTTCAAAAGTCGTTCTGAATTCTGCCTTGTTTACTCTTTATACTCTGTGCTGCACATAATCTTCAGATTTCCATTACTTTCCACATTCTAGTGTAGCAAGTTCTCCATAAACAAAGGTCAAATTCCCCTCATTTATGGTGGTATCATTCTAGGAAAATAATGCTGAAAATCAGTGAAATTACTTTGTAAACCAAGCTTTTAGAGAGAATATGAGAATAATTAGAATTAATTTCCTTGTAGACAATTTTTCATAATACTTCATATGTTTGTATCTGTTTTATTGTCAAAATCAATTTTGCTGGTATTTCATCTCAGGCATGTAATTATTTCT
Organism: Falcunculus frontatus; assembly: GCA_013398115.1. Lineage (NCBI taxonomy): Eukaryota > Metazoa > Chordata > Aves > Passeriformes > Falcunculus > Falcunculus frontatus. The sequence continues at coordinate 174,260 of VZRV01005698.1, read as the reverse complement.
TTTTAGACCATGGTCTTCATTGTAGAATGTGATGTGAGTATGCGCCTTCCCCAAAGATGAAAATTTAAAAAATATCCTATCCTTTTCTATGTCCAAAACTTAAAGAAGCTGCAGTTTTCTGTAACTGGTCTAATTGGATTGTACTAATTGGATTGATAAGGCTTGAGGGGTTCACATATTAAACTCGTGCATTTATGTTAAATCTTCTGTTGTTATTTGTCTCCAGTTAAGGGCAACTACTGCCCATAAAGCTCCCAACACTATCTTCCACTATTTTGTGGAAAAATATTTTGTAAACAGGGACGCTAAACTCAGGTAGTGCTACAAAAATCACAACTGCAGCAACTCCACACGTCTGAATTTTGTCTACAACTTTTGATCTAATAGTATCATGTCATTCAGAGCTGTACATACAATTAAATGTTACATATGCAGAAAACTGGTAATACACTGATCTCAGAGGAAAACCATTATGTGATAAAAAGGTGTGTGTCAACAAATATAGAAGATGACAGAGAGTATGCTGGTTAGTTTGAAAACTGGTACTTCGGGGACTGAAGAAATCCATAAAACCATTTAATCAACAAAGGGATTATTTCATGAATTTCATTGTCTCCTACTCTCTTTTTCTAATCCCTTCCCTCTAATTTTTCTTCACTCTTTTGCTCTTTCTTGTTATGTATAAATTTTAACTTGGTCTTAAAAAAGATACTTTGAGAAACTGCATTTATTTTCATTTAATTTAACCTAAGGAAGCTAGTTTTGTTGTTTTGAAATCAATATATAATACCTTTAGGGAGATATTTGCATTCCAGGTTGAAAATAAAGTGGCGGATTTGTTGCATTATCAGTATTTTTTTTCTCATGGCGCTGAAGATTCACTCCAGAGAAACTTCTAATTCTTATTGTTTAGCTCTTTCACCATGCTCAAAGATCTCCAAAGATGACACTTATTGCCTCAAATGTGCACAACACCCTTGCACAGATGAAATAAGTTTGCAGGCAATGAGAACAAATTTACTGTGGCAGTGAATTTTCCCTGAAATTACTCTGAAACTGTGTTTTCATTTTATAACAGACAGTATCTTTCTTATGAGAAAGGCCAATATACAATAAACCTGTTGGTAGACATATTGACAGTTTCTTAATTTATTTTTGAAGAAAATAAAATTATTGGGAAAAGGTGGAACAAAATGCTACACACAATATATACAAAACATGGGGATGAAAACATAATTATGGCTACTATAAATAACCTATTACAAAATTTATATATTGAGAGGAATTTATTGTGTCAGCTATTTTGTCAGGAACCTTGCATATTTAAAGACATTAATCCTGCTTGCTGATTTGTTTATTTATTTATAAGCTGTTTCAATGTGAAATGCACTGCTGGACAAAGAATTTTAATGCACAGTGGATATAACACCAGGCTTTTACACAGCATTATTTGCATACTTTATTTCCATTCTTTTTATGAACGGCATGCTATTGCATTTGCATGGAAGTGTAAGTTCATACATATTTAAACTAAATTCTCTTGGCAGGATAATATAGAATTGTCATTAATCTTATAAATTCCAGCGAGCAAATGGCTTGTTTCTAACCTAACAATAGCCATTAACACAGCATCAACCCAAAATGTGTCTTACCTTGAATACTGCTGTAAAGTTATCATCTCAGTCTTCTGAACTGGTACAGAATCCTGAAGATTGATGGAGAGAAATATTAGAAAAAAATTAAGAGGGCAGTAGAAGTAGCATTCTGAGTGAACACTGCTCCTGTTCTGCTCAAATAGTGTGTTTGAACTCATGAATTCACTTAAATACTGAATAAGACAGGCATTATGTGAGTCACCAGGAGACAAATGACCAAGGTATTGTTAGAGCAACATCTTTTGAAAGCCCCTATTGCTATCTAGACAGTAAGAAAGAATTTAAGATAGCTCAGTTAAAAAGAAAAAGGCTCTTGACTTAAGGCTTCAATGCCTGCATTGTTACTTAGCCCTGATCAGTACTTAGGTCTGGTGGATCATATGGTTCAGCACTTCATTGCCTGACTAGAATATACGTTATTGTGTGATATTTTCTGAGCAGCTAATCAGCAGTGAACAGATCTACTAACTTGGACTGATTCCAGTGCATCTCATCTTTGTGGATCTCGCTCTTTCTCTTGGTGAGACCGGAAGGGGATTTAGAAAACAAGTCAGTGTCACTCAGTCCTGCAGAAGTACTCAGAGAAAGTCTTCTATGTAAGGCAGAAATTCTTCAATGACTGTGTTTGTGAATAGGCTATTAATGAAATACTGCTAGAAAATAGTATTTTGTATACAGTTTTCTTTGCTAGGTAAACGAGTTCTACTTCAGCTTCCTCAAGGCAGCAGCACCATCACCCTGTGACTGAATTATACAAAAGTATAAAACTAAATTTGGATGCTGGTATATATAAGCTTTCACACTCAAGAGCAGATTTTTAGAAGAATCTCAAGTAAGTAGAACCACTTGTGTAGCTAAGGCTTCTAAATTCCAGGATCAGGTAGGGTTTATTCTCAGCATCCTGTTCCAGTGTGGGTTTTCCTGCTTCTAGTGTATGTGTTGTGTATCAGTTTTGCGACATAACTAAAATTTCCCTGTGGCTTCCAGAAAGCTGTAGACAACTTCAGGTTTGTCACCACAACATCATGTCGAGATGCTAATTCCATCATCTACTAAATAATGCTTTGAAGACTCTCAAAACCAATGCTGGATATAGACACGTCTGTGAGACCAGAGACCAGTGCTGTCATTTTTGGAGTCGTAGTTTAGTACATCTTCATATTGCTTATGACTCCAATAATTCCTATCTTTTTTCCCTAATGGCGACTTAAATCCGATCAAATTTCTTGAAGATAAGTTGTATGCCACTATCTCCCTCTAAATTAGTACCTTTTCATGACCTTTTTTTTCTTTCTTCACTTACTCTTTGAAAGTCTTTGGTTAATCTGAAACATTAGAACTGAATTGGATAGTTCCCATTCCTTTTAATAGGATCGTTAATGTAAGCACACTGAGAGATACACTTCTGTCCACTTATGACTGCTTTGTAAGTTTATAAGGATGTTTATAAGTGTTTTAGAAACATTCTACTCCAGTGTTGTAGGTACTATGTGATACTATGGGCATAGGTTAAATGAACTAAGAATCTCTTTTTTCTCATCTCTGATTCATTTTATAAGACGGAAAGAAATGGAAACTAGAAAGCTTCTGAAAGATTAGGGGGGGGAAAAAAGAATCAATCTACTTCAGAAAGTTCCACACTGCTTTGTGGAAATCGCTGTTGACATTGCTACAGATCTTTCTCTGCCCCTGGCCTGCTATATCCCTCGCCTGCACAGTTTTTCCTTTTCAGTATTTTACCAGCTCTAGAGGTATACCAGGTTTTGGTTAAAAAGCAGAGTTCTTCTGCTCTAGCTATTTCTATATCCTGTTTATATAGTAAACATCCTATTTACATAAACGTGCTGGTTTTGACTGTTAATTTTCTTCAGGGTAGTTAGTATGGAGCTGTGTGTTGGCTTTGTGCTGGAAACAGTGTTAATAACACAGGAATATTTTGGTTATTGTGGAGAAGCACGGACACAGAGCCAAGGCCTTTTCTGTTTCTTACCACCCCCCACCAGTGAGATGGCTGGGAGTGCACAAGGAGCTGGGAGGGGACACAGCTGGAACAGCTGACTGAACTGACCAAAAGGATATTCCATACGGTGTGGCATTGTGCTCAGCAACATAACTGAAGGAAGAAGGAGGAAGGCAGTGATGTTCAGAATGAAGGTATTTATTTTCCCAGGTCACTATTACGGGTGATTCCTGCTTTCTTGGAAATGGCTAAACCCATGGTAAATGGTGAATGAATTCCTCATTTTGCTTTGCTCACATGCACAACTTTTACTTTACCTGTTAAACTGCCTTTATTTCAACCCAAGTGTTCTCTCACTTTTACTCCTCCAATTTTCTCACCCATCCTGATGGGGATAGGGAGGAGAGGGGAGGGAGTGAGTGTCTATGTGGTGTTTGGTTCTCATCTGGGGTTAAACCACAAAAATAATCAATAAAATACCTTGATGTTAGAAATGTTCTGACTTTTAGTGCCCTGAAACTAATGTTTGAGAAGTGTCTATGATGGATGTGGGCAAACACAAGCAGCTTTTCTCAACTTGCTGTTTACCAGAGAGACAGAACAAAATTAACTTCTGCTTAGGCAATTGTTCTGCATCTATCTAGTTTGTAGGTACGGTATGTTTCACATTTACTGGAAATACATCTAAAATGACTGACTTGTATTTAGTTAACTAGAATAAAATAAAAGCAAACCAAAAACTAAAGAATGCTTAAATTTAGTTAGGGTATTGACCCCGTCTGGATTGCTCATGCAAGGTAAAGCTGCCTTTAAATTAATCTATACCTGGTTTCCTTAAGTATTCTTGACTTGTATTTTAAAGTGTTTTTGTAATAGATACGGCTGAGCTTATGTTTAGATACTTTAAAATGTGGATGTGAAATGGGTTTTTCTGTTGGTTTTTCTTTTTCTGCAAAGTGTGTGTAAATTACGTGTCCAGCTAAACTAACTGTTCCATATATATATCTATGTTTTTTAAAGAAGCTGACAGTTTCAGATACTCAAAAGTTTAGCTGTATTGAAGGGCATTTCTGTCTTAACTAAAGACACATCTTGGAATTTATTAAATCACTTCTAGTGATTTAACAATGAGTTGATGCTTAACATTTCAATGAATCTTATAAATCTGGTTGGTTATGGCCAGCCAGTGTTAATTCTGGAACTAGTGTACTGTTACAAAAGGTATTAGAATATACTAAAATAGTAAGCTCAGGAGAGTTACTTGTTCTCATAAAATAGTACTTTACTTTTGCATACTGATTGAATTGTGTTTTGTTTTAAAAATAGAGACAACTTACTTACCCTGAGGATACATTTTATTATCATGTGAAATATGGAATGCTATTTTGCTTCAGGAGATAAAAGCAATTTTCCTCAGAGTCCCTCTAGAAACAGCTGCATCAGCTTACCTAGTCATCTAACATCTGCGAGGACAATCTTTCAATAAGTGTCCTTCAGTGTAATTAATTTGTACAAGATTTGTACAAACAAAGTATTTAATAAAAAAGGTGATTTTGTATTTCTTCTAAAGTTAAATAAAACTGAATTGTAATTGTTATGAACAAATCTCACCTCACTGTATTTAAAGTTACAACATCTTGTGGAGGGTTAGCCCTGGGCAAAACCACAGGGGAGAAAATAGGAAGAACAGGAAACAAGATTATGGGTCAAAGTAAGACAGGGAAATTGCTTATCAGTTACCATTGTCAGCAAAACAGACTTTACTAGGGAAAAATTAACTGATTGCCAGTCAAAACTAAAAAAGTAATTATTAATTCATGTAGAGGAAAATAAAACAGGAAACATTAAAGCCACACCATTAGTACCCTTTTTTCCCAGCTTAACTTTAATTGCAACTCCTCTGCCTGTATGCCCCATCCTCATCCTGTCCCTGCAGCATCACTGGGAGAGTGAGCTGCAGCATTGCTGGGAGAGGGAGCTGCAGACACTCTCTATTAGCTCGTCTCTACCACTACTTTTCCCTCACATTTTTCCCTTGCTTCAACATGGATGCTTCAGAGGCTTCAGGGAACACCTGCTCTGGTGCCATGGACCTCCTTGTGCTCCCTCTATTTCTGCTCCTTCTTAGATGCACTTTCCTAGAGGCAGCACCACCTTGGCTGAGGGGTGCAGCCATGCCCTGCTGTGTCCCCAGCAGCTGGCTGGAGCTGGCTGTGTGCAGCGCGGGGCAGCCCCAGCATCTCCTCACAGAGGCTGCCTGTGGCCCCCACTGCCAGGACTGGGGTACCCACACTCTAATTTAAAAACAAAATCGGTAACAGTAGAAGTTGTTCAGAAAGACAAATGTCTTTCACTAGTATGCTTTCCAGCCTTTAAGCTTTTTTTTTTCCTAAACGTTTGCTATCTTCTGTGAAAAGTCCTTTAGACACTTGAAAGGATCCCCAAAAAATCTTTTCTGATCTCCCAAGTTTCTAGCAGTTTCAAAGTCCATGCGGACCATAACCAATCAGATCTCATTGCCTAATGGTGTTAATGGTAATTCATTTCTTCTTTTAATTAAACACAGATGTAGATCTAAAATTTAAGAAAATAGGAAAAGCTGTATTCCCATGCCAAGCTCAAAATTTCCTTTTTCTGCCACACTGCAGGGTCATTGACAGTACCCCAGAGCCTACTACAGATGCACATTAATTACCCGTTCTCTAATTACTAGGCTATCGGGATAACAGTTCAACCGTTCATTAAACTTTCTTCTTCCAAAGCTCCAGAGGCGTGTGCAAGAAGCACACAACTTGGCAATTTTAATTGAACCCTGCTAACTCATAAAAATGAACAAAAATGAACAAAATTCTAGTTATCAATAAAGAATCCTTTTTCATTTTGTCCACTAAGCCCACAACATACAGATGATCATTTTTGGTGCAATCTATTTGGACATCCAACAGTGCAGTGTTCACAGAATGTTAATTATTGGGAATACATCAACAGGATTAGGGAAGATTCCTGGCTGTTAAATTACCAGTTGAATTCCCCACTGAAGACATGCAAGGAGGCAGTTAGCTAAATAAGCAAATCTAAATAGGATGATTATCTAAAAAGTTCAAATATTAACAAGAGGAAGCCTGTGAAAATTAATAGAGATGATAACAAGTTAAAAATATGTTAACCTGGTCTGTGATATATATATATATTTCCAGGATATAAAGTGAAGTTTTACTATCTTAAAACATTTTTCTCAACATCGTTAGTTATTTGACTGAAGGAAGGGTTATGACACAAATATATCAGTCACAACAAATGAAGTCTTGCTTTTTAATATCAGTATTTTTCTTGTGTCTGCCACACCTTTGATTTTTAAGGTTTATTTGATGTAAAAATGTCTCACTTAACCATCTACTGTTTTTAATACACCTGAGATGTCATGATGATTCTCACTTGCTCTGACTTTGATTTCACATTGCAGCTTCAAAGTGTATCTTTTCTTCTACCTTATTGGTATACAAATCATTAATATCTATTAATACAGTTAGCATTACTTTAAAAATATATGAGTTCATTATTTGTGGTCTAACATGTTGTTTTCCAGGAGTCAGAATCTGTGGGTGTATTCTTGGTATTTCTTAGCAAATTCCCTGTCTTACTTTAAGTAATCATGTCTTTTCAAAGCTCTTCTCAATGTATTCAGCAGGATTAATTATGTACCTAAGCAACTTTTCAGAACAGAGACAATTAAGATGTGATGTTGTTATTACAGATATATCCAATAGCCCACAAAAATTTACAGTTACTTCTATTTGCTGTTACCTATACCACAGTAGTCAGTGACTATTTTCTTGTACTTAGCTGATCTCTTAGTTTAAAGTTCTGTACAATCCTGAGCAAAGAAAATTTAGGATGAATACTCTGATTCACACAATAAAGTTAAATAGTCGGAAGTTTGAAATACATGTATTCTTTAAAGTTATAGTAAAATTAACTGTTGAATACTTGCCATTAAAATAGATACATCTTTGTCAAATTAGTGTAAGTAGGTGGCTAGAACTTACTTTTGTAATAAGTATAATGCTAAACCATAGTAATAAAACACTCTTTACAACAGATATTCAGGCCGGTTTGTCATAAATGAACAATTTTTGCAGTCTATAAAAATTAGCTCTATATAGAAATCCTTATCAAATGTGTGAATTGCCATTTAAAAAAGATACAGAAAAATAAAAAGGGACGTTCTTCCCCTGCAGGGTATTTCTGGGTACTGGACTACTGTGTTGCATCAAATGAGATTCAGCTGAACAGTTGCTTTCTGCTAATCAATAAAAAGATTAACTCCATACAAACGATTCTGCTTAAATAAGCATGTAACGCTTACTCCATTTAATCAGAAAAGAGGAGAAGAAAACATATGTTGATTGATCCTGTCTAAACTCATCCAGAAGAACCTCAGCTATCTTTTGCATTTTCAAACAGTAAAAGAAATGTGCCAGGAAATTGCTAAATCTTCTTTCTGGTCTGTAACACTTACTGTTTCTTGATTCAGGGTTGTTTTTTCTTCCTTTTTCCCTGATCTGTTAAATCAAGATTACACTTGATTACAGATTACACTTGAGTGTAATCATACTACCTTTATTAAATGTTTCCCCGATTTGGTTATTTGAGTACTAAGATTACTACAAATCTTTCCCATCAGAATGAATTTCTGTTGCCCCTCATAGTAAACAAAAGTAAAAAATCAGGGAATTAATTACACATAGTTAATGCCTTAAGTCGGATGTTGGATCACTGAGAGAACAAAATCAGGAGAAAAAAAAATCTTAGTAACAGTCAAAATGCTGAGATAACAAAAAATAGCAAATAAAATACCATGTATTGCCAGGCACAATTACAAAAAGGGTGACTAAGTCGATTAGAGCACGGTGCTCATAACAGCAGGGTTTTGGGTTTGATCCCCATATGGGCCATTCACTTAAGAGTTGGAACTGATGATCCTTTTGGGTCCCTTCCAACTCAGAGTATTCAGTGATTCTGCAATTTACTCTCCAAACTCCAGACAATACTCAAGAGTTTCCATGGAAGATTACTGCATAGCCAGCAGAGGCGTAGAACAGATTTTGGGTTCTGTGCTATCTTGTGGGCTGGGTTTATTCCACCCAAGGCCTAGACAATGCCAGCTGCTTGGTGATCCCATGTCCCCGCAGAGCCTCCAGAGCATGGCTCTGCACCATCCTCCACAGCTGGCTAAGCCTGTCCACATCCCCCCGCAGGGGCTGGCTGCCAGGGTGGCCCTGAGGCACAGAGCTCGTGAGAGAACGCATCCCTTTCAGGGAAAATATGCAATCTACATTCTATAAGAGACAATGTAAAATGAATGTTAAGTTTGTCCACTGGTAATTTGAAGTAAAAAATGAAAAAAAGTTTCATAACCTAGTGTCCAGAACCTCATCTCTTTGTGTAGTCTACCTATGTGATAGGCAGTGTCTTAATTCTGTTTTAATAGGAGTGCCACTTAGAACAGTAAATTTAAAAGATGTTTGATCCTAAAATTAGGAGGGAATAGAAAGATGGCAAGAAGGAAGCAAAGAATTTATTTAATATCTTATATTTCTAATTAATGATGCAGAGGACTATATCATACCACTGTAGTTGTTTTGATGTGAAAGTCATTTTTAAATGGGATATTTAGATGAACTATTCTTTATTATTCTTATTCAATTATAACCTTATATATCACTACGAATTAAAATCCTGTACAAGGACTTAATTTACATTTAATTAGTTTCCCTGTAAAATGATTTCTGCTTTTGAAATTATGCATTTGTACGTTACAGAACAATCCAATTATCAGCCTCACTGCCAAAGATCAATTTGGAACTCTGAGAGGTGTGATGAAGTATGTTTTCCATCATTAAAATTACCTGCAAATTCTTTAGCACTATCAAAATGTCTATGACTGTTATTTAATTTGTTTATGACTAGCAGGAGTAAATAGGATTGTGTAATAAAATGGAATTTTTGAGAAAGTTCATCTTTCCATGAGTGGAGCGCTCGCTGGAAGTCAAAGAAATCACCAGAATAAATGTGTCTATATTTTATAAGTCTTTGCTTCCTTACAATGCGTAGTCTTAAGATAGGCATAAAAATGTTACATGGGTTCTAATTAAACCTGATGGATTCAAACATCAGTGAAATTCACAATTAGTTCACTGGCATGTGAAGCAGAATATTATGAGAAAGGAAAGTCTAAGCTTAATTTTGTTTCCTGATTCTTTATTCTCATGAGAACAGTGTTGAAGGTGTCAATCTGAGCATGACACAGTAAAATAACCAAGTGGTTCCCTCATATGAGGGAACACAGATACCTAAACAGAGCTCAGTGAAATTCTGCAGTGGCTGTTTTCACACACCTAATTCTGTCCAAAGTGCTAAGAAGTAGTTTTTAACTGTTAGAAAAGTTACCATGGTATCCTCTACTATCTGTGGGACAATAGGAGTAGTTCTCAGTTCTACACAATTTTGTGATTTTTTAGAGAGCTGGAATGCAAGCAGGTCATATTAGAAATCTGTTCTCAATACAGCTCTATAAGGTTAAGTACATCTTCTTACTCAAGGGAACAGTTAATGTTGCTTTTAATAGGCATATCTTGAGTTTCTGCAAGCTCAGTGCAAAACGTGGACAGTTAATAACTAGCAAGTTTATACTCATTGTAAAATGAAGTAAATGCAAACCTCACATTTCCTTAGAAAAGAAAAAAGTTAAAAGAGAAAAACACTTGCCACTGCCTTTTTTTTTCCTGGACAATGGTTGCTGCTTATAGTAATGCAAATTTGGATTTTGAAGTATTAGGATATACAAGGCAAACCACTATATTAAGCCTGAGTCACTACTATGACAGCAACTTATACCATTTATCATTTATAATTGCTCGTGTTTTTGAGGCCTAGAAATGTAGGCCTCAAACAAACGTTTTTGTTCCTACTTAATTAAAAAAAAAAATTAAAAAAAAAAAAATTACTAACCTTTAGTCCCATTTTGGGCTTGTAGAGTGGGAGAGTGTGAATGTCATGAATTGACCCCGAGCAGCAGCTGAGCACTCAGCCACTTGTTCACTCCCCACTTTACTCCCACTAGAAGTAGAGAGAACAGGAAAAACAAAAGTGTGAAAACTGTGGGTTCAGGTAAAGACAGCTTAATAAGTGGAGGAGAGAGGAAAAATACATGTAATGCAAAGACAGCCACATGCCGCCTCCTACAAGCAGACCAATGCTCAGCTAATCTCCAGACAGCAGCCACCTTGGAAGCCAAAAAATCCTCACTTTCTTCCTCTCCACCCAGTTTTTATTGTTGAGCATGATGTTACATGGCATGGAATATCCTTTTAACCAGTTGGAGTCAGCTGTCCCATCTGTGTCACCTCCCAGTTTCTTGTCCACTCTCAGTATTGTTGCTGCAAGTCGAGGGGGTGGGGAAAAGAGGCAGTGTGATGCTGGTGCAACCACTGTACAGCCATACTGTTATCACCTGTGGTTTAACCTAAAATCCAAAATACAACAACTTTTGGTCTGCTGTGAAGAGAGGTAACCACCCAAATCCCTTATAATGATTTTGACGGTTTAAATCAGCTGCTGCTGTAAACAAATGAGAAGTCTGAAAAATAAACCTTAATCAAAAAATGAACCTTAACAAGCTACTTGTCTCGGTTTGAGACAAATTAGGAGGAAATGTCCTGAGATGAACCTGTCCTCTAACGGAAGGCAGGTTTCAGCAGCCCCTCCCCCACAGGTTCGAAAGGAATTTTCTTGGAGGAAAGTGAAAAACCTGTTTATTTAACAAGCAGGGTGAATGCAGGCATGAGAAAAAAAATGAGTCATGTTAGATAATAAACCTTCTCGTTGTGGAGAAGGATGGTGGATTTTTTTGAGTCCTGCTCAGCCTCTCCCAAGGCCCTCTGGAGCCAGGCTGCAGTGCCCCAGGGCCTCCCTCTGGGCCGTGGCATGGGGCTCCTGGTCATGTTCTGGTGTTCCGGACAGGAGCAAAGCTGAACAGTTCCAGAAGAAGAAGAAGCCACAAGCCCGGGAAAAATTTCTTGTCTCAGCTAACAGGCTGGCTAAAAAGCAATAAGGTGCTTCCTCGGCTCTGCAGTGGTGAGGACACTGGGGAGTGTGTGTGAGTCCTTGAACACAAACCAGGCTGAAGAATTCCCTGGCTTCTCTCCCCCCTCTCCTGGACCCAGCTTAAAGCTACAGGACCCATTTCTGGGCAATAAGCAGATGATAGGAGAATACAGTATTATCATAAAATCACCCCAAGACACTATTCTTCTGATTTTTCTTGGGCTGGTGCAACTGCTTTACCTAACAATAATAAAATAATACAGACTGGGGATCTTCGCAAGGCATGTTCCAACTTCCAGAGGAGAATTCCAATTCCAACAGTAAGCCTGATTGCCACTTTACAAAAAAAAGAAAAAAATAAAATTATCCAGTCCTGGCATTAACACCTCTTGAAAAATAACACCTCAGTGAAAATACCTGGCCTTCCTTACACTGGTCTTTGGCTATCCCAGTAGAGAATGATACATAACTCTGCAAGTTATGGGAACATGTCTCAGACACGGAGAAGTATCAAGTTTGAAAGATTTCAGTGTATTTTTGGAAAGAAGGTACATTTCAGGATCTTTTCCATAGTCAGTTATGTACTAAATAGAATTTCCTATTAGCAGAGAGAAAATGAATGGTTTAGTTTTCAAGTTGGCATTTTAATTATGTTTGCATTAAATCAGGCTAGAAGGTGTTTAAAAAGCCTCTGTTGAAAGTTCTTTTAAGTAATAGTTTTGAGCCAGGTGGCTGTCAACCACAGTAAGATAAAAATGCCAGAATAAAGTTTATTTTGAAATAAATTTCACAGTTTACAAATGGTGAAGAGAGTTTACACTTGTGTGGACTTCATAAGAGTTGAATTAGCTGAAGTTTTTATGTGGGGGAAGGAAATGTGCAAAATTTTGTTTGTCTGCATTTCTATTCTTCTGCTAAACTCAGACCTCAGTGGGGACTGAATGTCTTTGTCTCATTTAAAAACAAAAGCTTAACTCTGAGACAGCTCTTGGCTCTATTGAGATCAGAGATTTGGGAGTTGGGAGCTCAGTATCTGCCCACAAACCTTAGACTGCTGATAGGGAAACATGCCTTAGATCCTTTTTTCTTCCTTGAAGAAATTATTTATTCTCAGGATATCTGTGCCAGTAACCAACCACTTACAAATACAGTGATGCTGGAAATTCTTCTCTCATATTTAGGATTTCTTTCAGTGAAGCTGAACAGAATGGAAGGTGTGAGGAAGAAAATAACTGATTTTACAAGATTTACCTTTCAACTGATAGACTGGTGGTCATACATATAGGTCATGTATGTCTTGGGGCAGGTAGCATGGCCCCACTTTTTATCTTTTTTACCTTTTTAATGATTGGTCATATATTTGGAATATGATTAATTTTCAGTAACATTTTGCTCCTCAATGTAAAGGATGCCATCAAAATGGAATAAAAATATTTATTTTGTTGCAAATTTTTTATATTTTAATGCAAGAAGATGTCATTATATTTAATAACCTGAATTTCTGGAAGAACAAAACAAACCAACCAACCAACCAAACTGAAAAAACCCAGCGAAAAGAATACAGAGCAGGATTTTGTCCATAATTTCGGGTAGCAAGTTTCTGACTTCTGTTTGAGCTTTATATGTCTTTCAGAAATTTGGTCTTAATTTGAAGGCTTTTGAGTGATGGAAAATTGAGCACATCACTTACTAGAAGGTTTCTCATGGATAATTATCTTTGTTATAAAAAATCATGCCTTATTTATAGCTGAAAATGTATCCAATTTCAGCTGCAGTCACTGCATATTGTTATGTCTTTGTTTAGTAGATTAAAACCCCTTGCCTTTGAAAAGTTAAGTAAATAGAGCTTTTTGAATCTCAAACTGCAGACTTCAAATCAGTCTTACGAGGTTTGTCTGAACCTTTTCCAATTTTTTTTTTAAACTTTTTGGAGATTTAGGCAGTCTATTAGTCTTTCCAGTGTTGCATTCAGAAGAAATATTATGCCTACTGCAAAATATGTCTTCTGCTGGGATTTGTTTGGATTTCTGTTAACTCTTCATGTGGCTAATGTTGTTTAGACTGTGGCTTTGAGTGGCAGGATTGAGATGCAGAGTGCTTCAACAACTGTTTGAATTTGAACCATAATAAATCTAAGCACTAATAAGAAAGGCAAAGTTAACTTGGGCAACCTAAGCAAATTCTGGTTATATAAATATCTGCAAACTTATTAGCTCTAGTGTTCTCATCTAGGTCAGGATCATCATAGTTTCTAAGAGCACAGAGCTGTGGATTTTACCTCAGTGATATATATTTGTCCTTCTAGTGCAGACAGATCTTCTAGAATTTATTTCAATCAGTAATGGCACAGTAATTATATACATTTCCTTATATATATTAGCTGCACTAGTCTGTGGGGTGAGGCGGTGGGCAGAGAGTGGGAAATGGTCTTCTAACAGTTCATTTAGTCACTCAAACAAAGGTAGAACAATCTATTTGCAGAGGGAAAACAACATTTTCTCTGCCCTGAATGTTAACAATATAGGAAAATATCTCTCCTTTGTAATATAACATGGAGTAAAACAGATGGTTGTCTCTGTCTGCTTCCTGTTTCTCGTTTGAATCCTCAACAGCCAGCAGAACAGGCAGCTTGCTGGGCCAGTGGCTGAATCTTCTAGGTCAGCCAAATGAGGAGTGTTCTCATTCTGTGATCTCCAGCACTATTTTCTGTTTTGGTTTTTGTTTGTTTGATTGTTTGCTTGTTTGGTTTTGGTTGGGTTTGGTTTTTTTTTTAAATTATTATTATTATTTGCTTGTAATCAAATAATTTTCTTCACCTACTTTCAATGATTTATATTTCTTTAATATGATGCGTCCGTACCAGCCAAACAACTTATAAACATGGTACAGCCAACTGCAAAGTGACGTGAATTGAAGCTGCAGTGCATACTTTTGGGAACTGGGAAATAGAAGAGACAGATGCAGGCAGATGGCCAGCCAGTTTGCTGTCCAGGACAGTGCTGCACAATTCCAGCTGGGAGTTTCTGCTTTAAGCAGATAGGACCCAGCACATGGAGTATGAGGTCTCTCTGAATGTTCATTTTCATTTAAAAGAATATCCTTCAGCTGGGGGTTGCATGGGTTTGAATTGCCTTTTTACAATTTCTGTGCAGGTGTAGAAGGGTTAGCAATTACAAAATTGAATGGGACTTCTCAAATGTGGTATTTTGTCAATGTAATTTTAGCAAAGCTATTGCTGCTTTTAACTTTGAGAAAGAAAATGAGAAAAAAACTATGTGCTACATTTTCTGCAAGCAATCTGATGTTGGTTAACCCATTTCTCATGGTTATGATTTTCCCTCTTTAATTTAATGTAGAAATGTATGGGCAGAGGGGGTTTGTATTTCCAAGCAATGTATATGGCTTGTAACAATAACTGCAGCTAAATCACAAGCTTTTTAAAGGGAGATACTTAATTTACTAAGTCTGTGGTTTAAGCTGTCATTATAGATATGAAATTTTTAATTAATCAAACATTTGTATTTTAAAACACTCCCTTTTCAGTTCTTGCCCTTATGAATATTTTTTTCCACGAGCTTACAGGTTTTCTTACCAAGTCATAAGAAAATCTATAACATTGTCCCTCAAATAGTTCTTCTCTCACCTCTCTGTTGCTTTTAATGTAAACAAAGATAGCCAGATTGGTCAACCAAATATGGCTGAGACAGGATGACTTCATTGGAGCACGGGAAAAGACTTTTTATTTGGCCACAGATTGCCGTATATTTGCCAAAAGACACAACTATAAAAGAACAAGCAAGTGAAAATTGTATTTGCATTTCTCAAAGAATCTCTGACAAATCACTGGCAAAAATGCTACAAACTCATTGCCTCTTTGGAGGTAATCCATAAGCAAAACCATGGGTAGCATACACCAAGTGCAATCCAGAGTGTTTGACTGCACTCATTATTCCTACTCTTTGGAGACTGGGCATTTCTAACAGTGGAAAGCAGAATGGCTTGTGTTATGCTGAGGCTGAGTGTCGTGCTGTGTCAGAAATGCGTGTAGAGCACAGTGACTCATATACAGTACATTTAGTAAGCCAGCCTTTCAGCTGCTCTGAAGAGTGGAAGCAGTCCTTGGATGATATTCTTTCCCTTGCTGGAGGACCTAACATACAGCAGATTGTTATATGGAACCCAGCCTGCTTCATTCAGTGAAGTGCACCAATGAATTAGTGACTGAAGAGCTATATGGCATACTTCTTTCTTTGTTTTGAAGTGTGATGTGATGCAGCTATGAGCCATTTTACTGGTAGAAATCTGAAACTGAATTAGAAGTTGGTTGAATGATAAGCAAAAAATAATGTACAAAGTGACCATACAGAGAGTTGCTCATTTTTTCAATAAATTAAAAAATAGGAATCATTCTATTTTTATTCAGAATCTGATGCTTAAAAGATGGCAGGTGGCTTTCAGGTAATTTACTGCCTGTTCTTTCTCCAGGAACATCTGTTAAAATTATAGCCACATTCAGTGCAATACTTAGCCTGAAAGCAATTAGAATTTCTGGCTTTAATGTGTGGCTTGCTAAACTCTATTTCGTCATTCAGGCTCATGATTCAGTTCTCTATGGTTTTAAGTTCTGGAAGCAGTATTTCTTTGTGCTAGGCAGCACATTTATTATGCTCTACTTCTGTTCACTTAACATTTCTACAGTTTTAGAGACCAAAGCATAAGAGAAAAAATCAGCTAACTGCCGAAATCAGAATGTTACGTGAGAAATCAGGATTCCTTGGGTAACTCATCCTCCGTTGTTTCAGGAAGAATTTGAATGGAGGAAAGCATTAATCTTTTAACTACACATTCAAGGTGGCCATGTGGATATCGCAAAAAGAGAGAAAGAAAAGCTTTTTGTGAGAGCTAAAGTGTGATGCTTCCCGGCAGCCCAAGAGACAGTTACAGATTGATGTGTAGACAAGAAAATGATAATGGTGATTCTGGGGCACTTTTACTTTGAGTACATGTTGGTGGTGCTGTGTAAGATGCTGGAGCAGCACTATGTGGACATAAAAGTAGACTGTCTATGATCTGGGGAGTATTTAAGGGTTTAACAATCCCTCCTTAAACGATAGAACATGATTTCCTTATGACAGCTGGAGATCAATAGGAAGCAGGAATTGAAGGTACACTTGGACTCACTGGTTCCCTGTGGGGAACATTTGGGCTCAAAGGTGTCTGCAAGCACGTATTATGAGGACCATAACTCTTCCTTTTCTGATGTCAGTGATGATGTATCAGAAGTCAGCTAACAGCTGAATTAATTTCTGTGTATATGACTATCAGTTTGTGGCCCACATGATTAAAAGGCAGATGGCAAATGTCCAATGAGTCCTGAGGTTGATATGGGCTTTTCTGCTTTATTTTCTTATGATACATTATTATGTTCTGGGTAGAATGCATACTGGGACTGGATAATGGCAAAGTAGCTGCTTTTTTGTACTTTCAATTTGAGAGAGAGGAAACCTCCCAGAGCCACAGCCATCAAGAGGTAATGCTCATTTTGTTTGAAAAAAGTCAGAACACACATATACATCTGAATTTCTCAGAAAGAGAGTTGACCCTTCAGTATGTGGAGGACCTTCTGGACCTTGTCAGAATAGGCCTGGCAGCGTTCACTGTTAAAGGCTGCCCAGTTTTGTGATGAGCTGTGGGTTTACTTGGTATGAGAGTACTAGAGGGAAAAACTAAAAGATTGAGCCTCAGATGACGGGCACTGTCTTTCTGTAAAAAGTCTTCACATTCAGAATTTCAGAGTGTTGTTGGTATTTGTTGTTTCACAAAGAAGGAAGTCCTTTTACAGACATTTTTACAGCATTTTTTGGGTTATTAGGAGGTAAGCTGGTTCAGCTTTCAGTAGAAGATGTATCAGAACCAAAAGGGTAGATATCCCATTGCTACCAGCTTGCAGAGAGCTGTCTCAATCAATTAAAATTAATTACATAAATAAAAGCTAATGATTGAAGTAACCTAAAAACTAGACAGGTCTAAACACTTCTTAAGTGTTAATGTCTGAGGACAAAGGTTCTCCAGTCCTTTTTTTAATGTTCCACACATTTCTATTAATGCAATTAATAATTTTTGGTTGTGAGAAATTAAACCATCGGTGATTTTTGGCATAGTTCTTCCAAGGAGATTAGTTTTGTTAGCTGGATCACGAGGTGTCAATGGGTTGATGAAGACTTAAGTTTTGTGACTGCTTTCTGAGTGAGAGAATTTTAATAATTGTTAAGACATCCTATACTGACTCTTTTCTTGTGTGAGTGACTCAGTCTGAAGGTGACAAGCTTGATCTGAAACCATGCAGGTGCATGGTAGGAAAATGCATTATTATTTAGTATCTCTGGGAATACACAGATTCGCTCCCAGAAGAAACACACATGTGAAATAGTGGGATGGTACTGGCATGGTACTGTGCAAATTCATGCTCAAGAACCACATATTGTAGACCAGCCATTTAAGTACGGTAGCTGAGATCCATTAATCTTTACTACTAGTTCTGAAAGGAAAGTACAGTGTAAAACTGCTAATAGGCTTATTGTTGAAATCAGTGACAAAATCTGTCTGTTAATTTGATATTCTAAATGTCAAACACATGCATAAAATTTTGTGGTATACTTTTTTCAGATAATAAACCCTTCCCTCCACAAAAAGAGGCCCTATTCTTCTTGTTAGAAATATTTTCAGCATGATACATTAATCTGAACACAATAAAGATGGGCATCAATTTTAAAGTACACTTACAGATTTGTTGTGTTAGGATCTGCACAAATAAATAAATAACAAGAATCCTCTGTCTCTGAAATACAAATTTCAAATGACTGCAGAAAATCACATTTGTTTCTGATAATATGTAAGTTTATAAATTATTTCCTATATAAATAAACCAGTTATCATGTCTAATAAAATATTAAAAGTACATTGCCAATACTTCTTTTGCATACTTTGACAAGAAACGACGTTGTGACTTTAGCCATTCAGCTGAAGAAATGAGCAAGTCCTTGGTGTTTTTGCTCTAATTCTCTTCAAGGAAGACCATTAATGATTTTCTTTTATCTTTTTTTCTTTCCTTACTCTTCCCCTTCCAATAATTTGATTAATCATTTCAGTTACATGTTTCTACTTGGCAATCTCTGGATTCAAAGGTTCTATCTCAGCAATGTGTCAAAAGCAGACACTGCAAAGGCTGGACTGAGCTCTGACACGACACTAAATGAGGAACTTTATCTCTTGAGACATCTGAGTGGATTAGATTAAATGAACTTTAAGAGGAACTTTAGAGCTATGAGCATAACCCACACAATCCATAAATATTGAATGTATCTGCAAATGTGCACTGTCTAGCACTACTGCCTGGTTTCAATTTTATTTAAATTCTCTTTAAGAACTGCCCCATGTCTTTATAAACGTGCACAAATTAATTGAAACAGCAAAGAAGTAAAATAGAAGGGCTTTCACAAAGTGTGGGAAAATTATAAAAGTAGCCTCAAGTTCCCTATTCTGCGAAGTCCACCAGGGATTTTGAAAATAAGTCACACCAAAAATGTTAAGACTTTTTATGCAGATGAATATGTTTGTACAGAGAGGATAGAAGTTTTGATTGAAGGTATAGTCTTAAAAATTCCCTTCAGCTTGCTCAGGCCATCCATACTTGGAATAATGCATGTTTGGAGACGTGTTGAACAGGAAGACTTGTTTTCTCTTCTGGTCTTTTTGTGGTTTGTACACAAAGTGGGTGTGAGACACTTTGGCTTGGGGATCCTCCCGAAAATCTCTGTAGTAGATCTGCATTTGACTTTGCTCTCTGAAAAAGTGTGTTATTTTATTTTTTCTTGTCAAACATTTATTTTTAAATTTATAAGTCAGAATTTTGGTGCAAGGGTGAGGCAGGCTCTTCCATGACACACTAAAAGCAAATGTGGATGTTGTGTAGGTATGCGTTGTGTGAACAGTGTGAATTGTGAAGAGGTGTGAAGTTAGGTGTGTAGGGATTTGTCTACAGTTCCCCTTTGTTTCTAAACTTGTAACTTCCATAGTTTAGCATTAAGATAATATCTTTTTTTGTGTAGTTAATGTCTTGTGGGTGACGGTATTTGGATCTTCCACATGAGGAATGAATTCCAGGTGAATTCACCTCATCTAACTTCAGTGACATATATACCAGGCCTGAAATTAAGATACTGGTCTGAGCTCTCCTTATAACTAAGGAATGACAGAATGGAAGATTTTTCTCAATTATCTCAAACACATCTTTTATGTGTGTGTGGGTGCATACAGGCTGCTATAGATACTTTGCTGTCTTCTTACTGCAGAGTAAGACTATATGACTGGCTTAGACTACAGACGTGCTTTTAAAATTAATTAAGATTAATCATTTTAGGTGCAAACTAAATCCACTAATTAACAGAGCTAGATCCTTCACTTTAAAGTCTTGTTCCTTCCACATTCATAGAGATCAAAAGGTAGAACATTCAGATATGAAAATTTATAGAACCTGTGGATAGATTAAATTTTTGTGTAGGAAACTGGAGATACTGACAGAGACCTAGAAAATTGGTACTATGGGCTACACAATTTTCTGAATCACGCCTCAGCAAAGGCATGCCATAGTCAGGAGTACATATGTTAAATGTTGCTGTTGTTATTCCACATACTTCACTGACTAGGTATTTAGAAAACAAAGATACCACTGGATATTTACAAAACAAAAATATCAGTGTTCTCTCTCTTCTACAACAGTGTATTACATTACAGAGTAGAAGGTAAAACACCACACAGTACCACAGTATGATGTATCATTCTGAGTTCTAACATCAAAAGTTGTTAATGACTTTTGCTTTCATATTGCTGATGAATTTTTGATCTTTCACATATCTTGGACATTTTGCTAATCTTATACAAAATCATTATCCGTGAGAAATATTATTTTGGCAGGAGGTATGTTGCACCATATTTTGTGAAACTAAAAGCATCTAATTGCATTGTTGTCAAGGGAGAATATTTCCAGGGTCTAGGTTGTATGTAAAGAATTTGTAAAGTTGAAGTTGCAGGTAAAATTGTCAAATGGTTTTTAGAAGAATGAATTTATTACTACCCTAGAGAGGCTATTTTTGTAGATTCTTATATGTGTTATATACAGTTCATAGATCTGATACCCATGTTGTGATTTTAACAGCAAAAGCTATCACTGAATTTTGTTAAATTAAAATATTTGAAAGGCAAAGGAAAAATAAACAGCCTTTCAGCAAATTATTTCTTTATGACTAAGAACATTTCAGAGACAGATGAGTATTCTCACTAACAGAACTTTTTTTATGATCTTCATTTCACTGGATATTTATATAGATGAAAACTTGATGACTGACAAATGGAATTGTAAACTTCTTCCCGAGACACGTGGTCAGTTGAACTTTCTTCAGGAAGAAGAAATGTACTTTTCCTTTAAAATAAAATAATAAATCTGTCATTATTTTGGAGTTCTAAACCGCATTGTACACATTTCTAGGGGTAGGTGATGATCTTATTGGGATTGCTCAATGAAAAGGATATTGTTTAATATGTGTAAGAGTCATGACTTCCAACATTCAACATTTTTGTCCATTTTCTGATTGAGAAAAGTAAGTCTTGTGAGATTCCAAATGTTTTGAAGGTCTGCTTGACTTGTGAGTGTAAACTGTGATATTTTGGAGGATCCAATTCTCCTGCCATTTTTACCCAATTTCTTGTGTTTGCATAGCCACCTCTTCCTTTCTTTAATGAAAAAAATAAACATGCAATTTTTTTTTCTAAGTAATTGAAAGGTCAACAATCAATATTTTATTACAAATACAATAAACTGTCAGTAACTCTTGCCAGCTCAGGCGTCTGCCATGAAGAGCAGTAGCTTCTGCCATGTAGCAGGAGCAGTAGCTGTTTAGCTCTGTTGGTTTCATTCTGTACCAGCCTTTTGGGCATCTTTCTTATTGCCATAAAGGATTTAAAATATATTTTTATATAGCCCGGTCTTTCTCTTGGTGGAGTCTAAAGCAACCTTCAACGACATTCAATTATAGACAGATCATATAAAGGAAGTATTCATCTAAATATAACCTGGTCTTGCTCTTGGGTAGTCTAAGGCAATCCTCAACCACATCCAATTATGAATGTATCATATGAAGAAAGTACTCATTTAAATATAGCTGACAGGTCCATAGATGCCTAGAAACTGGCAGATCATCTAATCTTACTCCTGAGATAGCATAGGCCATAGGATTTCATCACTGACCCCATAGTCTACAGGAAAATGCCTTCTAGGAAGCAATCCAGCCTTGATTTATAGGAATCAAAAATGTGTTGCTCCCTTCAGGCATGTTGGAAAACAGTTTAATTTTCTCTGTAATTTGCCTATACGATATTTTAATTTGGTCACATTTGTCAACTTTATATGAAACATATGCCTTCTGGGACAATATTTCTGGGTTTTTTTTTTTTATAAGTAAGACATTACAATCAAAACAAAATTATTGCATGCTATGATGGTTTCTTAAAATAGGCTGCAATATGCCCTGCATGGTAAACAGCAGAATGTTTTCTTTGTATTATAGCTTCCTAGATACGCAAAGCATACACATTTTAATAGTCTAATTAACTCATAAGGTGCTGTCACATATTCACTGTTGGAGGGGTGTTAGCAGTGGTGTTTTCAGATTTTTTTTTTTTACAACATGCTAGTAACAGCCTCATTTGCAAGTTCTCTAATACTTATATTTGCTTTGTAGAAAATCTCTGATCCTTTGCTTAGGTTTGTGGAAAATAAATTATCACTGTTTGCTAGACATTTTAAAGACCGAGAGAAGCAACGTGTTAGAGAGCAGGACAGAATAGGACATTACAGAAATACAAGTTCTGGCCATACAAGACTGATGACAGTCCTGTACATATTTCATCATTAAGATTTGTTGTATTAACTTTTATTTTTCTGCTTAAGACTGTAATTGCAGACTTAGGCTAAAGAGTGATTACAGGTATTTGTTAAGATGTCAGCAAACATGAGAAATGACAATTTTTTACAGGCTGTGCTTTGCTCAACCTTAAGTTTGGCAAAGATGAAGAGGTTTCTTGGTTAATTTGTTTTTGTTACTGTGATAGAAATGGAAAAGCAAATATTTTGGACACTGTAGGCTGTGTATCAATAGAATATCAAGAAAGAATCTATTGCCTGTGGAAAGCTTAGGGAAGTTGGCTTTGCTTACTCTCCATGTAAGATTTCATGATGTAATTTTGAATTATTAAGGTGTTTTCAATTTGTTTCTTAAAACAGTGATAACCTGATATGGGAAAAGAGAAGAGAGGTCTCATGAGTTCCAAACTATTATGAAACTGAATTGGGAGCAATTTTAAACTCCCTGGGTAATCTTTCATACAGCCATAAGTATATCTTAAAGAATGCTTTCTGTAATAAATCTCTATAATATAGGTCTTATGCTTGTCTTAATATTATAACATCTGTGAGGAAAATATATGTGAGCTTGTAAAGGGATTCACGTAAGAGACTGTCTTCAAAAATGAAGTCTGTAGTATGCAAATGTAATGCTTATAGATGCAGTATTTGGTGCAAAGATTCAAGACTGAACAAACCCGGATTTGCCCTGATGCTCATACCATTGGCATAGGACTCAAGGGATGTTTAATGCATGACATTAGAAGCTATTAAAAAAAACAAATAATTTTTATTCTGATTAAATCTTTAATTTACTAGCCATGAAGTTGTTTTACTCTCAGACTTACTGTCTCCAACTTCAGCACTTGTAGTTTGAGGACTAGGTAGGCAAATTTTTTGTAACATCTTGAAAATATCAAAAGAAAAATACAAATGCAAATGTCAAATATATCTAGAAAAAATTAAGTCATACTAGAATCACCAGTCAATTTTATTACATTGCTTTATATATAGGGGTTGTAAATAGTGTAACTACTGCTGCTTCAAAATGTTTTTATTCCTGTTTTGCTAAAGTGCCTCAAACCCCATTCTTTCAGCTCAAGAATATATATTCATGAATAATGAAGTTGCTGCTTTGGATTTATGCGACTTTAAAAAAAAAAAAGCTAAAATTTGGACACAAGTGAAATTAAGCTATTATGTTAAATAGCCATCAATCCTTGCCCCATCATTGTTTCTTTTCCTCTAGGTGTTCAAAACAATTCAGACACTGCCAAAATACAGTGTGCCACCCTAGAAACATCTGCCTAGTTAGAACAGTGTCTTAAGGGTACAGAAACATAACTGCTTTATAGTATATTTTGCTTTTTCCCTTCACAATTTTAGTTGACTAACTTTTCCTCCACTTCAGTGTTGAGCTAGATGACAAATCAAATGGAACTATTTAACCAGACACCATTGCATCTGAAACCTGTATTACCTGGAAAAGAGTAGTTATTAGTGGTTGTTTTAAAATGTTATGGTTAAGACAGCATACTCAAACAAAGCCCAGAATATTCTTAGAACTATATGTTCCAAGGTAATGAAGGGCATAAGTTTAAAAGTAAAAGCCTGAGATTTAGTGAAAGATATTGGGATGCACAGAACTGAGCAACTATGTTCTTACACTGACTGATATATGGTGTCAGTGAGCTTGGATAATAATGAAGGATTAGTACTTTTAAATTTAAATTAGAACAGCAAGTAATAATACACCATACTTGTCACAAACAGAACCAAAAATCAATAATCAACAAAAACTTATCATGTCATCAGCCATCAAGCAAGAGGTTGTGAGTTTGGGCAGCCTTATCAGGCTGATATTTGGGTGGGCAAGCCAGAGAGTGCAGTACCTGTGAGACGAGCATGCTACAGCATCCATCTCTTTGCTGGTGAGCCCCAAGCCAGACCAGCCAGTGAGGGTAAGAGGGCCTGGGAACTGTTCAGGAGTGTTGGACAGAGAGCAGGGTCATGCTGGTGTTTGAGGGATCTGCTAAAGTGCACATGAGTGTGAGCTGAGAGTGTTAAGTGTGTGCTGTCAGTACCGAGCTTCAGACTCTGCTGGCTGAAGAGGGGAGGGGACTTGGCTGCCTGAGCGTGTGTTCATGTCCTGCATGTAGGTGATGCTCAAGGCAGCTCCTTGTCTGTGGCAGCCTGTGTATCTGGCTGTGTTGGTGTCCTCTGTGTGTGTGTTTGGAACACGCGCTCAGCATCACTACTGTTGGACTTGCAAAGGAGAAAGGAGCAGCTGCATCCATGGACCAGTGATGGAGGTCTCTGGCTCTCTGGGCTGGACTCCAGGGGTCAGCAGGAACAGTGTCTTATATAAATAACAACCCAAAGCTGCTGAAGGCAATGGCCGTTTCTTAAATACCTTAAAAAAACATAATCAGAATACTTATAACCGGCTCCCAAGTTTTCCTCAAACTTTTTTTCTTCACAAAAAGCAATTAAATTGATGAAAAAGCACATTAATCCCCAAAGATTGCTAATCGTTATATTTTTATACTATCATACAGCCATAAATATAAAGAAAATCTCTAAAAAGCTGTTAAAAAGAAAGTGTTTTTGATGAAAACAAAAAACACCAGAAGAATCCCAGAAAACTTAATATTGTTGTCAGTAACATTCTTCTCATATAATGAAATCACAGAATTGCCTTTCCTTGGTGCACTTATTACCTTTTGTGATTCTGTAGTCAGGCATTTTCTGTAGATATCACTGTTCCTCTGAACCTTGAATAAGTGAATCTCAGAATGGCTGATGTTGGAAAGGATCTCTGGATCCTCTGCTCAAGCTGGGCCACCCAGAGCTGGTTGTCTAGGATCATGTCCATCCTGTGTGGATGGACCTGCTCTGGGTGACCCTGCCTTGGCAGGGGGCTTGGACTAGATGATCTCCAGAGGTCCCTTCCAACCCCAACTATTCTGTGATTTTGTGATTTTTAAATCTTAAATTTGGTAATTAATCGCTTGCTAGCCATTTCCTTCATAATGGCCACTATGTTATAAACTTTTAGCAGGTACACCCCTGATCAAAACCTGCTTAGAGAACATAATTATCATCATGGAGGGAGAAGATTTGGCAAAAATTAATATTGAAGTTCTTTTTTCTAAACCATTCTAATCTGATTGAAACACCCTGGTGTGGGGAAGTCAAGTAGTCCCTATAGTCCAATATTCCAACTACGTACTGACTGATATGAAAAGCTTGATGGTTGCATGCAAGAATATCTAAAGTATTTAGCAATGTAAATATCTAGGGTAAAGCAGCCCTATTAAGCCCCTCTCCTAAGCTATAAAAACTGAAAGTTAACATAAGACTTGAGTAATTTAACTGTGTTCCCCACCAACTCTTCTTTCTATGAAATATATATGTGTTTTTTGAATGTGCATGTCCAATCCCTTTCTAAATCTTTTAATGTTTCTCTCTCAAGTTCAGTAATTTAATTGCTTTAATTTCCCTTTGCTGTTTTATTCTTTTTCTTTTGGGAGATATGAGTGTTCTGCATGTTATTCTTTCTGTACTGTACTTTCTTATTTTTTTGTGTGTCCTCTTATTCTTCTCCTTTCTAAGACTAAAAAAGAAAAGGTCCTCATCTCCATATGAGATCTTTTCCGTCTCTTTAATCATCACGGTTATCTTACTTTGCCCTATATCTGGTATTTTTCCACATAGTGACAATTTTCTATCAGCTACTACAATGAAACAGAGTTTTAGTTCCATTTACATACCTCAGCAAGAAGGCAACAACAATAATTATGGAAGCTATCTACCATACAAGGTCAATTTTAACTGATGCTTCTATTTAGAACAATCAACTCTGCCTCTATAGAAGGAAATGAGGGCTAGTAAGCATCCAGAAATGAAGCATAACTATTGTGTAAATGGTTTAGGACCTCATCCTGCATGAGTGTCATATACATTTATTGTTCATTGAAGTTAATAGGTACTGAGGTCATTCAGTGACACTTTAAAGCATGACAGCCTTATTCCAAATTAATCTTTTTTTTTGCTTTAGCTTTAATATTAAAGCACTTCAAAAGAAGACCTAGTAACCATAACAACTACAATTTGCCACATTTCAACTGTTTTATTTCTGTAAGCATTTTAACAGCCTTGGCTTTTCAGTGGTTGAGCACATTTGATTTAATGCTCTCTTCACAGTCACCTGTGTAGTGAGAACAAGAACTAGTTTTTATCTGATACTTTAAATGTACAACTCCCACATTCTTTGCCGGAATTTCAGTAGTGACAATTATTGCTAAAATGTTCAAAAGGATGATGAAACAATTAGAAGGAGAACTTGAGAAAGTCAAGCATAAAGATCAAAATCTGGTAACCCTTACTATCATCAGTGATATAGACTGATTTCATTAAAAAAAAAGTTTCCATTAATACACAAGAGTAACTTCAAACTGTAGCTATATGGAATACTCTTATAGCAATGAAAATGCGTTTGAAACAAATTTTTTTTTAGAGTTAAAAGTAGCTAATTTAAAAAAGTTGAAGTGCATACAGGGGAAAAAAAACCCATGCATGTTAGAATTAAGGACCACGGAAAATTAAGGAACAAGGACAAAATATTTGCAAATGTTACAGAAGCTGTTTACAGACATGTTATAAAATAGTTTGGAATAAATTATATATAGAAATGTAATCAATATTTAAAGTAGTTTGTTGTGTATATGTGTATGTTTACAGTATATTGTATTTAGTATACATAAACAATCTAGATGTAGTAAATATTTGATAGCATAGATAGCATAGATATTATGCATGTACTCTGAAATATCTAAATGTGGTAAAATTAAAAATAGATAAAAGAGTGAACAAATATTAGTATTATAGAGCAGAGTGAAAAAACTGTTAGTGATAATGATGTAACTTAAAAAACCCAAATGATATTCAAATGCTGCTATTTATTATACATAAGGCTATAATAAAGAAGAAAGGATCAAAGTTAATTCAACTTTTGAAAATAAACCAAAACCAGAAAGCATTGCAGTGAGTTTAAGAAGCCAGATACTAATTTAGTTTGAAAAGGCCATTTAAAATATAGAAGCAGTATATATTATTATAAGTATGTATCCTTATGAGGTGTGAATTTTCTGTAGTGCTCAACAAACAGGGTTCAGTTCTCAGCTTATCCTTCAGCTCTATGACTATTAAAAACAAATGGTACCTATGTTGCATTAATTTTTATCAAAATTGCAAAAATTTTTAAAATTTGCTATTTTTCACATTTCATCTTATAATGGCTAGAACTATTGGGGTGGGGAGAGAATGGAAAGTAAATAATAGATAAAAATAGAAAGAATACCTCCGAAAGAATTAAAATCTTCCTAAAGTGATTACTTACCTTTGTGTGAATCGACTTCATAGTCCACAAATCAATTCTGAAAAAAAGAACAATGGAAAATATTTTTCTCATTTTAAGACATGCTTTTATCTTTTAGCTTTGACCAAAGAACTTTAGTACAACAGATAATTTGCAAACCAGATTTACAGGTTTTTAAGTACTCAGACAAAAAGTGACCTTAGAGTCATGACATGGTTGACTTCCCTGAAAAGGAAAACACAGAATACAGTGGCATTTGTATTGTTGTTTAAAGTATTTAATGTCTGATAGAATAAAGAGAATTTAAATAGATAGCAGCATTTGATTTTTTTTTTCACCAATTAATTAACTGGAATAATTACCACACAACTTTCTTATGTGGTATCTTCTTTACGTGTTCTTTAATCACATGGTCATACTCAGCTGGCTATGATTTCCTAAAAAGGAGCTCATAATATTAAAGTTCAGTTAATTAGAGAGAGAAGATAATCAATCTTTCTAAGCTCAACCTAAGGATATTCTTTGATGTTAAAGGATTGACTTGTCTGAATTTGACAATTGGATTATTTAAATTTGTATTACTTTTGTCAAACTGCTTAAATGTGTAGCTCATAATTTAACTTGTAGTTTCACCACCTTGTTAAAACCAATTTGCTAAGATAATAAAATAAACCCATTGCATGTTCTAACAATAATGAGCCCTAGCAGGAAAGATGTAAGAATCCAAGGTGAATATTTAACTTCTTTCTGTGCTCAACTGAGTGCTAATTCCTGAAGCTTCTTGACTCAGAAGTTTTACCTCTTCTTTGGTGTTCCTACCTTCTATTTCATTAGTGAAAAGTTGACCTCTTATAATGTCTCACCATGGTTGTTTCCACCATCTCTTATTGATTTATCATTTTGCAGGTCTAAAAGCTCAAATAAAATAAGAATAATTGTGTGCCACAGGAGAACCTCTAGGTAGGGTAGAGGCTAGAATAGAAGCACTGAGTGATATATAATTTGAAATTGATTAACTATAAAAGATGAATACAGTAGTGGATTGTGATTTCTTTTTCTAAGACTCCTATGGCACTTCCACAGCAGTCTGAGGCAGGTCATGTCCCCAGCCCCTCTGGTCAAGTGTTGACCAGCACCATGGACTCAGGACACGGGACAGTCACTCCAGCTGCTCAGCATGCCTAAGTCCTGGACTTAGTCCTGGACTGCTACACAGAGTTCTTGCACCTCTGGCTCAGCTTTCTGCAGGATTTCGGACATGGCCGGAGGGCATTTGTTTTAACTGTATATTACTTTCTAAAGTAGACTGCTGGCAGAAGCTAGCAATGTCTTGGCTGCTTGTGTGATGCCAGGCTAGTCTCACTGGCATTCTCTGTACCAGGGGTCAATGAATGGTTTTTATAATGATTTCTAACATGTTCTGTTTTCCCACCCCAAATGTGACACACAAGTGAGCAGCTAGAAAAAGTTACATGGCAAAATTAATCTACTCTTTAATTGCTTTTCTAGCTTGTACTGGACTAGTTTAATGAGTCAGAACTGGTCAAATGTAGTAGAGGTCGCACATACCTGGGGCTTTACTGTGTAATGTGCAACTGTGCTACCTGATAATGACAAATAATTAAAAATCTGAAAGTTTCTCCTGTTGTACCATTCTATAAGGATTCTGGATCATGCATCTGAGCTGCTTATATGCCAGCAGCTCTGGGCAAACCATCTTTGGGGCAGAGATTTAGTGACATAAATGGAAGTAGTCTTATGGGTTTTGCATATCATCTGCTATTTCAAGTTTGTGATGCAAATGTTGAGTGTCTCATTATCAAAGGGCAAAGACATGAATACACGTGTGGGAGGCAAAAATAATGCTTATGTTCTCCACAGATAGCACTGTACTCTTATCTATCATTCATTTCTGTGAATCTCATTACTGCTCACAGGCCTGTGCATTCATATTCTACACAGTGAAGAGTCCATAAAAATAGAAGAAAAAGATCTTGTAGTGAATAAATGACACCTTTTCTGAAAACCAAAATTTTCTTGTTTGCTGAGGAATTTACATATTGCTGCATATTTTCCATAAATTTAGTGGAGGCTTTTTTTCCTGCAGATGTATTTAACTCTGGTTAAGTAAACTGCCATAGTATTTCATTAGAACACTGTGCTATGAATGAAAAAAATACCATTATATCTAAAGAAAAGTAAGGTGATGAGGCTACTATACAATAACATGAATAAATAGAATTTTAGTTCAGTTCTTTGACTGTCATACCAGTCGAACTTTCCTGCCTTTGTTTTTCACATATCTTAGGATTCTAGTGTTTGTCACATCTGTCAGTCAGCCAATTAAATTCACATTGGGAGCAAACATTGTGAGGGAAGAAAGTATCATTCTAATGAGCTCCTATTATTGTTTACATTCTTGTACAATAAGTGAAATTTCAGCTATCCAAACCTGACAGCAGAAGGAAAGAATTCTTGTTAGGAAAAACTAAGGTGAAGACATTCTTTCTGAGATCCTAGGATTTATCTTCACAGACTCTGAATTTAGAATGTTATGTTCATCCATAATTGCCAATTTTCTGTTATTTGTATTGACATTTTAAATTAATGTAGTCAAATTAGGATGTCTCCATGAAGGTGAATCTTTAAAAGCAAATTATGTGAACAGGATATGAGAATTATTGTTTTAGTCTTTAACCCCATATTGTATTGGGTTTATGGGGCCATATGTTGTCAGCAGGGATCGCTTCTGTGAGAAGCTGCCAGAAGCTTCCCCCATATCTGTCAGAGCCAATCCCTGGCAGCTCCAAAGATGGACATGCCCCTGGCCAGTGCTGGGCCAATCAGAAATCATGGTAATGACTCTGTGATAACAGATTTAGGAAGAAGAAGAAAAACAGTATTCTGCAGATGTAATTGTGGCCAGAGAAGAGAGGAGTGAGAACATGTGAGAGGAACAACTCTACAGCTACCCAGGTCAGTGGAGAAAGAGGGGCAGGAGGTGCTCCAGGCACTGGAGCTGAGATTCCCCTGCAGCTCATGGTGCCAGACCATGG
Organism: Falcunculus frontatus; assembly: GCA_013398115.1. Lineage (NCBI taxonomy): Eukaryota > Metazoa > Chordata > Aves > Passeriformes > Falcunculus > Falcunculus frontatus. Next base: position 143,146 of record VZRV01005698.1, on the reverse strand, counting down.
TGAGGCAGCTGTGCCCCTGCAGCCCATGGAGGATCACGGGGATACTGACATCCACCTGCAGCCTGTGGAGGAGACCCACACTAGAGCAGGTGGATGCCTGAGACAAGGCTGTGACCCTGTGGGAGACCTGTCTGAAGCAGGGTCCTGGCAGGGACCTGCAGACCCGTGGAGAGAGGAGCCCATGCTGGGTCAGGTTTGCTGGTAGGACTTGTGACTCTGTGGGGGGACCCGTGCTGGAACAGCCTGTCCTTGAGGGACTGCACCCATGGAAAAGTGACCAACATTGCAGCAGTTTGTGGACAACTGTCGCCCATGGGATGTACTCACACTGGAGAAGTTCATGGAGAACTGTCTCTTGTGGGAAGGACCCCACACTGGAGCAGGGGAAGGACTCCTCTCCCTGAGTAGCAGGAGAAATGTCATGAGCTGACCATAACCCCTATTCCCTGTCTCCCTGTGCTGGTGAGAGGGTGGAAGTAGAGCTGGGAAGGAGGGAGGGGTGAGGGGAATGTGTTTTTAAGATCTTATTTTACTTCTCATTATCCTGCTCTGATTTTTTTTAGTAATAAATTCAGATAATATCTCTAATTCTAGCCTGGTTTGCCTGTGATGGTATTTGGAGAGTGACTTCTATTTAATTTAAATATTTATTTAAATATTTAAAGATATTTATTTAAAGTATTTCTTTCTAAATTAAAAAAAAAAAATTGTTGACTTCTGTAAATTTTTGCTGCAGTTACACATTAGAAATTAATGCCTGTATATGGAAAACAGTGTGGCCAGCAGGGTCAGGGAAGTGATTCTTCCCCTGTACTTGGCACTGGTGAGGCCACACCTCTAATTCTGTACAGTTCTGGAAGGACATTGAGGAGATGGAGCAAGTCCAGAAAAAGGCAAAAGAACTGGTGAAGGGTCTGGAGCAGAAGTCCCGTCAGAAGCAGCTGAGGGAGCTGTGGGTGTTTAGCCTGGAGAAAAGGAGGCTTTGAGGGTGACCTTATCCCTCTCTCCAGCTGCCTGGAAGGAGGTTGTAGCCATGTGGGTGTGGCACTCACNGGAATGTGTTTTTAAGATCTTATTTTACTTCTCATTATCCTGCTCTGATTTTTTTTAGTAATAAATTCAGATAATATCTCTAATTCTAGCCTGGTTTGCCTGTGATGGTATTTGGAGAGTGACTTCTATTTAATTTAAATATTTATTTAAATATTTAAAGATATTTATTTAAAGTATTTCTTTCTAAATTAAAAAAAAAAAATTGTTGACTTCTGTAAATTTTTGCTGCAGTTACACATTAGAAATTAATGCCTGTATATGGAAAACAGTGTGGCCAGCAGGGTCAGGGAAGTGATTCTTCCCCTGTACTTGGCACTGGTGAGGCCACACCTCTAATTCTGTACAGTTCTGGAAGGACATTGAGGAGATGGAGCAAGTCCAGAAAAAGGCAAAAGAACTGATGAAGGGTCTGGAGCAGAAGTCCCGTCAGAAGCAGCTGAGGGAGCTGTGGGTGTTTAGCCTGGAGAAAAGGAGGCTTTGAGGGTGACCTTATCCCTCTCTCCAGCTGCCTGGAAGGAGGTTGTAGCCATGTGGGTGTGGCACTCACTGCCACAGTTTGGTTGACAAGGTGGTGTTCAGTCATATGTTGGGCCTGATGATCTCAGAGGTCTTTCAAACTCAGTTGATTCTGTCATATTCTATAAACAACACTGTTGGCTGACAAGCTGGACATTAGACTATCTTTAGACAGAAGAAATTGGTAGTGCTTTTATTAAAGAAAACATGTTTCTACAACAAGAACTTCAGCAATTCACGTCTCTTCTGAATATCAGTCTCCAACAGAGCCATGGGTAGAAATATTTTCTTGACTTACTTTAACTTTGAAGATTTCAAATTCTATTTTTGCTTTTGCACTGATGCAAACCCAAACATACTCTAAGTATAAAGTAATAAGGTTTAGAAAAGGAGGAAGATAAAATTCAAAATCATCGGATGGAAACATGCCTTACCTGATGTTCCTGTTCCTTGAACTGTCACAAATTAATGTGAAAATGCTCTAAGCAACAGCAGAAGGCCCTTCTTGGATAGGTGTCTCTATTGGAGAGACATTCATATAAACACTTTGATGTTTATGTGATACGCTTGGAATCTTTTTTCCTAATTCACAGTGAAGTGTCATGAACAGAAGACAGCTGGCTGTTGGAAAAGGGTCTCCTGTAACAGAAACTGCACTGTTCAACTGAGCAGTCTTTTTCTACATTTTGGTGCTTGGTAATAGAAAGCACTATAGCCTACATTTGTGTTTGCATATATATGTATCAAACCACAGTACATCTCCTATTAAAATAGGTTATTCCGTAAAGCAGAAAAAAAAGGTATTTTGCATACAAGCTTATTGCTACAATCAGCTTTTTCTTTCTTTTAAAAATAGGATTTTTTTTTCTTTTTAAAACAGAGTAAATTTTAAAACAAAGGAGTCATATAGTGTTCACAAATGCAAATGCTTCCTGTTTTCATGTTACAAGAATATTTTTTTTCACAAAAATTCTTAGAGCTTCAAACTTCTGTGCTAAACTTTGTCTCAAATAATTTAAGAGTAATGGTCAATTCATTGCACTGACACAGACTCCAAGAAGACTACAGTTCTAGACAGTGAAAGGAATCATATGGTAATGGTGCTATACTCTAACTAATCCATGTATATTCAGCCTCAATCAGAAAAAAAATTTAGAGTTTTTTGTAAAGTATATAAAATCAGGGGATATTTTTTCTTTTTTTTAATCTATAGCAGAAATTCACCTGTAGCCTCTGGAGGACCCCATGGCGAAGCAGGTAGATGCCCAAAGGAGGCTGTGACCCTGTGGAAAGCCTTCACTGAAACAGGCTCTTGGCAGGAGCTGTGTCCCCATTGACAGAGAAGGCCATGCTGGAGCAGGTCCCCATGGTGGACCCATGCCAAAGCAGCCTGTTCTTGAAGGACTGCACCCCCTGGAAGGGACCTGCACTGGAGCAGCTCATGAACAACTGCAGCCTGTGGGAAGGACTCAGAGAAGCAGACCTGAAGAAGGTACTCCATGCTCTAGTAGGAGAAAAGTGTGAGGAGTCCTCCGTCTGAGGAGGAAGGAGCAGAAGAAACAGCATGTGATGAGCTGAATACAGCCACGATACCTTGTCTCCCTGCACCACTGATGGGAAAAGGTAGAGAAAATCAGAAGTGAAGTTAAACCCAGGAGAAAGAGAGGAGCAAGTGGAATTTTAAGAATTAGTTTTTATTTCTCATTATCCTAATCCGATATGATTGGTTATAAATTAAATTAATTTTCCCCGAGTCGAGTCAGTTTTGCCCGTGATGGTAAGTGGTGAGTATCTCTCCCTGGTCCTTGTCTGAACCCGTGAGCCTTTTGTAATATTTCCTCTCCCCTGTCCAGCTGAGGAGGGCAGTGATAGAGAGGCTTTGGTGGCATCCAGCCAGGGTCACCCCACCACAACAGACTACAAATGACAGTTTGTTTGCCACATGACCTTGATAAGTTCAGCAAGACAGCAGATTAGCCTTCCAGACCCATAAAGTGTTGTTTAAAAGAACTTAACATTGTCAGTGAGGACAATCTCCATGTATAGTTTCCCTAAATGTCAACTTTTTAATTTAATATGTAGTTTAACACCAATTCTGTGTTTAAATGAGCCAGTTCCAAGTGTTTCAATTAACTTATCCATAACAAAATGCTGAAAGGGATGCCTTTTTTAAATAAATGCAGATTTATATGCTTCTGTGAATTTATATTTGCCCCCTAACTGTTACAACAGCAATAAAATCTTCAAGTTTACTGAATGTTAATGAAATACACAATACTTGTGTCAGATATGCTGTTCTTTGCTTTGTTGGGTATATTAAGGAATTATATTTTCATCTATATAAAGGCACAGAGATGAAAATGTTACACATCTGAAAGCAGACAAAAGCTTTTCAAATGGATCTGTGTAGAAGTATGTGTGAGCAATATAAAGAATCTGATCAATAGAAAACAGAAGAGAAGCAGGAAAAGAAAATTAAAATTAGGGGTGAAGAAGCTAGCCTGGGAGCAGGGAACACAGTTAAGGTTGGCTTCACTGTGCATCAGAAGCACAGAATCAATAAGGCCATTGCTTAAACTGAGAATGAAATTACTTTTGTAAATGTGCTGTATTCTTCTGGTTCTCCATTGTTATGTGGTTTCGAGACTTTTCTGCTGTTCACTTCTGCATTGCCTATTTTTCTCTTCTAGAACTCACCGGTCTTGTTTTGTTGTCTTTTTTTTTAATTTTCTGGAAAGATGTCTTCTACAGTGTAAGCCTACTTGTCTACAGATTTATCTATATAATTTTACAGAAATGTAAAACACAATACCAAAGTATAGGAAAAAAACGAATGTTCTGTGTTATAGTTCCATGCATCAGGAATCAAGGGAAAAAAGATAACTTTAAGACAGAATACAACCCAGGTGTTGCCATGAGTTAAACTGGAGATATCCATAATTCATGTAGTCTCAAGAGTGTGATTTGAACTTTCACACTTTGTAAGAGTCTTACTGAAGTTAGAGGGCAGCAGTATGGGCTGATGTTCTCAGTTCTTCTTAATGTTTCATATTACATGGATTCTGTATCTTACAGGTGTGTAAACTGACAAAAGTCAGCAACAGGCCACAGTTCAGTCTTTCTCACCCAAGAAATTGTGAAACCTTGAACTGAATGCTATCTCACAGAAAAAGCAATCAAGTGCCAATCATACCATCATCATGGTGCTGAGGAGAATGTGAGCACTTCTGTAAGATGTATTTTGACTGAAGAGAGTCTGCTAAGAGGTCAAAAAAGCTACTTTTGAGGTGCTGGGACAGTTGAATTATGTATTGTATTTTATTCTTTTTTGTTTTACCAGGATTGAAACAAAACATAAAATGTTGTGTTTGATAGTGGCTTGTTCTAAGAGCACAGAAAAGAGAACTGAAAGAATCATAGAAAACCCACATCCTTCTATGGTTCTAAATCTTACTTTTATTCAGAGAAGGGTCTATGGATTTCTTTATATACTCAAGAATCTAGGAAACGGAGGCACGGTGATAATGAAACAAAGGCTACAGATCAAAATGAGAAAAATGCTATTGAATCAGAACAAAGTCCTGCCAGTCTAGAAAATCATAAGGTCAATCTTTATTTTACAGGCAATCAAGGTTAATTGAAAGACTGTGTCCCACTAACAGTAAATGTGGTGAATTGATGTGGTTCTTTGAGAGACAGCAGGAATTTTCAAAGGGACATCTTCTATTCCAGAAGCTCTTTCCACATTTGCAGGTAAGAGGTTATCTTTAAAATGATGCTGACTGGGTGATTGTTCATGTTAATGATGTGTTGTCTGGAACCTCTATTTCAAGTTACTACATCAAGAAATTTGTTTTGAATTGTGTCTGATAGTAAGATATTGCTGGCACAAACCAATGCTCGACATTAATATTTTCAAATGATCCTCTAAGGAAATACCTTTTGAAAGATTAGAGACCACGTCAAACTTAGTGAACTCAGTGCTGTAAATATGCTGTTGACATTAGTGAACAAATCTGTAGAAGCCTTGGAAAGGAAGGGGGCCTTTTACAGCCATAGAAAAAATCAGAATTAATGTGATCATTCTGCCTTTTTTGCTTACACGTGCGTATTACCTTTCCCTAGAGTGAATGAACCAGATTAATATGTTATATTACTGCTTCCTAAAGTGATCAGCAATACTTTTCTTTTTTAATTCTGTCTCAGGCTGCAAAGACAGACTTTGTTCAGGCTGATGGTAGAGAGAAAGAAGAGAAAGGAATGGTCTCCTTTTTTCTGGATGCATTTTTGTATGTATCAGTCAACCTGCCTGGTCTATCAACAAGTAACATAGTGTAACACATTTAATCTTTAACAGATAACTAAGACTTGACGATCTTGGAAGAACACTAGTGTTTTAAATTTAGGAATGACCAATCTTTGAGGATTACATTCAGCTAGTGATACTGGACAGAAACTACATATGCTTTTCCAAGTCTGGGTTTTTTTCCCTTCAATTAAAATTATTTTCCTTAAAAGCATATTATAGTTGCTTTAACTTAAATACATGAAGAAATAAATGAATAAGAAAAACAGGAGGAGGTTAAATTCAGTTCATTGCAGTAGATTGAACTTTCTTCTGACTTCGATTTTATAGCAAAAATTTGAATGGTATTTTGTGGTTATTATGTTTCTATAATTCTGTTTCTATTATACAAAAGCTGATTTTCAAATGGGAATTTTGTGTATTAAATGAGTATTTGAATTAAAAGATTGCTGGGAAGTCTTGTACATTAGATTTAGTGACTCCAGCTGTGAAAGCAGAAATATCTACTAAAGCTCAAGAGCAAATGTAAATAAGAGGACCCTTAACCTAACTAGTCAACTTGTCAGAAAAGTGGCTGCAGTGCAGAATCTTTTAACGGTGGATAGTTGCCCTTGAAAATGTTTCTGAAATATTAAAGCATGTATATGAGCAACCATGGGAATTACTGAAGCAGAGAATAAAAAACAGTAAACAGTGGAGGCTTTTTATTTTTAAGTTTTATTCTTTCCCCTGTAAGTCCATGGGGTAAATTTGAAGTTCTTTTTCAACAAGAAGCATTCCTTGCAAAAACAGAGAGGAGAGCATTTTCTCTGCTTCAAAAGGTTTTGTAATGTTTTCCCAAGCTAACACTTAAAAATGCTTCTTCTGAGGCTTGAGTGAAATTTTAAAACTGGAAAGCCTGAACATTGTTCTAGAATTTGGAATTTAACCCAATGGACTAAAGGCACTGTAACTAATTTTGTTGGTATAAATAGATCCCAACAGCTCCAGAGTTGACTAATCAACTATTGATTAGTCTAGTTACTCCAGAAGTTCCACTGGCTTTTAATCAAAGGTGAGATGATAAACTGTGTTTAAAGTGCTACATTTACACTTTAAAATGAGTAAATCACTTTTAAATACATAGTTCATACAAAAAACACAGCAGAAAGCAAATAGAAATTAAACTATTAGGGTAAAGCAAATTTGTCAAGTGTCAGCTGTCATAAAATCTGTGAAACAGGCATCACAGGATATATTATACTGCATGCATCAGAAATATAAAACAGAGCTTGAGTACTTTGCTTTACATTATTAAGGAACAGTTTTAGTAGGCAGTGATGAATATGTTCATTTGTCTAGGAATGTTTGTTAACTGAATCTAAAAATTACACAAATATATTTTACCAGTGGTAAAGTGATGCTTCTGCTCTCATTCTTAGAAAGTTCCATCTTGAAAGCAGTACTGGTAGGAAATCAGGTCTCAGAAGAGTTTTTTGTCTTTTTTGATCTTTATTATAACAAGGAAAAGGCTTACACCACTTCCCAGTCTACAGGAAATTACTTTATGTGCTGATTAGCCTTTTGTAAAGACATTGTCATGCATAAGGAAACTCTCACCTGAAATAGGAATCCAATGATCAACCAAGAAAAATTTTAAAAAGCTGAAAAATGTCCTGGACAAGGGAGGTGTATTAGGACAACAACTACAGAATTGAAGCCAAAATGAAAGAGATCTATGGAATCAGTACAGTTTATTTCAGAAATATTTTAAATGTGTTAAATGTAATAAAAGTGTGCAAGCATATAAATCAGAAAAAGACTTGCATTTCCACATATTTTGAGGCAGATCTAAGCTAAATTGTCATAACTGAAATTTAGGAAAATTTGAATCTCACATCAGCTGCGAATTTCTTTGATGAATGCATTTCATCAAACCCAGGGAAAGTTTCAGCAGGTCTGTACAGTTTTCTTATATAACATGACAATATTAAGGTAAAAAAAATAATATTGATTGCCTTGCAGGACACCAATACTGCAGGAATAAGAAAATATTATATCAAACATATTGAATCTGATGATTAAAGTCAGCAATAAAATGCAGCTAAACATGGACAACCTAAAATTAGGAATTCCCATATGAGGAAAAGAAAATTGTTAAGAAAATTTTAAATGTAAAGTGTGGAAAATGCAAAGAACTGGAACAATTTGACTTATTTTCAGAATAAAATAAATAAGAAAAATAATCCCATTAAACCTAGGTGTCAGGAGTACTTTTTTTCATTCAGAGAATGATAAATGTGTGAAACAGGCTGTCAGACATAGCTGCTCAGGCAAAAAACACAGGGGTCGCATGAGAAAAATGAGATGCCTTCCACAGGGGATGGAATTACTAAGAATGGATGAACTTAGACAGGCTGAATAACCTCTTTCATTCTCTGATGAGATGTTATGTTATCCTCTCAGTTGTTTCTTCTGAAATCATTTAATTGAGAAAGTTGTTCTGGTTGCAGTTTCGTAACATTGTCAGAGGACTTCTTAATTTGCATTCTGACAATATATCTTGAAGACTGAATGTTAGTGTATTTTTAAGCAATGCAGATCCTTTTAGCCTTATTCCTTGAAGTATTCAGGTGAATTAGTGTAATTTGAGAGGGTGTCAGGACAATCTATGTAATGCTTTAGTGTCATTTAAATGGTACGGTTTGTGACCTGCTCTGTCTTTTTTTGGAGCAGAACAGTGAGGGTTTTAGCTGAACTGTGATTGAAGCAAATGCTAATGTTAAGCTCTGGTGATATTTTACAAAATGTTATCATTTCGACAGTGGTTTTTTTAACCACAAGGACTTCGTGACCTTGCAATCACTACTAATTCCAGGGTGGTATTAATACTTTACAGGAAAAAAAAAAAATCTAGATTATAATCAACTTTATACGATTTACTAGCATTTAATATTTTGCATATGACACCAAAGTAGGGCAGAGGCATATTGGCGTATTCTCTTGAGGACAGGGCTGTCATTCAGTGACCTAGATGGTATTTAGGAGTGGATCATCACCAACCTTCTGAAATTCAACCGAAACAAATGCAAAGCTTTCCTTAAGTTCCCCTGCAACAACATAAGCTGGAGTCTGACAGCAGGGAAGAGTAGCTCTGCTGAGAACCTGGGGAGTGCAGCAGCTGGGAAGCCAAACAGGAGGCAGCAGTGTGTCCTGGCAGCAGAGAGGCTGAGAACAGCCAGGTGTGTACTAACCTGTACACTTCTTGTCAGTTCTGTGAGACCACATTTAGTATCCTGCATCCAGTCTGGGGCTCTCCAGTATGTAGAGTTAATTTAACAGGACCCCAAAGCTGATCAGGGACTAGATGCTGTGAGAGGAGCTGAGGTATCTGGGCTCATTAGGCTTGGAGAGGAGAAGGATTTTAAGATATCTAACCAGCTGCTGTACCTACCAACAGGTCACCAAGAAGGCAGGGTCATGCCCCTCATGGAGGTCCATGGCGGGAGGGTTAAGAGTCAACAGCCACGTACAGACATGAGGGTCAGCCCTGTGGACTCCATCTTACGATGTCGTTAGTACCTCTGCTTTAGAACCTCTGTGAAGGATGCTCTGACTTCAGAAACCTTTTGTCTTTGACTGTGAATTACCTCTCAGACTTGTACCTAGGAATAATACTGATTGTAGTTTTACCCGTCACTTTCACAAGGAGGCCCTTTGTAATATTTTAATACCTGAAATTCTTTGTATGTTGCTTTCTCCTTCATTTCTTGCTTCTTCAGGTCTTTGGATGAGATTCTACCATCTCTGGAATGGGACCTCCCATAGGGAATATTTTGATTTAATTAATCATTTCACTAGCAATATTTAAGTAAAGATTTAATTCTTTAAGTACTAAACGTGTCACATAACAGTGAGTAACAAGAAGGGATTTAATGCCAATTAAGAAATGTTTTTGTAGTGCTGTGTTGCAACTCCAGCTACTTACAGAGGGCATGCAGTCATCTTCATACTTTCAAACCTGTGAACAGCCATTCAACTTTTGTCTATTTTTCTATATTTATTTCAATCCAATGTCTTTTGTACAGCATTTTTTTGAGAACAAACATTTTATTTTCTTCTCTCTTTTTACATAAATCAATAATTATGTATTATTTTACATAAATACCATGCAGTAGCTCAACTGAGCAGTTTAAAGGTCACATTTTCATCTTTTGTAATAAAAATATAAGAAAAACCTCCAAGAAATCTCTGCACAAAACCTTCAGTTCATTCAGAGTATTTAGAAGAATGTTCTTTCAAATATGGGAGTTAAATTTACAGTCTGTTATCCTAGAATTCAAATAATACTATTTAAAATCCTAAACAATTTCTGTGCAAGCTAGATCTGGGACTGGAGTGACAACTGAGCATATTGCAAAGATTTTTAAACTGCCTCTTTATGAGCTAGGACTAACACTAGGAAACAGATTGCTGCATCATGACTAATTGACAGCTTACAGGGTTGAAAAATATTTCTGCACGTGTGCAGAAATAACAGCTTAGAGATCATTGCACCATAGTCCATATCCTAATTCAGGTGTGTTCATCGTAACTGAAATTTCTTACATGTAAAAATTGTGTTTAACCTCACTGTGCCAGAGAAACACAGTTCCTCTGATGTTTTAAATGGTCAAACAGAATTATAAAATGGAAGTGCTGATAGAATTCTGGCACAGTGAGGTTAAACACTCTGAGGTTATTCTGATAGAATAGTGTATATATACTATTACATAAGACGGGAGAGAAATCGAAGTTTTACTAAATCTTCAATAACAAATTAACTTTAATCTGTACTAGGCCTAGAATGATTCATGTAGTGGATGTACTAATGTTTTCACAATGTCTTCAAAATAAAGGCAGTCTTTTGAAATTGCATAATGCAAATGAAATACGAACACAAAATGATATAGGATTATCTCTAAAAATTACTTTGCTCCATTGTCACAGATCACTAATGCTATCAACCACAGTGTGGGGGCAGCGAGCCTTCATACCAAGCTGCAGGTGGTCTGAGTCAGTTTTATAACTTTTAAGGATTTCATTCCTAAAAAACCTATAATTTTAATCTAAGCATAAATCAGATGCATTGACAGATCATAGTAGTATAAAACCTCAAAGAAACAAGATACATGGAGGAGAAAAAACCACAAACCATCTGAAACATCCCCACACTGAAGAAAAAGTGTGTAGCTCTTAAGGTGAAGTGAACTTTCTGAGCTGAACCCCAGGTGGTAGCACAGAGTTGACCTTAGTGATCTTGCCTCCCAGTAAACTGAAATATTTCTTGACTAAATTGCAGTTCATGATAGCTGGTAGTAGTTATCCTGAAGTAAGAAGCACTTTCTTAACAGAAGGGAAGGGTGAAAGTGCAGAAAACATTGCTAAGCCTGAAAAAATGAATATTGTTAAGGAAGGTCTTAAGAGCAGCTTGTACAACGGTCAGACACTGAAAATAACTGTAATTTGCATTCAGCTATTCATAGAATCACCAAATGGTTTGTATTGGAAGGGACGTTAAATATCACCTAGTTTCAATCCTTCCACCATGTCAATGACACTTTTCACTAGACCAGGTTGCTCAGGGCCCAGTCCAATCTGTCCTTGAACACTTCCAGAGATGGGGCATCCATAATTTCTCTGGGCATTATTATATAGTCCTGACACAAAAAGATAGTATATGGTAGCATTTCTGACTTCCAGCACAAGCGGTGGAGTTTAGATCAAGAGAAAAAGAAAATACGCAGTACAATATAATATGTAAGCCTTAGGTCTTGACGTGGCTTATTAATGGAGAATGTAATCCTGTTTCATCAGTCAAGTTATTATAAACCTCAAAATGAATGAGAAAAAATAACTCACTGTATTGAAGGTCAAGTGCATTAACTTGACCTTTTCCATCTCTTAGCTTTAAAAACTTCATTTTATACAAAGTATTCATAATTTCACTTCACTCATGTTTTAGAGGTTAATTAAATAGTTTGAAATTCTGTATATTGTTGTGCTTTTCCTTAAGTATGTCTGAATGTCATCATTAACATAATGTATGGTTGTGAGCATCTGAATTTGAGCAGGGAATTTCTGTGTTCCTACTCCATCAGGCAAAACCATGTAAATATTTTGGTATTGATGAGCAAAAGTAATTAGCTCCAAAGGTGCAAAGGGTAGATAAAGAGACAGTTTTTTCTTGACTCTGCAGATACAGACTAAATGGCACCAAATCAGCAGTGGCAGTTACTATTAGCCTGCAGCTATAGCAACACCTTTCCCCCAGCAGGAACAGTTGTAGAGCAAGGAGTCTTAGCAGTAGCCACGGGGGTATACCTGGAGAGAATATTAAAAATTTCTGTATGCTGCATTGTCATGTGATGGAGAGTGCCAAAATGTAGAATGATTTCTCCAGCACAAAAAAATCTATTAAAATTAATTCCGAAATACCTCTGGGATAAATTTGGTGTTGAAGAATTCTGCAAGATGTGCAAATACTTTCAGCTTTGATAAGGGAATTCATTAAAAGCCAGGAAAAGTGGGTAACTAGAAAATTGAAACTTCCACAAATTTCTACAGTAGTCCAGGACGGTGTGAAAAGATACTTACATTATCCTTTTTGTAAACATACTCTCATTTTAATTAGGAAACCTCATAGCAGTTACCGGATTTCAGGTGCAGTTTTATGGACATCTAACTGCTTAACAGCTGATTGGCTGACCAATGCAGTCTTCTAGCAATCTAACTTTACGGTTGTGTATGTTCTCAGTCCTCTTAAATCCACCTCAAGCCTTCTCTGTGCATTTAAGAGAAATCTTAATTTTAAATAAACCCAAATTATTTCATTGACATGTACATCAGGGAAAAGACTATACATACTGTACTGTTACTTCCAGAACCAGCAATGTCAATGCAACTATTTAGGTTTGCAGGTCATTTGGGGAGAAGAATGCAAGGTAGGAAGTACATTATATTTGTCATGGTCTGTGCAGTGCTTAGTCTCAGGGGTCTAAAGTGCAACTGAAAAAGATTGAATTTAGATAATTTTCTTCAGTTTCTTTCTTAACACAAGTCATGCTATGCAGCTTCACATAGTAAACACAGCAACCATTTTGGGTTTAGAATAACTTCCTTCTTATAGCTCAGTTATAAAAATAGCTGCAGCATTTAGTTATCCTGATGTGTCCCTTTTTAAGCACTTACTGTGATAATTATTTTCAAAGTATCTTTATGTTAAGACTTTGCTTTCTGATAGTTGGGTGCTACAGTAAAAATACTGTTACATTTGAAAACATGAGGTATCATAAAAATTTTCAGGTTGGAAAAGATCTTTTAGATTGTCAAGTCTAACTCAGCATTACCTAGCCCCCACTAAACCATGTCTCTAAACACCACATCTACATGTCTTTAAATATCTCCAGAATGGTGACTCATCCACTTCCCCGGGGCAGCCTGTTCTAATGCCTGAGAACCCTTTTGTTGAAGAAATTTTTCCTTATGTCCAATTTAAACTTCCCCTGGTGCAACTTTAGGCCATTTCCTCTTGTTCTCCTGCTTATTACTTGGGAGAAGAGGCTGAGCCCCACCTCACTACCACCTCCTTTCAGGTAGTTGTAGGCAGCAAACACCCTCGTGCTTTCCCTTCTTACCACTGACAATGCAGTGTTCACAGAGTGATGAGGTCCCCCCTTCAGCCTCCTTTCCTTGAGGCTAAACACACCCATTTCCCTCAGCCACTTCTCATGAGACTTGCAAATAGGCAGATATACAGCAAATCATTGCTTTTCATCGAACTAAATAATAAAAACTTCAATATGTACTAACAAACCCCCGAATATTTAAATTGTAAATACAAGAGGAAGTGTTATTCATTTACGTGAATATATACTTACACACTGTTTTTACAGGTTTTGAAGTTTTTATAGATAAAAAGTTTCCATGTTTTTATATGAAGAATTAAAATAAACCTCTGTTAAATTACTGTAAGTGAAGTTTGGATCGTGTCCTTTAATTAATGAAATGCAGCTTAAAGTGACCTGTGGGAAGTCCAGGTAACTGAGTTTTTTTTAAATGTGACTAAGTATTTAAGTTTAGGTCTCTGAAAAAAGCACATTTTTACAAAAGATGGATTGTACATCCTCTCAAAACAAACTCAATAACATGTTTATTGTTAACCATACAGAATAGAGATATCCAAATTCATTAGTCATATTTGCAATCCATGGCTGTTATTCATAGATTTGTTGAGCCACAAACAACAACTTCACTTTAATTATTCTTTTTATCTAATCAGTTACATTCTCAAGTCTTCAATCTCTTCCTATTTTGCAGTGTTTATGAAATGCTTTGAAGTGATTTAAAGTTATTCCTTTGGATGAAAGAGACTAAATTATTAAAATCTCTCTAAAGTTAGTGAGACATCAAACATCTCATTTCAGTTATCCTCATCTCCTTTTCTGGCTATGTGTGCAGAGAAGAAACGTAATTTGCTACATGTGGTTATTTCAGCCTTTTCCAAATCACTGCCAAATTTGAGATTTCAGACCACTCTGTAGAACTGTGGGCTCTACGAACTGTTCTGGTTTGAAATCAACCCTGTAGCCTCTCACAGCAGATAGAGTTATTTTAGTTTTAGGAAATCTGATTAAAGATGCCTCACGAAAACCTCTGTAGTTCTATAATCCATATTGAAATTCACTAACTCCATCAGAGCACTGTGGAAGGAGAGCTTAATGACATTTGAACACCTTTAAAAAGGATTAATTTTTTATCACTAGGTAGGAAACCTTTATTCATTTTAGTTCTCAGCTCCACAAATAAATTCTCCTAAATGAAGCTGTGATTATGAGAACTCTTCACTGAGGACATATGTTAAACACTGCTTTCCCTTTCCAATGAGGATCATACTACCTTATTATTTCACATAAAAATTGTTTGTAAACCTTGCCTGAAAAATAAACTAAGAAAGTATTTAATACAGGAAAAGGACAATTGCTAAGAAGATGGAATTAAAGTCTCATTTGGTCCATCATTTCCTGCATATAAGCATGGTAAGTAGAGAACTGCAGCCTTAAAGCTTGACCTCTTCAGGTTTATAGGCACACTGTAAAGGAAAGAAGTATGAAAATCTGTTTCTGCTTCTCAGAGAAACATAACTGTTACAGCATCCAGAATATCACTGTTCACAGTGATCATGTTATTTAGACCAAGTCACTAAAGCTCTGCTTAACTGTTAAACAAGTAAGGATTAAGGATTAAAAGTTGATCAGAGTTTCAAATATTTAGATTTTCTGTAATGGAACAAATTGTTTTCAGTTATAACTACATGTAGAAGAGAACCACAGGACTGTGCATGTGTAATCAATAGCAACAAGGTTATTTGGTTGTAATTCTGAGAACATATTATTGTGACATAATCATTAACGTGGTGTGTGGGGTCGATGGACCGAGGCCGTGTTTTTCCTACAGTGTCCCTCGTGGAGCCCCTTTGGCGGTGCCCTGTTAGCACCCACACAAGCACCCAGCCTCACCCTTGCAGGTGGACACAAGCAGCCACTCACACACAAAGTCTCTGCGCATTCCGGAGACGAAGAGGCAAGGGGGATTCTTTGTGTAAAATTCCAAGGCATGTATTGGGTCTGCACCATGGACCAAGGACAAATGTATCTGAAGGGAAACAGAGGTAAAGAACCTCGAACAAACCCACACATGTGGTTTTACCCCGAGGGGCCCCAGGGGCGGGCAGAACATCACCAGTAATCACCATAACCAGTAATCTGAGGGCTAAGGGGGGCAGGAAAGGTTGAATGACATAACAGGGTCCAATGGAAGAGGGGAGGGGAGGGGAGGGGAGGGGAGAGAGGACCAGGGGCCAGTGGGGTACCGAGGGAAGGAGAACTTTCTGGCACAGTGATGTGGGGAGAGACCACTTTGTAGCAACAGGGGGGGTGTAATGTGGACTTAGCCACGGCAACAAATTATTTTGATTGAAATCAGACGAAGTCTTTTATTGTCCCCCTAGAAGTCCTTGGGAGCAAAAAAATTATATATTTCACATCATAGTGAATTATGGCCCTTCTCATCAATTACGAACCAATGAGAACATTGCACTCCACTATCTCCTTTTACATACATCAGCCATTAACACAGATTGATAGACCGTCATAGTTATTGACTTAATTCATGGATTGTAATAAAAAGAAATAAACAAATGTACATCATATTCCCCATTTAAATACCTTTCTGATTCAGCAGATGAAATCTTAAAATGTAGAACAGGTAAGTACTTCGGTGTGTCCGTGTGACATACAATTGCAAGAAAGACTAATATGTAGGATGATATTTTCGGTGTATTATTTTTTCTATGTTGGGTTGGGTTTCCAAATATCCTATCCTAGCACTTTCCAATATTGCAATCTAATATAGCTTTTCTTTTAATGCATCACTTACCTCATGCAAGTTCCAGAGTGGCTACAAGCTGCATTCCAAATTTCAGATATGAGAATTAAGAAGAAATCAGGACCACTTACTAAGGAATTAATAAAAATTAGTAGTCAATACAATTTTGGACACATGATAAATCAAATCTCCTTTTCAGAGCAGTAATCATGCATAAATACATTCTCTCTTAATATCAAATTTGGCTATAAAATTGAGACTAGCAACATTTTTTTTCTCAAACAATACTGCAGGAGCAAAAGAGTGGTTATAAAGTTTCTTCACAAAATCTGTCTTTGAAAATTCTAGAGGAAAAGTAGTAGGGAAAATCTTTGCATTCTAGAATATGCAGCGTCCACTCCTAACAGATGCTGATTTGAAGCCATTTATGTTATAAATGTCAAAGTCATAGAATAACCTACCCAAATACTATTAATACACTATTTCAAATATCTTTGCTGTTTAAAACTTCCCTCTCTTATTCCCCTCCTAAAACCTTTCCTTCATTCCTGACACATCCATTAAAAACAGACCAATTTACACTTTGCCTATTTTGCCTGTTGCTGTGTAGACTGATAAACTAGTACCTTGCTACCAAAAACACCAGAGTGATGCAAAGAAACACAAATGCACATCAACTATTAGTTTCTCTCTTAGTATCAGGGTGTTTGAATGCTTCAGTAGGCTTTTCGTGAGGGTTCCTTTATTTTAATGTGTAGAAAATAGGAAAATACAGTGGAAATTTGCTTGAAATAAATTACGGTTAAAGTTCCTCAAAAATAGAAATGAGTATGATAATCACAGATAAAAGTTATAAACCTAAATTGTCAACTCATTATCCTTCTGTTCCAAAGGAACCACAGGGGAGATTGGCTATCACTGTACTCGTGTCTTTCCAATGATTTAGTGACTGCACTAATTTAGGAATGAGAACACAGAAGTCTTTCTTAATAGGCTAAACAATTTGTTTCAGTCTTGAAGTACTGGCAGGAAATAATATTAAACAGTAACACAAAAAAATCTTACTGGATAGATTATTTCAACCTTGTCTTCCCTTCTTAGGACCATCATAGCAGAAGCATGAAAATATGGGGAACAAGAAAACACTAGAAGTTGATATAGTTTCTCTAGGCAATTTTTCAAACATTACAAACAGTGCATGCTTGATTGTTAATAGTGATCTAATACTTGATTTTGAAGGCTTAAAACCTCACTTGAATTTCTGTTTTCAAGTTGTGTAAATGTGGAACACATACACATATAATTATGCATACGGTTTTTAATGCGTTTGTGGAATTCAGGCGGAGGTGCTTGAGATTGCTAATAAAGAATGATAAGGATACTTCTTTTTTGGTGAACATACTTCTTTTCACAAAGGGTGGCAGAGCACTGGAACAGGCTACTCAGGGAGGTCATGAAGTTTCCCTCTCTGGAGATACTCCAAATTCACCTGGATGCATTCCTGCATCCCCTGCTCGAGGTGACCCTGCCTTGGAGGGAGTTGAACTGGATTCTCTCTGGAGGTCCCTCCCAACCCTAACGATGCTGTGATTCTGTGATAGATAACGCCTGAGAGGAAGACAACAGCTGACTTTCCATATAAATATTTTAGTAGAGTGAAGCAGCAGTTGTCGCTGTGGTTCACATGTGTAAGGACCCTGAGCACATCCCCTAGGAGGTTTGGCCAGTGGGGCTGGGGACCAGCGTGGCCTTAAGCAGTCCCATAGAACCGGTGGCTGTGGGGAGAGGCTCCTGGGAGTCCTGTGGGGAGGCGATGGCCAGGGCTGACCCCTGCCCATGGGGGCTGTTTTCAGCCACGGCACAGGCACTCAGTCCCTGGTGAAGCCGCAGTCCTTCTGCACAGCCACTGCTTCTGGTCTAAGTCCAGATCTGAAGCATGTCCTGGCCTGGCCTCAGCCTGGCTCCATGCATGGCAGCCTTGCTCAGCTCTGCCCAGGGCTGTGCTCCTGTCAGCTTTCCCCACCTGCAGGCTGGTGTTCTGGCACGGTTTTGGCCCATCCCCAGGGAAATGTTCAATGCTCAGGACTGGCACTACCCCCAGTTGCACCCTGGTAATGTGTGTATCTGTCTGTCTAATTTATGACCATGAAGTGATAATTATATGACATTTATGGCAACTGTGCACTTTCAACAAGTGATTATAGAGACTAATGAAACTTAAGAAATGCCGTAGATCTAAAAGAGTTACCCATTCTATTTTCCTCAATAAAATTTGAAATGCAATACACTCCTGATGTCTATACCTTCTCATGTGTTCCTAATCCTTTGCCAATCATTGAAATTGCTTACAAAGAGTAGTTATTTGTTATTAAAGATAATTTTATTATCACTTGCATGCATGCATATTCACACTCCTTCTTTGTGAAATCATCCTGGTTGATCAAAGGGACAGATGCTGTTGTCTGAAGGTGAGTATTTGGCTTGTATGACCTGTACTATGAGTTTAATTTGAAAGTGGAATTAGGTTGAAATGACCAGATGTCCTGGTTTAGCTGACACAGCTGGGAAAATCATAGAGTGAGTCCTCCTGGAACACATTTCTGGGCACATGAAGGGGAAGAAAATGATTTGGAACAGTCAGCATGGATTTACCAAGGGCAAATCATGCCTGACCAGCATGATTGCTTTCTGTAATGAAATGATGGATTTGTGGATGACAGGAGAGCAGTGGATATCATTTGTATCAACTCTAACAAGGCTTTCAACAGCATGTCCCACAGTATATTTTCATAAAAGCCACAATATTATGTTACGAGTGGGTATGCAACATTAAAAATTTGGCTGGATGGCCATCCTCAGAGGGCAGTGGCTAATAGGTCATAATCAACGTGGAGGCATGTAAAAAGATGAATGCTACAAAGGCTATCCTGGGAATTGTCCTTGTTACCCTCTTCATCAGTGACCTGGAGGAAGTGAATGTCATGTGCCATCCTCAAGACTGCAGATTACATCACAGTGTGTGTGTGTGGGGGGGGAAGATGAGCTGTTGACATACTGGAAGGCAAAGCTGTCATTGTATACAGTCTGTGTCCTGGGAGGTTTTAAAGACTGGACTCTTATCAGTTTTGTCCCAGTTTTGAGACAAATTCGGAGGCATGTCTGAAATTGAACATCCTCTGATAGAAGGCAGATTACAGCCATCCCTCCCCCATAAGGTTCAGGAAAGAAATTTTCCTTAGAGGAATGTGAAAGAGAAAAAACCTATTTATTTAACAAGCACACAGGAAAAGAATCATGCTAAATAATGAAACCTCTCTCTGTGGAGAGAAGCAGGTAAAAGTCCTTCTGTGGGTGTGGCTGTTCTCTCTCCGGATCTGGGGTGTGGCCGCTCCAGGCCGTGGCATGGGCCTCCCGGTGCTGGTGATCTGGACAGGAGCAGAAACAGTCCAAGGAAAGTTCTTGCCTCATCTAGGGAGCCAGCTAAACAGCAAAGAATTTTAACTCTGTCTCTCTCCTGAGAGAAATCTGAAAAACTTGGGAAAAAAAGGAAGGGTGCTTCCTCTGCTCTTGCTGCCATAGAAGCACGCAGAGGAGTAGTGACCTTGAAGCACACTGCTTTGAAAAGTTCACTTGGCTTTTTTTTCTCCCCTCTCTTGGGCTCAGTTTAAAGGCACAGAAAGGCACAAGATTCATTTCTGGGCATAGAGCGGTGATAAGGGATACAGCATCATAAAGTCCCCCCAAGACACAAGCCATGAGAAATCTGGTCTGATTTCATGCTCCTGCTTTGAGCAGGAGGCTTGTCTTGAAACATCCTGAAGTCCCTTCTATCTGAATTATTTTGCGATGCTTTTATCCAATGTAAGTACCATTCCCTATGTTCTGGCAAAAATCATTTGGTGGCTCCTCCCTTGTTTTTACCTAGGACTGAAGTATTTTCCCTCATATATGCAAAAACCAGGGTCTTTGGAAGTTAGCCTTTCATGACACAGCACTGAGAAACTCGGCTTCTGAACTGTGCAGTGACCTCTTTTCGATGATACACAATCTTGGGAAATTGCCTTTAGCATTGATAACAGCACTGGATCAGGTAATCAAACGCAATGGGAATGTCTTCTTTAATGTTACCTACCGCAAAAGCAGGCTCCCTGTGTCACCATAAACTAGGGCTGCTTTTGAGAGTGAATTCAATCTTCGGAAGGAAACACAAAACCTCCTGCCTATGTATGAAACATGGATGGCAAAACATACAGATGTAGAGGGAAAGGTGTTTACAGTAGTGAGAGATGAGAAGGTGTTTTTTGGAAGAGTATGAAACAGTATAAAATACCCTGCTAGGTCAGACCGGTCATCCATGTAGCTCGTTATTCTGACTCAAAAGAGTTCCTAGAAGACACACTCTTTTGGATGAGCATGGGAGCCTAGATAATTTCTGTGGCCTATTTGCCTATTCATGGCTTGTCCTTTTAGTATACATTTATGGATTTTTGTGCAGAAATTTCCTTACTTCTGAACTTGCTGAAATTCTCTGTCTGCAAAATCTCCTGTAGCAGAACTGTCCAGAATTTTGCTGTTGACAGTGCTGTGTGAAGTATCCTGTTATTTTTTAAAAGCTCTTCTAGTAGCCTTGAGTGCTTCAGGCTATTGTAATGAGGGATTAGGAGAAGAGCAACTCTAAATTCAGGTTATCATTTGTAATATATGCATGTTGTAATGTTAGTGTCTTTAAAATATTTAAGTTAATGATAATTTTTAATGGTAAGACAGGAAAATGGTCAGGTGTGGAAAGCTGAATGAGGATACTTTGGTAAAGAGAAACACTGGAAAAAGAAAAATCTGCATCCTCTGAATATTAAAAGATTCTTAAATTCTTGTCTTAATACTTGCCCATGATCACCCAAAAGCTTGTATATTGAAACACAAGAGGGAAATATTAGAAAAGATATTATTTTCATTGCAATAGAGTGCATGAGTGGCAATTTTCTAGTAACACCAGAAATAAGAAATATTTTATCCCTTTTCTTTTTTCCAAAAAATTCATGCGAAAGACACTCAATAGTAACTTTGCATTATTCTAACAAATCAGATCCTACTATGAGAAAGTTAATCTTTTTATGGCCATCAAGAAGAAGCAGCAGGAATGTTTCTTCAAAGTTAGAACACTAGAAAAGTTTAAAAAATGTGAATGGGGTTCAGTATTTTGTCTTTATTAGAACTGAAGTTTGGGGATTTTTAACAAAGTACAAAACTCTACTGAAATGAAACAAATTTACCTACAAAAATACTAAAAAAGAAGTGACAGTGAAAAAAAAATGATGTAGTGGTGTTGCATTTCACTCATACCACATTAAGAAATAAAGCTTTTTTCCCCACCACTTATTTATTAAACTAATCCTGATAACAAAGCTCTCTAAAAATATTATTACTATTATTATTATTATTATTATTGTATCAATGTTTATAAAATTTCCCACAAATAATGGGACTAGTTCTTCTCTCTCACCATTGTAAAAATAAATGTAATTACACAGTAGAAAAAATAATCTAAGACAGCTCACACCCCTAAATTGTGAAGCCCAATTCTAGTATTAAATAGGGGTAGAACTAGAGCAGCAATCCAATTCTGTTCCAGAAAAGGGCTTGCTATGTTTACATGGAACAAGAGTATGCTAATAGGGTTTGCTGCACAAGCCTGCTACTTGAAGTTCTGCTCTGTACAAAGTTTTGCATCTTAACCCAAGATGGCTAATTTGATGGCAAATTGATTTATAGCTACCTAGTCTGAGAGTCTTTTAAATCCGCTGCTTCTAATTTTGGTTTCATGATCGCTGTAGGCAGAGGTCTGGGTGCATTTCTTCAAGAAGACATCTGAAATGTAAAACCTCAAGTAACAGTAAGAATTTTATGTCAATGGAAAGAAAGTTTAAATTCATTATTGTTACACATACTCATCCTCAATTTGCCACTTCTGTTCTTCCACGTTCATCTTAAATATGAGAGGTAAATGTTAAGAAACTATAATTTCAAGAAATTTCAGTTAGCCATCAGTATAGAATTTCTAAATACAATTTTAGAATGGAGAAACACTTAATTTATGATCTTTACTGCTCTTTGAATTTTTTTCCTACTTCCTTATTGCTGTTACTTTCCAGGAAATCTTTGTGTAACACAGAGGGAAGAAAACCCTGCTCATGTAGTCCATGATACTGTAGGCTTTTATATTGATCACAGATAATGACTAAAGCATACAGTAAGTATTTGTCTCTCACCAAAATATCTATCACATCTGAGGATGTGCACATAGTAATTTTTAACAGAAATGTATAGCAAAGGCCATAGCTGAACATGTGGCATACTAAAGGGTTCTGAGGTCTGGCTTGATTCTTAAATTCGTGCTCTATCTTACACAATTGATCTGTCAGGGTCTGATTCTGTAAGACTGTAGGCAGCTTTATAAGAATATTATGCACCCTATTTCCTAACAAACTCAGGATTAAGCTACTAAATCAAGATTTGTTTTTACAACACTTATAAGATTATATCCTGGGTTTTTTTCCTTTCTTTTTTTTTGCCCTCCATGCCTATCACAAAATAATCTTTGTGGGAAAAATAATGGATCCAGATGGATTGTCTTCCACTGCTGATGGGCCTTCTATCTGTTTCAGCTTTGTAGCACACCTTTTTTCCCCATGTCTTTCCTTTTGTTGACGTTCTTCTAACAAGCTAATAAGCTCTACAGTAAGATGCAGAAGCCTGCAGCACTGTGTGTTAGCAATACATCAAAATACGTATGTTTCTATAACTCTTATTCTGTGCTTAAGTACTGTCCCATAGAGAGAGTACAAAAAGGATTTTGGGGATAAAAAAAGAAATTAGAATTCTAATTTCCCACCAAGTCCATGGGATATTAAAAAGAATAATATTCTCAAAAATTATAATAGATCCATTGTCTTCCTAGAAATTTCCTGAATCTCAACATATTCTCCAACAGCTTGTGCATGAGAGACAAATGCTTTTGGGGAGCCAGAATGCAGCTATGGGTGGAATCAGAAAGACACTTCAGTGGGCCCCCACTCTTGGCTCGAAATGGAGAAGTACATAAATATAACATTCTCTGGAAGTTAATTTTACATTAAGCTATGGTTTTCAAAATGAAAAGGAAAGAAAATCTCTTTCAGGAGGGTTAGACATGCAGTTCTTCAGCAAAACAATGAGCCCAAGAAACTCTCTGTTGTGTAATGCATCCTTATTCAAAGGATGACACCCTACGTCTGTTCCACTTAAAATTTCAGATTAAGAAGGTAACAATTCGTGTTTTCTGCTTGTTTCCTGAATAGTCCTGATTACACTTTGAGGACATATGACATATGTGACATTATGTCAGTAAATGCACTATGTCAGTGGATCCTTCTGAAGGTAATGACAAAATCTTTCATTCGACTACAGTCTTCAAAAGTCTAAACAACTGTCTCTGTCCCTGGGGTTCTCATATTACATTCTCTTCAGTAATCTTAGTGGCTCTCCTAAGTACATTGGTGCTGTACAGTATGTGATTGATGCTGGATAATTAAAACCTTATCTGTCTGGAAACCAAGTGTGGTAAGCTGCACTATTTATTAATGCTGATTCAGGGACCTAGCAGTGTATGTGTTTAAATCTGTCTGTAGCAGCAGTAGTGCAAGAGTTATTGATAGCATAGATGTATTTATTTTACAGCTATTCTGGGCCTGGGAGTCATATATTGACATAATTTATCCTGGTAGGGGATTGTCAGATTAAAAGAAAAAAAGCAGCACTCTTATTATTATATATTATATAAGAGTATCTTATATATTCTTTTTAACAGTAAAACTTACTGCCTGCTGCTGCCTCTGACAACGTAAGATAAGTCCAATGGTACATGTTACAAAAGAATTGAACAGCTTATACAAAGGTACTTGTCATTTAGACCCTTGATTGTATTGGAATTCTTTAGCTTCCAAAAGTGTATCCTGCAAGAAGGAAAATCAGTAATTGCTTTGTAGAGGAGCATAAAATACCGTGAATTTAGTATCTGACTGAAAAATGTCCTATCCACTGATACAGGGCTGAAATGTTTGTTAACTTGTTACAATCATAGATGAAAAAGCTCTAGAGATGTCATGAGATAGACAGGCAGTACATATGCATGCATATACAGTCACATACCCACATAGATAAAAGAAGTAATGGGAATAACATTCCCCATTCATGTTGCCAGTTATTCTCTCAACACTATATTCTTTTAAATAATTCCTCCTCTTTCTACTGTTTTTCTAGTCCTATTTTTATATTCTGATCTTCTGAGTTAGATGTAAGATTATATGGATTACATACTAAGATTTTTGGGGCAAAATCTTAAAAAGTAAAAGAACAACCTAATTTGTATCTCAGAATAACTGCTTGCTAGTTAACAATTTCACACATCTATTATTTTTTTAAGATGAAAAATATGTACCTGTGTATAAAAGTTTGGAGTTAACACATTGATGAAATTAATTTAGGCTTCACAGGGTAGCTCCATCTTTTTTCTCATTTTTATTGGTCACATTTTTAAGATTTTATTCATAGCCATTATTTTTACAGTCTTGAACAAGGAATTGCACATATTTTTCTGATCTTTTATTAGAGGTACATTTTTGTATTTGCATGGGTTTTTTTCATTCCATGTCCTTGCCTACTTTTAAATTGTATCTGGTCCAGTCCATAATAGTGAAAGTTAGGTGAATTTCACTAACTTTTATATTCTCTGCATCAGCTTAACCTTCATATTAGTATGTGATCCTTGTAACTAAATGTATCCTAAAGCTTTAAGCATGTGATCATGTTTCAGCATTTGTCTTTGAAAACAGTAATAGGGTTATTGAACAACAAAATGATAATCAGGAGTTTTAGAGGTCGCTCATTATATACTGTATAAATATTTCATAAATTCCCCACTGTTTACAGATAGCAATAGTTTAAAAATAAATTGTGAATGTTCAGTATATAATGCAGCTGATCTAGTTGTTAATCCTTGTTCGTTTTGGGGGTTTTTTTTAAAGCTATCTATATGTTTATGCAAATTCTAACCTCTACATGAGATAGCTTCATAGGCTGGTTCAGCAGAATATGTCATGATAAAATTTCCAAGGATCATTGCATTCAAGTTCATCTACACTGCCAAAATGAGTTATTTTTAAAATAAGTTAAAACACACCACATGCTAAATATCCTTAAATCAGTTAGAAAATCTTCTTGCATTATTTTTTCTGGGGTTTGGGTATGTGCTTAGATGTGGAGTTATAAAATTTTCAAAAATAATGTCTGTTTTGGAATTTAGCAGTTTCAATATTGGCATGAGGCCCGAGTGTTTGGTACAGCGACTGAATAGCCTGTACATTTTGTGGGACCTTTTGCAACCTGATATACAGTTGCTAGCCTTGTTCCAACTGCATATAAGAGTAGAACATAGATGAGTACAATTTCCTCCCTTCATGTAAAGATATCTTGTGTTGAATAAATAGAAAAGGAGTTATGTTGTTTTATAATCAAACTGTACCTAAATACCAGCAACTACAGATGCTTTACAAATTTAACATGTGCCACCTCAGATCCAAAGCTGTAGTGCAATTGGATAAATCAACACAAAGAAATCCTTCCTAAATTAGATGATGACTCTGTTAATGAGGGGTCTGTAGGGTCTTTATTGCCTGTTTTGACGCCATGTAGAAAAATGAGAACCAAATGCCTATTTTCCCTGGTTCCTTGAACTTGTCATCCAGATTTGTACTGTAGAGAGATTGAGAGCCAATGGTTTCAGTACAGCAAAAGTTGAAGTCTGAAAAAAAAAAGGCGAAAAACCATAATAACAACTAAAATCCAAACACTACTATTTATATTTTCATTTCAATGATACTGTGGAGCACACTGGGACCTGACTGCTAGATGTTTTGTGTCTTCCTTTCAGTATAATATAAAACTGACTCTTCTGAGAAGGAATAAACATTAATAATTAATTATTGTCTATTAGAAAGGAATTATTTACTGTGAAACTGGTGAGGCACTAGATCAGATTGCCCAGAGAAGCTATGGATGGCCCATCCCTGGAAGTGTTCAAGGCAAGGTTGGATGGGGCCTTGAGCAACCTGTTCTATGGAAGGTGTCCCTGCCCATTGCAGGGCATTAGAACTACATGAGGTTTAAGGTCAGTTCCAACCCAAACTTCTATGATTCTATGATAATGCTGCCCAATTAATTCTAATTTTAACAGTTTTCTGAGCAACTGCTGTTTTGCTTTGATAAATCTGTTCTTCAGCTCCTAATGGAAATTACTTACACAGTTATATGTGGCATAAGAAACACTAGTCAGTCTAGTGCCCACATGCTCAGAGAAGTTGCATATTTCACTAGGACATATGCTAGTATTAAATATTGTCTTAGAAATAAGTATTGTCTCATCAACAGATATCAGTTTTTATGTTCCTAATGTTTTTCTTTGTACCAAGCCCTTGAAAAACATTGTAGCTTGTAGTCCTGAAATGAAAACTGAGCATTTCCAATCTTTAGAGTTACAATGCACATTTAGACTACAATTATTTCTGTGGGCAACTTTGTAAAAGAATTATTACATTCACTGATATGTCTTGAGGAGCAAAAATATTTCTAATTATATTCAGAGGTTGTAATGACAAGTTCATTCTGTATATACTGCTAGATATTTAGGAAAATTAACAGTAAAGGTCAATGAAGACTAGAGATGCATTCCAGAGTTTTTATCTGAGTTATTTGCTTGAGTCTGTTCAGCTGCACATTGTTCAGTAACTGGCCATTTTGAGTCAAATTACCTACCTAAATGAGCTGAGCAAATGCTGGCTCAATTTAGTTACATACTATGAAATTTGTACATTGAGTTATTCATTTTAGTGAATAGTTTGCTGAAGACTAACATTCAAATAGCATTTACCATTATCTTGTTAATAGGCCTTACTGCTCTAAATCTACTAAGAATGCAAATAAATGATAATTCTGCACTCATTAAGGAAATCTCCTGTGACTTACTTTGGTTAAATGCTCCGATAGGCATGTTTAGCACTTCTTTGGGGTTGGTAAAGTTCCAAAAATCTGTAAATTAAAGTTCTGTGGAGTGCTATAAAATGTGCATAATGAAAGCCTGGATGTAAATTAAGAAGATTTATATTTCGGCATTCTGCTTACGTTATCCAGTCTGAATGCTTCACAGGTTTTTATGAAGCAAATAAACTGTTCTTTTTCTTGAAATTCATTTTGAATGGTCACCATGGATTCATTGTTACAATACTTAGTTCACACATTGAAGACTGAATTGCTCTTTTTAATCTATATATCATACTGAAGTGTTATTGCAAAATACCTTTGAAGTCTAGGTGCTACATCTATAGTAGCACTATGTTGAAGTTGCCTGTAGACATAAGTAATTTAAATAGAGCTGGAAACAATGTTTCTGAATATTCTTGTACTTTAAACTTATATATTCATGTGAGTCACACTTATGAATCCCATTATTCATACCCAACAAACGTTAACTGAAAAAAAGTTTATTTCCAAAGGCCTTTAAATATTACTTATTGAAAATAAATACAACTTGTCGTATAAACTGAAATCCCATGTGTTTTTTCTGTGTGGTTTTTGGCAGGAATGAAACTAAAGTGTTGAGGTTTTGTGCAACTTCCACCAAGAGCTGTAGATCTGTCAAAGAAATCACATCAGAGCTTTGGGTAATCTTTAGCCTAAAAAAGAGAAAAAGCATGAAGAAAGAGACCCTGAGGTGCAGCTATTTTCTAGACAGCTTGCTTCTGTGGAATTGTTTTGTTTAGGAAGAACTGTCTTCCAGTGTGGAGGACCGTATTTTGTATCTTAACAAATTGCTTCACTGATGGGTCAGTTCTAGTTGAGTTAAATTAAATAAGTGGTGGTGAGGGTATTTCAGATTTGCTCTGAAACACAATTGTTTTGATGCAACAAAAAAGCAACCACAGAATTTTACTTTTAGGTTCTACATGCATATCTATGTAAAACTACACCATTTTTAAAATAAAGACCTACTATAGAACTGACTGTCTTTGGCTTGTAACTCTTCTAATTAGCGGTTCTGTTTCCTTTGGGGTGAAGAAACTCATGCTGTGAAATTCTGGAAACAGTGGTATGGAATAACTCAATCAAGATAAATGAAAAAAAAATATAACCCACAGAATTATGGGTAAATAAATAGCAAAAACATTGTTAAATCAACTATTGTAAATACAATAAAATGAATGGTTGAATAGTTGATTTTTTAATTTTGTATTTCTCAAACATAATTTAAAAAATATTTTTAGAATTTGTTTTGGTATAACTAAGGGATTTCAAGAATTTCACAGCTGTACTATAATATATCATAGCATTGTATCAATCTGGTTTATTACACTGTATTAAATATAGTCCAGCGTATGTTCAACATATCAATTTTTGCAATTCTTTCTTATTTCAAAATGTTTTACACATTTTATATTAAAAAAATCAACTAATATACATGTGATGTACAACTAAAATACTATGGTATTACACATAATTCAGTTTGAACACCAGGGATTATAAAATGTCTTTGGAAATTAGGGTCAGCTCAAACTGTTAAACTGTGTTTTGTAATGGAGTATAGAGAAGTAGATTAGTATCTGAGCTTTTGGATCACATTACGCTACGATGATAGAGTACATCTAAAAACAATTAAGACAGTGATGAATATGAGAACACAGAGCTTAATTGAGGGGTACTTTTGTAATAAACAGTGCATATAGAGCACTTCAGATTCAGAGTAGAAATCCAAACAACTACAGATAAATTATGAAGATGAAACCATTTAAGATGGAACAGCTACACATACACTTGCATGTACATCCACATACTCATTCAGAAATAAGTAATGAATTCTTTTAGAGGAATTAGCAGGGAGCAGAGTCAAAATACAAATTTGATGGCAAGAAATACAGGGTCCAATGGGATTTAATCTGGCATTCTATCATAAAGAACAGTTTGATTTCAAAAAGTGGCACTCAGAATCAATGGTTTCTGGCATAATTCCCAAACTGTCTGAAACTAGGTTATGTGGAAGTGAATGGAAGGCAACATCTCTGGTAGGATATGATATGAGCAGGGCAGAGGTGTGGCCAAGGAATGAAGAACACTATTAATTCAGAATATGTGGTGTGAGACAGATTTCTGATTCTGATTTTACAGATACGGCTAGAATATTATAGAATATGCTCCAAAATGTTATGTCAAAATAAAAACAGAGGTGAAACACAATTTAGATTTCACAATTTTAGCATTACAGTTTTAGGTTACAGGCAAATACACAAATTAATGAAACCACAGTATAAGCATTATAAAAAGAACAGCTAATGAGAGCAGTGATCACTTTACTTCAGTGGGACAGGGATGTAAGTTGCTATCAGTTAACATCTATTGATTTATTTTCAATGCAATGATCCTGATTTTCCCCTCCAATCTCAAATATGAACCTGTTTCAAAGTTCTGTTCACCTCTGTTTTACTTTCTAAATTACTAAACTTGTAGAACTCTGTATCATTTAATTTTTATGTTCCCACCAAATTCTTCTCTACAGTGGAATGGGGCACAATTTTACCAGATCATCTGATTTAGTGACTCAGGATATAGCAAAGGAAGGCTAAATTTACATGAGTGTTTTGTAGCAGGTGCTGATTTTCACCTTCCTTTTTCGTTTCAGAGACTGACATTACCACAGTAGATGTCAAATAAGGAAAATATTCATTAATTGGCATATACCCCAAGTTTACTAGGCTTAATTTGGAAGGGAAATTTGGGTGTCATCTGGTCCAGTCTTCTGCAAAAGTATGAGTCAAGTGAGATGGGTTTCTCAGGGGTCATATTCAATCAATTTTTGAATACCTCCAAGAATGGAGATTGGACAACTCTATACAACCTGTTCCGCTGTTATACTCACTGTGAAAAGTTTTGTGTGCTCCAGAGTGGAAAAAAAAAATCACCCTGTAGTGTTTTAACCTTATCTTGGTGTCAGGTGCCCACTAAGCCACTTTATCGCTTCCCTCGCAGAAGGACAGGGCAGACTATGACATGGAAAACAACTGATAGGTTGAGATAAGGCAGTTTGCTAAACCAAAAAAAAAGACAAGCAAAACTCTATGTGCACATAAGCAAAGGGAAAAGTTATTCTCCACCTCCCATCGTCGAGCGACATTCAGACACTTCCCAGGAAGCAGGGCCTCAGCACACAGTGATTGCTCCAGAAGACAAACATTGTAGAATAACAAATACCCCCCCAATTCCTCCTCTCTCCCTTAGCTCTTGTATCTGAGCTGACATCACTTGATATGGACTATCCCTTTGGTTAATTTGGGCCAGCTGGCCTGGTTGTGTCCCCTCCCAGGATCTTGCCTACTCCAAGCCCCTTTATGGGGGGTGGGAAGGTGTGTTAGAGGGACAGAGCTGCTCAGCAGTAACCAAAACACTTGTGTGTCATTTACAGGGACCAATCTGATTTTTCTTTGTGCCGCAATGTATGTTATACATGAGGTGGAAAATTACTCCAGGGGCTGTACCCGTGCTGGGAGCCCTGTCCCCAGGGAGGCTTCGCCCGGCAGCCGATCCGGGCAGAGAAAGATTCCGCGATCGGGCTGCAAGCGACCCCCCCATGCTGGTGGGGCTGATCCCCGGGTGCCCGGGAAAAAATGCCCAGGGAATCGGGCTACGGGAGGGGCTTTAGCACATAAAAGCAGTGAACTGCACCACAACCCGGGGTCATTTTATCTGGGTTTCTTGGAGGGAGTGGGGGCTCTCCCGGAGGCTCAGCTTGGCCCTTTCTCCCTCCTCTCGCCTTTTTCTCCCTGCGGTCCTCCTTCTTCCCTGGCTGTCTTCCCTGTCCGCCCCTGGTTCTCTGTTTCCCCGAGGCAGCTCGACCCCACGGCACCCCAGCGCTCCGCTGTTTCCCGACGGAGCGGCCGCAGCCGCCGCGCCCCGACCCCGAGAGCCGCAGCTGCTCCGCGAGTGCGCCCGTGGCCACGGCAGCCCGTTCTTCACCGACGGGAGGGACACGCAGCCCGTTCTTCACCGACGGGAGGGACACGCAGCCGGCTGCTGTTTGGAAATCGCGCCCGGCCCGCCCCGGGAGCCGCGCAGACTCATCGCAGCTTGCGGCACACCCGCTCCGTCTGCCGAGCTGATGCTGACAGGGCGCCCGGGGTACAGCGGTAACGATCTGTCCCGGTGTTCTGTTTCTGTCTCTCTTTTCTCCTCTTTGTTTCCTTTTCTACCCTCTCTTCGGTAGGGACGCTTATCTTCCTTCATCAATAAACAGTTCTCAGATGAAATATGGACACGTTTGAGCTTTATTTTCGTCCGAGAAATCTATCAAAAAGAATCCTCCCCGACTCCCCTTTTGCAGCGGGACAGGATGGTCATCAACACCCTTCCAGCTACCAGTGCAAAGCACAGCACTGCTAAGGAAAAATGAGCTCTATCTCAGTCAGACCCAATACACGCCCGTAACATAGTTCATACTTACACGTGCATATATACATGCTTTTATGCATTTTATTATGATTGGATTGCAGTATCACATTTAAATGCAGTCAGAGTGAAGCTTATTTATGGTGCAGCCCTAGAAGCTGTGCCAAAACTAGACTATAACATCGGCCAGTTCCTCAGTGCTAGTAGGGCTTAAAGGGGTCTTCTCAGTAAATACACAATTATTTTAAGTTCAAGCAGTGCGGATACAGTGTTATCATCATTAATGTATATTAGCCAGTTATATATGTACCATAGTCTCTGGAATGATTTTACTCTGATGGTTAGCACATTTGAAAGTCACACATTCATTTTTGTTATTACTCGTATTATTTAGATTAGGTTGCACATCTATTTGAGAAAATATGTGTATTAAATTACATGTATTTATAACCCTGAGCTATAAGGCAGGCAAGATATCTTATCATATCATAACAAAATGTTTAGATTGACATCTTATTCAGGATGAAAATTACTTTTGTATTAGAATGCTAAATACATCACTTAACTAAAAATGTTTCCCCGTTGTTCTTTTAAATTCTTAAACAGAGCTCAATGTTGGCATTTTACTGAAACCAAAAAATTGTGACGATATTTATGATTCATAAATGGAGCATCATCTATCCCCTGTAAAAGACTGTCTGATTCTCTTGTGGGCATTCTAGACATAAGATGGAGTTTTCTTTCATTATCCGTTTATTTTAATTTCTTGTTATGTTTCGTGTCTTTGACCACCACTAGTATGAATCTGCCATCCAATGGAGTCCTATAAGCTCCCCTTCCTCTGGGTACTTGCCTGCTGCTAGGTAATATTTTGAATATTTTTTATTCAGCACTATCTAAATCCCCTGGACAATTCTTTGGTTCATCATCTGGTGAGTAAACGACATTTACATTACCTGTGTTGTTTTGTTTTGTATTTTCCATCTTTACTGTCTTTCTTTTTTGGTGACATCTCACTGCTTGAGAGCCCTGACATAGCTTCTTGAATCAGGAGATACACATCCAACAAAACAGAAGATATTTAGCAATTAATTGATTATGAAGTGTCCCTAAATTACCTGGTTGCCTGAGGGAATACTGTATTCCCCCAGAACAGTCACAAGCGGCTGTGCTTTGAAGATTTACAGAAAGAGAATGATATGGGAGATTTTGATTAAGGGACCAAGTGTAGATACTGCTTGAGTAATGGGATTTGTGCCACTCTATTATGTTCAAAACTCAAAATTCAAGATAACATATGACTTTTGTCATTATCTTTTTAATGAAAACTACAGTATGTGGCTGTGAACACAAAACCTGCTAAGTAAACTCAGGAGAATTAGTTCACTTTACACTGGGATTCCAATTACTGTGGAAAAAAATCTGAACAAGAAGGATTCGAGCCACCAAAACACTACGAAATTTTACAGTAAGGACATTATCAAGTACTTTTTTATTTCATTGCTGGATTCCTTCATTCTTTTGTCTGCATTATATGAGAATAGGAACGAGCAATACAAATTTCTGTAGCAACACTGCCTTTCACCGAAGTAGCTCAATGGATTTTGAAAGAAGTGATTGATAAGTCTCACAATTACTAAGGTACTAGAACAAATCACAGGTGCCTGTGTTAGAAATTAATTACAGACAATACAAGATTTAAGAA
This sequence comes from Falcunculus frontatus, assembly GCA_013398115.1. Taxonomy (NCBI): domain Eukaryota; kingdom Metazoa; phylum Chordata; class Aves; order Passeriformes; genus Falcunculus; species Falcunculus frontatus. The sequence continues at coordinate 109,640 of VZRV01005698.1, read as the reverse complement.
TAGTGATAAGGAGCAAGGCTTGGTTTCAAGAATATGTGTTTAGTAGGGAGGTAGCTATTAATTGTACTTTAAATTCGACTACTGTTCTAAGGTTAATCAGATCCCTGAGAACTGCTGCACAGTTTTTGCAATGACTGGTAACCCTGGCTTACCAGTTGCTGGACAAAGGTAATTAAGAACATTTAAGAGGCACTTGGAGTGAAATTTAAAACTGCTTTAAATTCTTCCTCTTTTAACCAGCTACCTCACCAAAGCAAGCTATTATTCATTATATTAATGCATAAGAGAATAGAACTTTGCTATTTTGAAATGTGTTGAATTTTGACAAGTGGTGTAAATGATGACAAGAAGAATATTAATAGTATTATTAATTACTGAAGTAATAATAATATCTTCGCATCTTATAAAATCGATTACTTTATAGTATAGTCTATTGCATTATTCCCATTAAGGATTTATGTTGAATATCAGATATCCAATAACACAATTTTATTGCCATAGTATGAGAGTTGAAGAATTTTGGGGGCTGAGCAGTGCAAGAGAAAATATTTTATACTGTACCTTAAAGATTTAAAACCCCTTAGGTTTTTTCCAGTGGCACTGAGTTTCTGGATATGCTTTCCCCTGCTGAAACAGAAAAAAAATATTCTAGTCTGTCATATATGCCATGAAAGTATGTGAATTTTTAACTTCATTTTTATTATTTATAACTTAATATTTGTGTTGGTTCATTATTCACAGGTGCTCATCCTCCTAACAAAAGCAAAAGATAGTTCTTATTGACTCGGTTTAGTAGTGATAGTAATTACAGAGGTTCCCATGCTCACCATTGCTGTGACTGAAATTCTCTGGGCAACCTATTTCCTCCTAACATCTAACCTTAATCTCTCCTCTTTTAGTTTAAATCTCTTCCCCTTTGTCCCAACACTATCTGTCAGTTTAAAACCCACTATTATTATAAGGCCCCTTTAAGCACTGAAAGGGTGATGGCTGTCATCAAAATGATGATGACAGCCATAATAATCTTAATAAACTTTTCTGCACACAGATCAAACTCAGAGCACTTTCAAAATAAATAGCTGATTAGGGTGAGAGCCTTTAGAGAAGAGCAAGATCTACTTTTATAGTGCTTGTCATGATGGAATTAATCTATAAAGCTTGAAAAACCTGTTTTTACAGGAGGTGACACAACTTTCAGCTGCAATAATCTCAATAATTCTTCTCTACAATCCTGTTCAATCACTTTCCATTTATGCAAGTGAGTGTGATGGGGAATCTACCAGAGAAGGAGGGTAAATAAAGTCAGAACTCAAGATTTTCCCTCATGCAAATCCTTCAAATCATTCTGTCTTACTAGGGGAAGTCAAGGAAGAAAAATAAAAAATCCCCCAAATGCTAACACATTTAAATCTTGATTTTCAATTGTTTCAGAGTGTGGTTGCAGCAGAACCAGAGAACTAAAACCCAAGATTCATTCCAGCTGCTTTCATGGTGTTAGCGTTGAAACACATAACCACGGCATGATTATATGCAGGTGCTTTTATTGAAGAGCTCTGGGAATCAGGGGTACAGACCCAAATCTGACTCCGACTTGGGTTTTGGGATCGATACATTTTATACCCTCTCCTTATGTAACTGCTATACAATCATATGTTGATTATTAACTTTCTATTGTTCTATTGATTCCACCTGAGCATGAATTTTAGGTCCCCTTCCCACTATTGATTTCATCCAAGCATGGATTGTAAGTCCCTTTCCCACAGCATTTCCATTGTTGTTGTCCCCTTCTCGTGATTCCTTGTTACAACTGAATAATTATTTATGACTACTAAGTAATCATTGCATTTGTTATCTACCGTACAGGTGGGAACACAGGTACAGGTTCACATGATTTAGCAAAGACAATGCCCACTCCCCTTCCCAAGGCCTATTTTAGCTACCACAATTTTAGAAGCATTTTAACCCTATGCTATCAATGGCTCCACATTTCCTTATTTTCTCATGTTTCTATACTTTTTGCTGTACAATAAATATCAGCCTTTTCTGATCAAGCACTAACTTGACAAATATGTTGGAGAATGTGTTAGTCTTTAAAACACAACAAATTGCATTTGTGGAAAAGGAAAAGCCAACACAGGATATACTGTCCAAGTCTGAAATTAGGTTATAAGCATGCACAACTCTTCTAATGACTTTAAAAATAGGTAGTGTTCTGATATGACTGCTGCAGTATATCAGATGCTTGCTTTTGATCAGCATGAGCTGATTAAAAAAAAACCAAACTACAGTATGGCAGGGGCAAAGGCTACTCCCCAATGGCTTTTAAGAACATAATTTGCAGATCTCGTAGTAAAATGCTATTGATTGATAGAGTCAGCATTATGTCATCTGACAGAAACACTATTTAAAGAATGAAGTAATTAGCAGTCTGCTGAAGGATAAACATCCTTCCTATTTGTCATTAACAGCCGGAAAAAGCATAATCCTTACAGTGTCAAAAAAGAGTAACACATACAGCATTTATAGACACATATATGCCAGCTGTTGTGTACAACCCATTCACAAATGTTCTTGACAGTACAAGCCCTCAGTTTCAATAGGAATCATGACTTTTCTTTAATCAATATATAAATATACAAATATAATCCCTGTTGGCATATGATAAATTTTATATCTTACAATGTTCCTTTTTTGTAATGCAGTAACAAAAGTGGAATTTTAAATCATTGGTAAAGCCATATACAGTAACTGCTCTAAAATTATAAGATAGATTGTTGTATAGGAGATCAGGGCTTTTTAATCATAACATAATTTAGTCATTTTATCAAATATAAATTCTTTTACTATAACATCCAGGATTACCTACTGATTTTCCACAACTTTTTTATGTGAAATAAGAGTTTAAATGTTTTTTCAGGCTGGAGTGAAAGCGAAAATAGACAGGTAAATTTCATTCTTCATATTATGCTTAAAATATTGTTTGGGTCCTGAATACACAAAGACTCAATAAAAAGTTTGTAGATCTTTTGATGCAGCTCCTCAGGTTGTTACCATATCTGCCAAGTGAAGCAGGACTTGGCAGAGAAAGCAAGCATGTATGATCTCCAGGGGAACCTGAGTGCTTTAAAAATTGTGACAAGAGATGAAACTAGTCTCTTAATGTCAAGAAATTATTTTTTCTTCTTTTCTCTTTTAAATGAACAACATAGTGGTCCTGATCTGATAATCTGATACCATTTTTGGAAGACTGTTATCAGTGTTCAGATTGTTAGCTCTGGGTGTCACCATAATCCATTTTTGGCTTAAACAATAGAGCCATATAGTTCAAATAAAGTTCAACTTTCTGCCTTATAATTTTAACTACATTTTACTTTCAAATAATACAAAATTTTCAACACAGTGGTACTCAATGAAAAGACAGGACAATACTGGGTGCAAACTGAAGTACAGGGAATTCCAATTAAACATAGAAAATGTTTTTTCACACTGAGAGTGGTAAAATAGTGGCACGAATTAGTCAGAGAGGTTGTGGACTCTTGTGGACTCTCCATCCCTGGAGATATTCAGAAACTGACTGGATGTGGCCCTGAGCAACCTGCTCTAGGTGTCCTGGCTTTGAGCAGGGGACTTGGGCTGTGCAATCTCCCAAAGGTCCCTTCCATTCTCAGCTATTCTGCAGTTCTGTGATACTCTGACAATATGGATTTGCTCTCATAAACAAGGAACCCATGTTGTGCGGATAAAGTTAGAAAGCACATGGGTTGTGTTAAAGACAGTTTAACAGATAAAACAAAAGCTGTGCACACAAGGAAAACAAAACAGTTTTCCTTCATTCATTCAGTGCTTCCCAAGGGCAGGCAGGTATTCAGCCATCACCAGGAGAGCAGGTCTCCACATAATGGTGATTTGGGAAGACAAAGCATCACTCCAAAAGCCCCCTTCTTCCTCAACCAAAACCAGAATAAAAATTAATTGTTTAATAAAGTAAAAGACCTTTCATGTATATGCAAAAGTGTGTACTTTAACAATTTTCAAGATTTTGTTTTAAAATTTGTTGAATATTGGTTTTATGGAAGTGGAAGGTGAATCAATGGAGAACTTCAGCTCTGGATAATAGAGAAGTATCAGATATGATGAAGCAAACACATGAATGACAAGGGACCTGTTTATCTGTCCTGTTCCATAAGTTGTGAGAAATCACATTCATGAGTTGAAAAAAAAAGAATTGCTTTGAGAAAAGCTAAAGGCAAAATGAATTTTAATTAGACAACTAAAAGAAAGATCAGCATGTATCTCCTGTGAGGAGTAAATGGGCAATAAATATGATTTTGATATTGCTACATCTGTTCTTTTATTTATTCTACTTATATTTGAATAGACTAAGTCTCCTATTCAAGTAGTTTTATTTCTTGATAAAAAATTTGATAAAGATTTCTTGCTTATGTGTTCTGAGTCTTTCGTATCTTGTGTTTCATAATTTTTTCATCTTAATTGAGTTGTAGTAATTTGTACACCTGTAGCAGTTTTTGGGATTTAAACTGGTTTTCGTTCATTTTCAGTATCCTCAGTCTTCTTGAGCTTCCTAACAGGGCCTTTGCTGAAGATTTCTTTAGCTTTACTACCCTTTTTTTTTAATCCCCTTTACTTTCTTTCTTGTTAGATCTCTTTCAAACTGTTCCATTCTTTCTGTCAAATCTGAAACATTTGTAGACACTTATGCCTTCGCTTTCCAGGAGGATGTTTTTCTTATCCGGCTTGTGAGCTCCAATTTACCATTGCTGTGGTCTTTATGAATTTTACAGTTCAGAATCTCCCTAAAAGCAGTGAATCAAAGACTTGCCTATAGTGTCTTGCCTTCTATTGTCCTGGGGAGGAACATTCCCACTTTAAGACTTCAGGGGTGTTAACTTTCTAGCCATCTTCTCTGTCTTTTCTTATTGCCTTTATGATATTTTTATGAGTATCTTTCACAAATCAGTGTACTGTGAGAAAGATGGACAGCCCTATAGTGGTGTTGCACATGCATGGTGAGATAATTCCATTACTGGAAACCGTCACATATGCTCAGTTGGGAGATTTTTTTATGGTGAAGGGAGAACACTAAGAAGGATTAAAAAAAGAGATCTTGTAGCATGATCAGAGTTAAACAGGTTGAGAAAAGAGTTTGGCCAAAGATTTTAATAGTCCAATGACATGTCTTTAAGAGTAGGGTCTCTTTAGTAAGGATAACAGTGGCTTAACTGGAGTCTTGCTTACAAGATCTATTTTGCATTGAACACATTCACTTGTTTGTTTTCTCTTTTAGGAGTTCATTGTATGGAGTTCCATTCTGATAATAACTAGGTCTCCGGATTCGAGCCCTATGGTAATATTCTGTATTTCTCATTGATTTCCAAGTCCAGTCTTTGTGTCTGTACAACTTGCTGTAATAATACATAGTATTGCAGTTTCCTGGTTCTGTAATTTGGTTAATAGGTGCATATTGATAACAATAGAGTTATTTAATAAACATATAGGTCCAGCAATATGAAACATTTGGTCTCTGGTAGAACAGAAAATGTGTTATAGGATCTGATTTTTTTTTAACTGACATTTCAAATGAACAGTGAACTGCGGATAAAAATTATCCTATTGATTCCATGTTATTTTTACATCTTTATTTTGTATCTAGCCTTTCTCCTCTGTTTTGAGCTCAATGAATCTCATCACACAAAACCTGGAGGAAACCATACTCTGCCTAGTACTGCACATTAAATACAGACTTTTAAGTCTGTGGGACTGATGACATCATTGCTTTGGAAAGCACGTTCTTGCAAGCTACCATGTAGTCAGTCAATCTCAGAACAGTTCAGTGTTTTAATCACTGCAACTGTGACATGCTCTGTGAAGAGATATTTAAGAAAGGGCAAAACCACCAGAGAGCGGTGAGGAGAAAAATGTGAGAACCAGCTGTGAGAGACTGGACTATTAATCATTAATGACTCCAAACTTTTGCCTATTTGTGGAGGCACCAGGGTGCTTTGCTGAGGCCAGGTTTACATCCTTTGAAGGGAGGAGGTAAGGTTTTGGGTGTGTAATGGCTAGTACAGAGGGGGTAAACTATCACTGCCTGGAGGCTACAGACAGGGATTTGAGGCTGATAAAAAGCAAATCCTGCAAGGCGAGTTGATGTTCCTTACCTTACACAACTTGCTCACTTGTGAGCAACTTCCCTCTCCTTCTCCAGGGAAAGTCTGATGGGGCATTACCGGCTCAACTGTGCTGATGTGAGAGGAAGATGAGAAGGGATAATAAACCATCCAAGAGCCCCAAAGTGTCCCCAGACTCATTTCTGAGGCCTTCCTGCAGGGAGGACTGAAAGCTTCCTCCACCCAGGGCAGGTACCTGGGTGCTCCCACCTAGTGTATTTCAACCCATCAGACTTTGTGTTTCGTAGGCTTCTTCTGCCACCCTCAGTGGATCAAGATCATCGCTTCAAACAATGGACACCTAAATTGCAACTTGACCCAAGCCGAGTCTGTTTTGCTTGCGATAGAAATTGATAAGTGATCTCTGTGTCATTATCTTCATCCATGATCTTTCTCATCCTGTTTTCCATGCCTGTTTGTTGGTGACTGAGGGAGGGGCTGGGTGGGTGTTTGGCTAACCTCCCCCCCAGCTGTGCACACGCCACCATCAGCCCTGCAGACAGAAGCAAGTCAGTATAGAGCTCAATGGTAAGCAAATTTTAAACTCGCTTGATATATTTGATCTATATCATGGAACAGTTCAGACTTTTAATCTGGAAGAGTTCCAGAGAAATATGGCTATGTACTGTCTTACAAATATTATAAGCTCACACATAATCAGCATGACATGTGAAACATCTAGTACAGAATGGTGCATATTTTGTGTATACAGATACTCCTCTGTATAGACAGACAGGGGAGTCTGTCAGACAGAGGTGGTATCTGTACAGTTATGTTTCTGTTCAATGTAACTTGAAATACAAGTTTGTTTCACACGTTAAAAGTGTAAACCAGTAATCACCTATTGTAAACAATGTTTTGCCCAGGTATCTTTAATCACTGTTGTATTTTTTCCAATCTCATCTTTTTCAAGGTCATGTAAGAGTATTTTTAAAAGCATGTAGTCACAATTTACTGAAATGAACAAGAATTCCCCTCCCAGACCAACTTTTCTTTTTTAGACTCAGTTTAGATACTTTTTTTTTTTTCCCTGTCTGGCCACATATCTAGTAGTCCTAGAAGACAATATTTGCAAACTACTCCTGGCATTAAAAAAGGAAATTCACTCCATCCACAAGTACATTTATGAATTCATATTCAGATACTTCCATGATTGTTCGATAAAACTCAATCAATAGAATTTGTGTGGCTGTTACCTGGTTGTTCTTCATTAGTTTGTTCTGAATTAAATGTGGAGTTACATTTTTAACTGTATCAAGTTATCTTACTCTGTATTTGACACAAATAATTTGAAAACAGGCTGATGGACATAAATGGACCAAAACACATATTTTGCATGGGGAGTAACTTTATTTTCTGGCTGACTTGTATCAGAAAACTGTTTTGTACATGTTCTATGGCTTGTATAAAATGCACAATGTAATGAGGCTCATCATTACCATACTATTGTCATTTCAAAGCATTGAAATGCAAAAATTAGCATTATCATTAGTTCCACACGTTTTTTCCACATAATGAAAACAATTAATCAGTATAAACTGCATGTTTCAAGTGACTAGCTAGGAATGAATTCACAGACTCCTTGCAAGTAGTACTTGCACATTTTTTTTACCTTCTCCATTATGCATGTATGAAGATATTAGATGTCTGTTCTGGTGTCCAGACGTAGAAAATGAAGGGAAAATAGAGCTTATTCAAGACATTTGCTTACCCTAGGGCAAGATCAACTATATCTTCATCAGTCCAGATCAGAAAAAATTTATACGTTTTTTTAAGATTGATTTACATAGCTCTGGAAAATCATCGCTTCTCTGAGATGATGTATTTTTATGTTCCTTTTGTTAAACCTATTTGACTCTCCGTGGGCCTGGAAGCAGTTTATCCACTTTTTCTTGGAAGTTCATCATGGTATTTCCTCATTCTTCACCCTAAGCTTAGCAGGCATCAGTATTCAATCTTTTATCAATGCTAATGTCTTTGTGAGCCTCTGATCATTCATGTTTCTGTCCCTTCATTACCTCCAGCTTGTGCACAAAACTCAATGCAGCTCTCTAAACAAGACTTATTAATGTGAGAGAAAAAGATTACTCCTTATGTTGCAAAGAGCATGAGATATCTCTCCTGTGAAATGTGACATTTCACCTTCTGTTCAGTTCGTACGTATCAAGTTTCCAGGTTGCCTCTGAGCTATTGCTGCCTGGCTGATTATTCCCCACTGTATGTGAAATTTATTTATTTTTCTGAGGTGTGATGTGTTGTACACGAGTTCTGCACTGTTTTCTTCTTCCTTTCCACTTCACTGTCTCGTCTGTCTTGGACTCTCTATTCTAGTCCTTTTTCCTAGTGCTCCCCAGGGCTTCATTTCATGTGCCACTTTCATAAATATTCCCTTTTTTCTACCATTCACAAAAGTAATGGTAAAAATAGATCATTCTCCTGCAGAACAACTCTTGATAGAGCCCTTCATTCTGACAGGGAACTACTAATAACGACTTTCCAAGTACAATTTTTCTACTGGTTTACACCCCTTTTATCTGCATCATGCTTTTCTAGGTTGTTTATCAGAACATCACATCAAAAGAACTAGGAGAGGGAAGTTATGACATCTGCTGCTTTTCCTCTGTTTTTAGGGTCTCCTAACATGTCAGACAGGGTGATTAGATTGGTTGACAGTGTGTGTTCATGATAAATCCATGATGACTTCTTCTCATCTCTTTCTGTTTCTCCATGTACTTTGGGGAGTTTATTCTAGTTTTATTATTGCAGTCAAGAAGTCTACAAATATAAACGCTTGGTTCTTACCTTTTAAAGAGAAGTATATTTCTATTTTTATTTTCTGAAATTTGAAATGTCCTTTAAAATTTCTCAAATTGCTAAAGGCTCCCACTTTAGACCAGCTGTAAGACTGTGTATCTTACCTACTTAACTGTTCTCTAAATGACTGTTTTCTTCTTCTTGCCTAGTCTTACTTCTTGGTATTAATTTATTTTTTTTAAATTTATGGGTGAGATGTTTATAAATAGAAATATAGCTGTATTATGAAAAGACAGCCTCATCACAGTTGTTTTTCTCAGCTTTCATGTACTTTATTTCATCTTTCTTATTGGTAGTCTGTTCTTCAAATGAATATGATTTACAGAGAATAATAAACTACTATGGTGTTTATAGAATAACCTTATGAAGGCATTTAGTCACGTAAAAATTGCATAGAATATTACTATTTTCTTGAACTGCAGAAATTGTTTGCACAAGAGTTAAGACTGGTTTAAGATTCGCATCATCCACCTATTCTTTGGGTTACTGATGCATTTGTCTCAAGCTATTAAGTTTCTATTAGATGGGAACCATTTATTGTTTGCCGGGCTTTATTTCTTTTTGAAGTTATAGTCTCTAGAGAAAAAACAGTCATGAATTTAAGGTGAGACAGTCTCTAATTCAGTCTTTTCATATGCAACAAACAAATATTACATCCAATTCACAATTTTAAATAGGTAAAAATGTTTTCTGAGAGACTTATATAAAAAAAGAAACCACACAGTTACACCCCAGATCACATTATCAAACTGTATCCTGAATTTATATAAAGTAAAGTTAGGTGTTTAAAGACTACAGTATTATGGGAAGGCAGTCTGTTTTCATACTAGAGGCAATGTGATTTAAAAAAAAATGCATTGAGGTAAAATTTCTCTATCGTGTATGAGTTTGAGAAAGTGAGAGCTATGAGTTCTTTATATATGTGGAAGTATGGGAAATTGGTTGCCATCTTGGAGCTGTAAGAATAAAGGATGTTTCATCTGAAGATATAAAGCAAGGAATCATTTCATCAAAAGTTAAAATATTTTCATAAAAGAATCAAGAGGTCTTTTAATCCCTGATTGTGGGAGAATAGTTTGAACCCTGGTTACAGAGGCAAATGTTGGTATTTATTGTATGCTAACTTAAGATTTATCTGTTTTATCATTTATAAATACGTTTTAAATCACTTTTGCAGCAGCAGTCTCTCTGAAAACAGTAGATGTGTGCACCTCTGGGATATTTGAGTACAAAGGCTTAATCTCAAGTAGGGTATGTTCATCTAAGGTATGAGCTGAGTGAAATGGAGAGAACTGTGTTCAAATTCACATATTCAAATGATAAATTCCACTTCAAAANCCCCCCCCCCCCCCGATTCATGTCTCTTTTTCTTCCTTCAGAGCAGCTACTATGCCATATACACAGTAGGACTTCACTGGAGTGATGTCAGGTGGGTTAGACATAGATGAAACTGCTGGTTTAAAGCATGATACAGGTTCAGAATCATATGGAGTTCTAGAGTTTTGCATTCAAAGCAGTTTATTAACAGCTCATGCTGCAATAATGCTTGAATTTATTGTGCATTTCAGGCAGGGGTTAACTTAATCCCACACACATTGCTGACCAGATCTGATAGTCTATTCAGAGGTGTGAACCAGTGGATAGCACCGAAAGATGACAAATAGATTCACAGAAATACGTCACTTCTAAGTCTTCTAATTATGTGTTCTATTTTCCTGTGAATTCATATCTAAGAAAAGATTTTTTTTCTCACTAATCTGTTCTAGAGTGCTGTTCAGCTAAGGCCTGGCAGGTTTCTTACTCTAGTGATTTTGCACCATGCCTTTATTTAATTAGTCAATACAGATGCATCCTTTGGACCTTAATCCTAGAGACATTCATTCAGCTGCATTTGGTAGTGACAAGCATTGATAATGCAACCGCATATAATAACTGTAAACTAGGTATATGGAGAATATAAATGCTATGAAAATAAATTTAATAATAGTGTACTTGACAGCACAAGGGATGTCTAATCCTTTTAAAATTTGTATTATTAAACCTGCCAACAACCAGAAATATTCAAATTGCCATATGACTGTGTCTGTAAACTATATATTTCTGCCCTATCTAAATATATATTTAGAATTACAGAGTCTTGTATGTTGGAAATGGTCATCACAGGTCATGTAGTCCAAAGCAGTTGTACTGCTAAGCAGTTAGATCAGGTTCATGGCTTTGAATTTATTTTACCTATCAAGGTAACCCTCTGGCAGTTTACTTACTCCTTTTATTTTGCACCTAGCTTAGACATTGTGGGGAGGTTTGAAAGGAAAAGGAAGTATGAGAATTTCAATGGAGAAAATTTCTGAAAACTAGGCTTTTTTATTACATTTTGTGTCTTAGAGTGGTTTTCTCTAATGTAGTAGTTAGGGGTACCTTCATGCTCCCCCCTTGTTTTTCCCTGACCAGTTTCTGAATGTCTCACTAACTGATTACTTGTTATGAAATCTAAAATAAACTGCTTCAGTCCTGGTTTGATTAATAACACAAGGGTTGAACATCTTTTCCTGTGAAAGGTGGCAATCAGTGCTTTTTTGTGTGCTTGTGCAGATATCTGTGTACAATTACATTTGCTGCAAAGGCAGAGCAGGTGGCAGGAGCATGCAGTGGTGATGGTGGTCACAAGGTGTGTGGCTTTTGTTGGGGATGCTCTGGTGAGAGCCTTTAGTTTCATGAAATCTGGTGGAGTATTCCTCACCCCGAAGTGGGAGGCCCCTGAATAAAATTGCTATTAGCAGATTGATTGCTCCTTAGCCCTGTGGACAGTGCCTACAAACAAACATGTATGCAGTTTGCGTGGCAGAGGCTGTGGAATTTAAGTCTGAGAGGAGTGAGCAAGACAATACCAGAATTACATCTCTGGGCTTCAGAAGAGCATATTTCAGCCTGCTCTGGGAGCTGTGTGGCATGATCCTGTGGGAGACTGTCCTGGAGTTCAAAGGGGTCCGGGGCAACTGACTCATCTTTAAGCGCACCTCTTCAGGGCATGAGAATTGTCTCTTCCTCACAAAGAGTCAAGGCAGAAGGCAGATGTGGATGAACATGGAGTTCCTGACTGAGCTCAGACATGAATAGGAGGTATACAGGGAGCTGCAGCAGAAACAGTCTTCATGGAAGGGATACACAGACATTGGTAACTCATGCAGAAATGAAGTAACGAAGGCCAATGCTCAGCTGGATTTGATCGTGCTGGGGGCCTTTTCCAACCTAAATGATTCTATGATTCTATGATCTTTCTGGGCACTAAGGTGAGACTGACTGGCCTGTTCCACGGGTCTTCTTTGCTTCTATTTTTAAAAATGGGCATTATATTTCCCCTTTTCCAGTCAGTGGGAACCTCACTGGACTGCCAGCCTTTTCCATGACCTGGGAACCAGGTCTCCTGTTTTCTTTTGGAGAGGTCCCACATTTTCCATAGTCTTCCTTTTTATCACTGAGGTACCTATAGAAGCTTTTCTTGTTGCCCTTGACATCCCCATTCAGATTTCATTCTTTCAGGGCTTTAGCTTTCCTAACCTGACCCTGGCTGCTCAGACAAGTTGAACATGTGTTGGTAGCATGCTCTTGCAGCCAAAGAGACCAAATACGTCCTGGGCTGTGTTGGCAAGAGCATAGTCAGCAGGGCCAAGGATATGCTCCCACCCTCTATCTGGCACTTGCAAGACCTTATCTGGAGTACTGCATTCAGTTCTTGGGCTCCCTGCTGCAAGAAGGATATTTATGTTTTGGTCTAAGTCCACACCAGCCACCAAGATGCCTGAGGGCTGGAGCACAGGGTATATGGTGTGAGTTAGGGAACCGGATTTGTTCAGTATCGAGGAAAGAAGGCTCGCAGTAGACTTTGTTGCTGCCTGTTGCTGTCTTGCTGGAGGATACAGAGGAGCTGGAGCCAGTCTCCTCCCAGAGGTGCACAGTGATAGGACAAAAAGCAATGGATGTAAGTGGGAATGTAGGAAATTATAATTAAATGCTAGGATATAGTTGGTTGAAGCATGGTGTTAAGACCAAGGTCTCAGGTTTGATCCTCATACGGACCAGTCACCAAAGAGTTGGAATTGATGATCCTTGTGGGTCCCTTCCAACTCAATATTCTGTGATATTTATCTTTTTTAGTATAGTGATGATCAGATGTTGTAAAATTTGTTTGATGTGTCCAGACTTGACTGGCCGTGGCTGTGAGTAACCTGGTCTGCAACAGACTTGCTTTGACCAGAGAATTGGCACAGTTAACTTCTGGATCAGGTTTCAGTCTTAAATCATTCTGTCATTCTCTGAAACCTGTACACTGGGTGGGAGAGGGAAGACTTAGGAATACAGATAATGGAGGTAAAGAAAGACTAGCTGAAGGCATAGCATAATGATTTTTTTTTCTTTCAACAGCAAAATTTTCAAAATATTTATTGCAGAAAATTTAGAAATAAATATCTGAAGTCTGAGGTCTTATATGGGGTAAATTGGACAAATTTCAATTTATCATTGCTCTTGCAAATTTCTTTGGTTTTTTTTGTCTCTAATTGCATAAATAATCTTAGTGGCCGTATTCTCCAGCTCTATTTTCTTGCCTTTGTTTGTTCTTTCTTTAAAATATATTTAAAAATCCTTGTTATTTTAATACATAAAAGTTTTAGACCATCTGCAGAAAAAATCAAGAATGTTTATAATGCCATTGATTATCTATGCTTAATGCTGTACTTTATTTAGCAAAGAATAGAATGACTCAATAATGGGTCGTAAGTTCCAAGATAATCGATCTTCTTTCATCTGATGAGATTGCTTTAAACAACAATTAGTTCTAGCTGTACTTTGGATATCCAAGTGGAAACACTGAACCATATATCTTACATCATGACAGACCATGAAAAGCAAAGTTGTTAAAAAAACCAAACAAAAACAAACAGCAAAATCAGACAAACTTTAGCCATTCCATGGCTCAAGGAAAGTAACAGGAAAGAAATGAAAATTCTTAATGCTACATGGTACTGCTGTGGAAGAGACCAGTCAATTAGAAAAGTTTATTTTAAAACATAAAACTTTCTGTCCTGAAAACCAAAGGCAGCTTCACAAGTATAAATTATCTCTCCACTGATGAGCATCAGAGTCACACTTTACTCGAGACTCTAAATTCATGTCACTATTCCAAAATGTATTTGTGAAGAAAGATTCATTTGTTATGTAGTGAAGGAGCTTTAGGGATTGCTTTTAAGTGACTTTGATTAAGCTCAACAAGAGCTTAAAATACTTCAGAGTTGGAACTTTTTGAGAAGATGTAAGATTTCCAAAAATGAATCAAAGGAGAAAAGAATCAGAAAACCATAGCAGCTATGAGTTGATTATATAAATTAACTACAAACCAATAATTAATAGAATTATTGTCTGTTACAAAATTCTAACAAAATAACAATCATAAACTTAAAAACTTTTCTGAATATAATGGTCCATTTTAGAAACACATTTATATATAGCTACATAAATACATACATACGTGCATGTATATGTATATATGATTTTTTGTGTATATAATTTCTGAACTTTTGATGTGACTTCAAAAAGTTAAAATCGAGCAAAGGAATTAATGAAGGCACATTGATGAACATTAAGTTCATTGAATGTCAAATTGTGTTATTTCCCAAATGTTAAAATAGTACTTAATAGCCTTTGATGCAGCAAAATAAAATAGATGTTTTCTTTGATATGCATGTGCAGAACAAAGATGGCTTTGAAGTCTGTTTTTGTGTATTCCTTTAGCAGCAAAAAACTGACATATGATCGTAAACTTAGGTTATTTGAAAGTATGAAAGCACATGAGACTTAAAAGAAAAAGTAGGACAATTTTCTTGACAGAAAAGTAATGCTACCTTTAGTGTCAGTGATGTTAATTGACTGTACTTGAACTTTCCCAAGGCTTTAGGTGATCAGTTTGTTTAAATTAAAGGGATACTATTGTGAATAGACTTTGTAAACCATAAATGATGTAGAGAAATAATAAAATGCAGTTCAAAAAGTGAATGATTTAAATCTGACTTCTCATTCATTTTGTGTACAGCTACTGTTTGACAGTAGATTTTTGAAAATACAGGCCTCCACCGAATAGCAAAATGTAGGTATGTCCCTTTGCACATTCTGAAGAGGGATGCAGAATCTGGTACTTTGCCTTGTCTTGATTAGCTTTATATGAAGTCTGTAAATGGGTATTTGAAAAGATATTTGTCCAACACAAAGACTAAACCAAACCAAATCTCCCTACTGCTTTGTGGTATTTAGATACGACCGTAAAACTTTCTTTTCATTATTTCTGTGCCTGTACTTCAGATTTGGTAATAAAACACATTTTTGTTTCAAATGTCCTTGGCTAAACTTTCTGCCTGCCAGCCAAATGGCTCTTCAGATTCTGTGCCTCTCTAAATTTGTTGTAAACCAACAACAATTTCACAACTGTTTTATATCTACATTTTGATGACTGATGAATACATGAATTTTCTTTCACTGTTCTTATGTCTCTATATCCAGTCTGAAAATCGGTTTCTTTGGAGAAGTTTTGCCCTTCTTCTTCTCCTGTTCAGCGGCATAAATAATATGTTTATCTTGTCATTCTCAACCAAGTCATTCTACAATAGAATAAAAGAAATGGAATATCTGAAATGCAGGCTGTACTAACCTGAAGATTTTCTCTTATTTCCTCCAAGTACTGGGAAAATATTATTACTCTTTCTGCCTCCTATAATCTTCCCCGGTGCTTTAAGTTTTGCTAGGCAACTGGCGGCTCACGGATGTCTTCAACCTGTAGTAGTCTCTCAGGCTACTTCTGTGATGTCTTTGGCAGCAGAGCTGGTGAACACCTGACAAAGGATTCAGACTCACTCCCTTCTGCCATCGTTCTTTTTTCTCTCTGCCCTTTCCTGACTTTCCACAACCTCCCACCACTCCTGCTGTCTCTGTCCCCTATAAGCAGAGCCCTTTCCCATAGGCTCAAAGTAGCCTCTTTCCCGTCTAACGCATGTGGAAATTCTTCTCGGTTGTAGTTCCCAATGACATTATCCAAGGTTTGAGACCTGAGTATTCAATAACTTTCATGAAAGAGGTTTCCTAGAGCAGTCCCAGGTTAGAATACCTAGAGAAGGAAAAATATTCTGTCTATCTTCACTAGTATCTGCTTCATGAATACTTTCCTAGACTTCCGAGTAATCTGTAAGGACCAAAAATATGCATGTTAGCACGTGGATGCTTAGAGTATATCTGTTGCTTTTGAATACAGAAGCAGAAAGGGAATGCAGAAAAAGGAGTGGAAAAGAAAGGGGAAAGGAAAATGAAAGGAAAAGAAAAAAAAAGATGCCAAAAGCATATTCTGTAGTCTTTAATATCTTTCATTTCTTCTGAAAAGACGATGTAAATATAAAGCTAGCTCCTGGAACAAGTGGAATTGGGGAATAAATGAGAGAAGCATTATCAGCTGGATATCCTGACCTGTGTAGTATATGTGGAGGTAGTAGTAGACTATTGTTTTAAGGTATCTAGGTCTACCTCGGACTCCCGAAGGTATCCTAGACATTTGTACATATTGCTTTGAAAGTATTTGTCAGAGACCTGAAAAATCAGAGATTGTTTACATCTGGAAGACTCAGAAAGACATTTGTTATTCTTCTGGTCATGGTGTAACCACTTTCTGAAACCATTTTTAATTAGTCTTGATTATGGAGCATTTGAATTTTCCTGTTGGAAGAAACAAGGATACAATTACACTTAAATGAAAGAGTAGAAAGGTGAATCAAGTCCAGAAAATGTGCATAATGCGACATTTGAAGTATATTGGTCATTGAATGAGAACTTGTCAAAGAAAACTAAAGTTACATACTGTACAAGGAAGGAAACAAATCAAGGTCTGAGGTCATAGTTCCTATCCTAGTGAAATATCTCTGTAATAAAAACATGTTGGTAGGAGACCCAGGTTCACATTTCATTTCAAGCTCTTAGAAAATTACTTTGATTTAAAGTAAAAGATCTGAATGAGATGAAAAGTTAAATAAGAAGATTACGTTATCTTGAATTCTCAATGGAAGCTATTGTCCTGCATAATTTATAGCAAGTTTTTCTTTGATCTTTTATATTTACAGAGGGTATTACTACTGAATACAAATTTTAAAGCTAAAATATTCCTATTAATTCTACAGTTTATACTAAAAGTAATTATTTGGATTTAGTTTATATCAAATGAATGTTGTAGTGACAAACCAGTCATTAAAAAATAAATCTATGCTTCTACATGTACTTGCAAAATCTGCCTACAGGATTTCCATTTCAGTATCTGGATCATATTCTGTAGTTATGACAAACTTGCAGCTAACTGAAAATTAGTCACCATTTTATTCTAACAAATTACCTGATTCTCGCTCTTTCTGCTTTTTAGGCTTCCACTTATCTGGCATTCTTGGGAACTCTGACCTAATGGGCTTACACATTTGTTGAGGTTTTTTTAAACCCCTGGAGCAGTATGCCAGAAGAACAATGAAGCTAGCAGTTGAAAATATTTAGTTGTATGTTATAACTGAAAGAAAAAAAAAAATCTGTAAAGAACTAAATACTTAGACTGAGACTTGGCATATTGGCAAGAAAATTAATAAAGTCATTTCACTCCATCACTGAGAAGCATAGACTGGTAATTTCTATAAAGTACTTTTTCTTACAGGCATGTCTGGAAATTTCTCATTTCTCATAGGTAGTTACCCATCAGAGGAAAATCACTGTATCAGATTAATTAATTTACATAAGAATGAAAACATAAAAGTAAAAGACAACTTTGCAAGTATAAAAGATTGGAATCTTCAAAAAATTTGGTGAGGATTGTCTATGCCTTTATTTGAAAGAAAAAACCTCCACAACCAATATTAATGATCCTGTCTGTTTTCTTGTTAGTGCAGACTTTTGGTGATTCCTTTACTCGGGTATCTGGCATGGACTTTGACAAGCAGGAAGTGTCTAATTAGGTGTCTAAAAGGTGCCGTTAAAGGAACTGGGATAAAAGGAAAACTAAGTCTTAAGATCTCTTCCCTTTTATTCCTTGGTACAGCAGAGTGCTCCAAGTCTAGCCATGCTTAGAGGATTATATATGTATTAACACCTCCATCAGTTACTTTATCTTTCTTTACTTCTGCTGTATTGCCACACACAATGATATCATCAATATACCTTCACCCTGTTTCAGTACAGTCTGGATCAGTCCATGGTTGATGGTAGGGCTGTGTTTCCATCCCTGGACAGTCAGTTCCGGGTCTTCTGGATTTCTGTCCAAATGGAAGCAAACTGTGTCCTGCTGCTGCCCAAGGAATGGAATAAAATGCATTAGCAATATTACCTGTGGCTTCCTTTGACCACAGCTTGTATTTAAGTTCCAGCATGTTCCGTACAGCAGCACTCGGGGGCGGTGTGACTTCATTCAGGCCGTGGTGGTCTACTGTTAGTCTCCACTCTCCATTGGGCTTTTGCACTGATCATATGAGACTGTTAAAAGGTGAGCGAGCCTTGCTGATCACTTTGGATATCCAGTTCAGGAATCATCTTATGGATGGGAATCAGGGAGTCTTGGTGTGCTATTGCTGTCAGAGCACCATTGTGGCAGTGATTGGCAACTGTTCTTCAACCTTCAGTATCCCCATAAGAGAAGAGTCCTTTGGGAGGACTGATACTGGCATAGATTGGTTCTTTGGTTCAGCTGCAGCGCCTCTTACTGGGGTTTGCGTAGCCACAGTGCCTATCACTGAGGTTGGAATAAGCTGCTTCCTGTCACCAGGGTTGGAATAGCCTCATGTTGTTTTGTCATTGTATTTAGAGACCTTCCCTTCCCCTTTGGGTTACTTAATAGAACAGGGCTCAGTAGGCCTGGGCCAGGCCTCAGCACATTGCAGAAATTTGTGTCTCTGGAATTGCGAGGGGACAGTATATTTCCCAAATATTTAAGTAGTTTTTGAGATTCTGCACTTATTCAAGGGTGTAATTCCAAAAAGCAGGAGCTGACCACTGTCCTAGGCTCTTGCCCATACTACCCCACACACACGTCCACTCATAGCTATCCAGCCTCAGTGCAGATACTCTGGGGGGTATTCTTATACAGTTGTTTAACCTTTAACAAGACCAGCAACATATTCAGGAGACATAGAAATAGGAACATGAGAGTTTGAAAATCCCATTGATATTCAAAAGTCTCAAGAACCATTTTAATTTTGGAGGAGAAGGAGAGGATGGATAAGGTATCTCCCCCATAGATCAGCTCTCTGAGGAGAAAAGGTAAAATGTGTAATTATTACTAGTTCCCAATAGATGGCTCCTGAAGTACAGAGTTAATGGCAATATTGAGTACAAATACCAGATTAGTGTCACGACCAACTGTTTTATCATATCATAAGTCAGTGTTACAAAGTACAACAACATGATAACCTAAACCCAGCCCCCAGAGATAAACAATGCAACAGGGAACACATACTGCAAATGTGTTACATGACACAACTAAGAACACGTGCAACAGCTCTGAGAGCAAATAAATCAACATTGTTATCAGTGACTATTAAACTAATATAATGAATGCATATAACAAATTTGTTTTAATACACTCTAGTCAGCTCTGTCGTTATCTCCAACCTTCAAACCTTACTTGGGTTCCAAAAAGGACATAGTTTAATGTGACAGGCAGTTAACATTACATAAACACTTGCTCACTACTCTCTGCATCATATGGATAGAGGACAGAATTGCAGGGAAAAAAGAAAGGAAAATTCATGGGTTGACATATGGACAACTTAATAGAACAGGAAAGGAAGGGAAAATAATAATAATAATAATAATAATAATAATAATAATAATAAAAAAATAGAATTCAGATACACAAAAAAATTTATGCACAATGGAATTTCTCCCCACCCACCAACAGATGCCCAGCCAGTTCTGGAGCAGCAGCTCCCAGCCAGTTTTCCTCCTAGTTTAAATACTGAATGTGACACCATATGGTAAAAATATCCCTTTGGCCAGTTTGGTGCAGCTGTCCCAACTGTGTCCTCTCCCTGCTTCTTGTGCCCTCCAGCCGACTTACTGGTAGGGTGTGGTGTGAGACACTGAGAAGTCTTTGACTTGGTGTAAACAGCGCTTAGCAAAAATTGAAAGATTAGTGTGTTATCAACATTATTCTCATCCTAAATCCAAAATACATCACTGTAGCAGCTAGTAGGAATAAAATCAACTTTATCCCAGCTGAAACCCAGACACAGTACAAAAGAGGTAAACTCAGTAAACAGTGCCAAAATAGAACTCTTTAACTCCAGTGGGTTTAGATCACACCCACACAGTGACGTGTGACTTCCTCATACATCCTGAAAATATGTCAGATGAGGTCCAATTCAGCACAGTCAGATTCTCAGTTCTCCAGTCCCATCACAAGGTGGAGTCCATGTAGAGGTTCCCTGGAGGCTGTTCTGTTTTGAGTTGACACAGTAGAATCCCCAAGGTGTCTGTTAAATGACAAAGTTTGTGCTTCTAGCTAAAGACCCTGGAAATCATACTTTTATCATCCTATCCGAATTTGAGTTAGTTATGTCAGCATTCATTAAACTTGCTTAAAAAGTATTCTGGCATTATTTGAATATTTTCTAACCTGACTGGCTACACAGATTGTATTTTTTATTCAGTTGAATATACTTTGAGCCAAGCAAACTTTTACTCTTTGCTAAAAACTTTTATGTTTTCCAACTCACAGCTGTAACATGGTGCTCATGATATCAAATGTCTCTTCTGTTTCTGGAGTCATAAATGTAATGAGTGTTTACTTATACTGTGACAGTAATGCCAAAATGAAGTATTCTTGTGGTTTTGCTCTAGAAACAAACTGCTTCTAGGGGAAAGAAGCAAAAATAACAGAATAGGAATGGACGGCCTATTTTAAATCCCTGGCAGTTGTCTAGTAATAGTTCCCACAGTATGTGGGAGAGATTTAGCACTATGCTGGTGCCAGAGCTTTGGTCCTGTTTTCACTTCTGATAATGTGTTCAGGGAGAAGAAATGACTCGAATAAGTAGTTTTCAATCAAATTATTGCCTGACAAGTTGCGGCAGCGTGATTTGTACCGTCTAGTCTTCATACTTCCCCAAAAGGAATGAATCTGTTAACTGCAGCGAGCTTTAATAGATCAGGGCCAATATTGATTTTGAGGACTAGAAGGAAAAGGACTTTTTTTTTTACTTTTATTTTTAAACCATAATATCAAGAAAAAGTATATGAAAAACATTGCAAGCCATCATTGGCATGTTAGAAAGCCAATGATCTAATTTTCACGTTTATATCCATGCAAGGACAGGTTTTTTCTTGCACTTTTTGTTCTTGCAACATGTAAAGCTGGAAACTAAGCCAGGTGTGGCCTCATAAGTGTTGGGCAGAGGAGAGTAATCACTTCTCTCAATGTACAGGCAAAGAATTCATTAATGGAGCCCAACATGCAATTATATTCCATCACTGCAGCAGTGAATATTTACTTGTTGACCTTGAGAAGACCCAGCTCCTTTTCTGTGGGTATATAGTATGGATTAAAAGAGACAGTTATGTAAGATTACTTAGTAAACATCTTTGTAAATCTTAATAACTATGAAGTGTCTGTCCTGTATCTGAAGAAGCAATGTCAAAACTCTTATGCAAAATAGAAGAAGTGTTCATCTCAAAGCAGCATTGCTGTTTTTCTCTTTTTTTCTCTGTTGTGAACTAGAGTATCTGCTGCAGGAGCTGACAATTCATGGAGACCTAGAGGATAGGATGCCCTCATTGAGAGCCGGGGATTTCTCAAGGTTTCCTGCATATTGGCCAAGAATTTTTTCTGGTTGCTGAGACTTCTTCCTGATGGGCTTTCAGGGTTTCAGTAGTTTTTGAAATGTGCCCGAGAGAGTTCTGGGCATCTTCTGGCTATTACATGTTTGCCAGGGAATTTATGGCAGAAATTGTTCTTCTAAAGGTTTTATAGAAACATTTGCTGAGTATGAGGTAAGAAACTTCTTGACTGTTTTAAAAGAGACAATGTTGTAGTAAGATCCAAGGAGTCTATTTTTAAAAAAACTTTTAACAAGGTTAGAAAACACTTAGAATATACCCTGTTTTCATACGACAGCTTCTAAAACTGCTAAATTGTCATATTCCTTGAAGTGCAATCACAGATGAGATTCAGTGCAACAATATTAACACTACAGAATTAGGTGTTTTTTTACATTTTTGTTATTTCAGGTTTACATTAGATACAAAGCACTCAGGATAAAAAATTAGGAAGTTGAAACATTCATTTTATATGTATGTATATATATATGTAAATGGCATGTAAATATAAGGAATTAGCAGACATCCAAGCTTACCTCCCACTCTGCTCACTGCAGCAGTTGTGTGTATGAGTCAACTCTGTATAATATTAGAAGTCCTTTATATCAATGTTTCTTTAAGGACCCCCGAGATTACAAGGTAAAAGAAGACCATAGATTGAATCTTTATCCATCAGCATAAATATCTCAACAGGAACCAAAAAAATAAGATCAGAAGTGAGATGTGTAAGAATTGAAGGAACAAAAGAGCTAGCACTTGCAAAGTCAGATTGTGTAAGTGATCATTTTCACAGAGTGGATCAGATTTTGAGACAGTCTGATCTCTCATAGTTAGGGATCCTGACAAATTTGCAAGACTCCATCTCTGCTGAACTTTACTTACAGGAAGGTTGAACACTTCAGGCTTTGCAGGAACAGCTGAAAGAAGCTACTTTGCAGTCCAGGACAGCAGAGTTTCTGGGTGGGTAGAAATTCATTGACACCACAGCGTTACAAAGAGTAGCTTAAAGAAAGCACAAATGCAACCTCTCTGAGAAAAATAGATTTTAAAAGGACTTTTTTTGCCTTTCTTCACCAGAAGAAGAATCAGCCAATCAATGAACCAGAAACTGTGTATCTGATTGAAATTCTGTGTTGAGTCTCTTCAATAATTCCTTCGAACAATAAAAAGCAGCTTAGAGCTGGTGAGTGGAAAACCAATCCTTTGATGTCAATTGTTTCTCTTGGACAGATAAGCTTGACTTTTCTAAGGGAAAGGAGAAAGAAGGTAAATTCAGGTTCAAAGTAAGTGGAGACTGGCATACTGCTAGCTTTTCTAATGATGTGTGACAAATAAAATCAGTATTTTAACACAGGATATTGCTCTGTTAATAGATAACTATCTTCCTAGATAGTTTGAAATCCAGATATTTATTTGATTAAAATTACACCTTTAACTTTAATCAGTCTGCTCAACAATATTGTAAATAGTATATTTATTGTCATAATTATGTTTTTTGAAAGCATCACTTTCTGTCACAAAGTAAACCTTGAAGATAGCTTAATTTCACTTGAACTATCAAAGTGTGTAGCTAATAACAGCCAGTCCAGGTTCCATAATTACATTTGGATACTATGATAATTCATTAACAAAGTTTATACATGTGGAGAAGTAGAAATCTACAGGAAATAATTCAAAACTCTTTTTCCATCACTTTCAATTTATTTTAAAAGCAGCTTTTTATTTTTGCTGTTATTAAGATGCTTATCCTAAAAGTATTTATTGACTTTGAAAATGTGTATGTTAATTTTGAACATTTTAATTTTCAGTTACTGGGTTTGAACTTTTTTTTGTAGATGACTAATTACTGCAAAAGTAAAACAAACTTGCATTTTTGAGTGAAATAAAATAATTGAGGCTGACTCAGACTGTTTTTTCTGTTTCCCTCTCCTTCATTATGCCGCAAACCAAAGTAACATCTTAAAATTGTTTTTCAAATAATTCAGCTACTCCACAAAATAATATCTCTTTTTACTTTCATTTCAATAAGGATCCATATTATTAGTTCATTTTTTTCCTTGAAATAGTTCCAGATAATAATTGTGAAGTGACATAATACCTTATGTCTAGCCTTGCTAAAAGCAAGGAAAAAATTGTGGTGGATACTTTTAAAAATAATATACTCTAAATAACATATTTTAAACATTGTAATAGAAGATATAGAAAACTGAGTTAGTTTCTTTATGTCCTTTCAATAATTTACCGATAGAATGTTACTAAGCTAGTTAAACACGGAAATTGCTTTAGAAGTAACAACTTCAACACACCTTTTCACATGAATTGGTAAGCAACAGCACTCTAACTCTTGATAATCTGTAAGTTATTATTGGGGTTTTTAGTCATGTATGCTATGCAATGTGTGCTGCCTGGAGGTTCTTCTAGATATGCACGTGTTCTACCTTGTCTTTACTCCTACTAGTCAGATACCCAAAGTCTCTTATAAAATGTGTGGGAAGTCTAGCTGTATCTGATTATTGGATTGGTCTTGATCTGGGCTTTTGTGTTGCTTTTTGTAATGTGTGCCTTTCACCATTTCATTTGCCATTCAGTAATAATTAACTTTGATTTTGTATTTGACTTGGTCGTACAATAATACTATATAAATCATATAATATTGTAACAGCAAATTTTAATTAATTACTTAGACATCTAAAATTTTATTTCTTCAAATAAAGGAAAGCTTTTTTTTTTTGTCCAGGGATATGATTTCTCCTTGAAAAACAAACTAATATTAATGAACTTAAGACAGTATTTTGCATATCCAAATTTACCGTTCAGCATTCATTTTCAGCAGTGACAGCTTCAAAATATGTTTCAGTTCTGAACTCTCTGTAACAAGAATTAAAGCAAAACCGTCATTTTTAATTGCAGCAATGAACAGTTAAAATGTGAACGAAGTCCAAACTTTCTTCACATTAGCATTTCTAATTATCTAATGTCCCATTTTTACAGAGGGTTATGTAGCAATTTAATTGGTTTATAATAACTTGTGATCTATATTTGCAGAATGATTTTTCTTTACTTCTTTGCTTTACTTATGTAGTTTTGCATAATGAAGGTTAGTGTTCATGTTCTTCTGTAGTTTTGTTTTTTATTTTTTCTTAAAATATGGAGTGCTGAGTTAGGTAACTTCAGCTGATTCGTGCATTATTCTTTTTAGTCTTGTATTACAATCCTGTATTGGGTCTGGCTGAAATGGGGTCAATTGTCCCCATAGTAGCCCTCATAGCACTATGCTCTGCATTGGTAGCTGGAAAGGTTTGGGATCACACCAGTGTTTTGGCTACTGCTGAGCAGCTCTAGCACAGCACCAGTGCTGTCTCCCCAACATTCCACCCCCCAACCAGTAGAGTAGGGGTGGGCAAAGTTTTGTGAGGGCCACAACCAGGACAGCTGGCCCAAAATGACCAAAGGGATGTTATGTAACATATGCTGTAAGATCAGATATAAAAACTAAGAAAAAGAGGAGGAAATGAATGGGCAATTGTTATTTACAACATTTGCCTTCCAGAGAAACCGCTATAGTGCTGAAGCTCTGCTTCCCAGGAAGTGGCTGGAAATATCTTGCTGATGGAAAGTAGAGAATAAATCTGTTTCATATGCTTGTCTGAACTCGACCTTCGCTGTTCCTTTAGTAAAATGGCTTTATCTTGACCTGTGAGGGTTTTTTCGTCTTCTTTTCTCCACCCTAGTCCTGCTGAAGATGGGAGCGATAGAGCGGCTTGGTGAGCAAGTGTCATGCAGCCAAGGTCAACTCATCACAGATCTACATATGGGTTTATTAACTCTTCATTAAGTCAATAAATAGTAATTTGAGTGGAAAAAAGTCAAAACAGGGATAAAATAATGTAGAATTTATGCACACTTTTAGTTTCAGTTGGTTGCTTTTCATAAGTTACTATACGTTCACACTTTAAAATACGGATCTTTGAATTCTCGATGCCTGTAAAACCAAAAGCTAAGTAGAAGATGCATATGTTTAAAACTGCAGTTTTACACTGAAGGCTAAAACCTTAGGAAAATTTCTTAAAGCACATATTTTAAAATGTTAGTTTTGAATTTATCTTCATTCTTTTCTCAGATACTTTTGTTGTAATGAGTAAGTGATAAACATTCAGATCAGTTTTGTTTGGTTTCTTTTGTATATAGAATCCTCTATGGACCATAAAAAAAAGTCTTCTACAGAAAAAAGATTATAACAGGCAATTAAAAATGTGACGAACTCTACAAGGAAAATTAAGGTTTCTGTGTCCAAATGGCAAATAAAACATCATATGAGCTAGAATATGATGCTATTCTAACTCAGGGATGTTTACACATTTTTAGATTAGTAACTCCTGAAAAAGACCCCTTTTTTTTCATACAACATGAAATGCATAAAAAATTCAAAGCTATAAGTATAAAAATTTTTTACACCCAATCTAATCTCAGGCAAATTTGACTAGGTAGATTACATCTAGTCTGATCACAGCCAAAGAAGGCATTGTCCAATATTTGATAGATCTCCATTACAAGGTTAGAATATCTCTTTCCCAAACCCTCATCTGTATTTCTTAACTGTACCTTGATATTTGGAGGCTGGGAAAGAGAAGGAAAGACAGAAACATTTGGAAAACATTTTTGTTTCTTTGTAAAGTTTCACTGGCTTACTCCCATGCAGAGAACAAAACAAAGGCAAAAAACTATGGCACCAAGGCAAAAAAATTCCTTGAACAATTTCCCCAGTGTTATACAGCAAGGGAAGAGCATATGGCTAATTCTTTTTGTGGTCACTTTAAGCTCTCTACTGATTCCCTAGGCACATTTGTTTTGTTTTCCTTAATTACTTTTTGTTTGTTTGTGGGGTTTTTTAAAATTAATTTTTAAGTTATGATGCGGAGTATGGAATCTCATATGTAAACAGAAGTGCTGGGTACAGTTCTCCTCTGAGAAGATAATATTGGGCACATACTTTGTGTGCCAAAACTCCATGAATTCTAATGAAATTTGTGTGTTCTGCTGGGAACTAAACATTGATTGTACTGGAACTGCTTAATTTTTTTGTGTTGGATTATTAAAGCATCTATTCTAAAAATTTTCTTAGAAATTGGGTAGAAAAATTGTCTTAAATATAACAAGTACTGAGGACACAGTTCTGCTAGGGAAATTTGTAGGCTTTATAATGTAACTGGATATTAAATTAATCTGTTATGTAATGCATAAAAGAAGCCGTATATAGACATAACTGGAAACAGGTGGACGTCATAGGTCTCATGTAAGCATATGTGATTTGGTCTGTTTGTTCTTCAGAGGGATGGGCAGGAGACTACTAAAATGCAAAAGATATGGTCATGCTTACATCAGAACAACCATGTTCTTTCATTAGTAAGCCCTGCTTCAAAACAGCGCTTATTGGCTTCCATAGCAAATACAAGTGCTGTGGAACTTTCCAGTTCTGAGTTTCTTGAGTTTTAACCATCTAGAACATCCTATGTGAATGAATTGTGTAAATAGATATACAGATAGATATCTAGGTTAGATATTTCTGTTGTGTAAATAGATATACAGGCCTATCTGCAGTTAATTATCATAAATATCTGGAATATTGTGTCCACTTCTGGGCTTCCTGGTACAAGAGAGATTCAGAACTATTGCTGAGAGTCCAGAAAAGGCCCACTAAGATGATGAGGGGACTGGAGCATCTGTCATATGAGGATGTGCTGAGAGAGCTGGGACAGTTCTGCTTGGAGAAGAAAAAGCTCAGGGAGATCAGTGTATATGAATACCTGAAGGGACGGCACAAAGAAGATGGAGCCAGGCTCCTTTCAGTCATACCCAGTGACAGGACCAGAGGCAAAGGGCACAAGCTCATACACAGGAGATGCTTTATGAACATCAGGAATCACTGTGAGGGTGACTGTGCGTTGTCTCAGGTTGCCCAGGGCATTTTTGGACTTTGCAGCCTTGAATACATTCAAAAGATGTCTGTACATGGCCCTGTACAGCCAGATCTAGGTCACCCTACTTGAGCAGGGTGGTGGACCCAATGGCCTCCAACCTGTGCGTGCCTTTCCTTAGGTTAGCCTTCTCAGCAGTGATTTAGTCCAACATCCAGCTCTGGCCCCTCCAGTCTTAGCTGCAGTGATACCTTAAACAGCACCGGGAATAGAGCTCTCCAGCATTAATTCTCATATCGTTTATAATGTGATCATCCTAAATGCGTGTTAACAAGATTTGGATATAACAGCATTTGATGAAATACGTCAAACTAAACTAACTGTGATAAATAGAGCATAAAATGTGTGAGGTAGATATTGTTGAAGTATAAAAGTCAATACAGTTATTTTCTTATCTACTGAAGGAACTTTATTCTTATACACTATGTAACTGCCATTGAAAGGTTTTTTGCATCTTCCTTTGAAGCATCTGCTGGGAGACATCTATACAGCCCGTTATATTAGCCATCTGGATAGTCCTCTGCAATTATAGACAATTTCATACAGATATTGTAGGAATTGTTGTTTTGTGAGGTCCTCCTCAATTAGATGTTTGCCGATGAGAGAGCCAGCTTGGATAAATACTTGAAATTTTCTGTTTCATCTGTTTTATCCTCATGGCTAATCTTCATTCATTTCTGGTAATATCCCATTATATTGCTTGCAAAGGAGCAGAGTCTTACATGTTACTTAGAATCCTAGAATGTATCCACATTCTGCCAAATTGTCACCTAAAACAGGCCTGCCTCTCTAAAAGGAATTTGAAGATGATGCTCATGGTTGTGCAGTTTTGTAGTTGTATGGCTCAGCCGTATTGTTCTGGTTAGATGAGCAGCCTAGGGTTACACTCTTTGTGTGTTTTGTTTAGTTAGATTTTTTTTCTTTTGTATTGTTATTCACTCACATTTCTTCTGTGATGTAGGACTACTTGATTTGAACCAGTCCAAGAGGAAAAATATTCTTCTATAATCCTCTGTGCTTACAGAAAGTGTTTATAGTGAAATAGTAATGTGTAGTTAAATTCGCATGAGACTTTACATCACACATTTCAGAATGTTAAAGTTGACATACAGCAACAACTGTAATTTCCTCAAGTGTACCATTACCATAAATTTGACAAAGATGTTTTACTTTGCTGCTGTGTGATATTATATTTGATTAAGTATGTTGATAATTCCTATATGCCTTTAGTAGAACAGCTAATATTTTGCAAAAGCACTTCTGAGTGAATGTAAATACAGATTGCGTGTGAAGTGATGCAGCAAGGTCATGAGTTGAGACTCACGAAAGACGAAAAACTTCTCTTTCAAATTTTTTTTTTCTATTTCTTTTTTCCCCTTCAATAATGTGAAGGATTCTAACAACGGAGGCATGGAATAAATTTTAGCATCACTTGCATATAAACCTCTGACATGCATGGACATAAATTTATGAGAGTATATTTGTCTATGGTACACTATTACAATCTCAGCCAACTGACTGTTTGTTGGTTCTGGTTTGAATGAATTCTATCTCCCGACAGCCACCCTCCTTCCCCCAGTAATACTGACTAGCTCCGGGGAAAATAGAAATAAATAATCTGTGTAAATACTTAAAGCCAGAATTAATTATATTATTTCAATAAATATGTTGACAACAAGCATCACTATTGTTAACAAAGAGCAAAATGTGGACAAGAGGTTCTGACAATTAATGTGTAATTAGTCTCTGTAAGTCATGACTTTTCCTGTATCTGGCTTGGATTATAAAAAAGAAGGGTGTTTTCTTTTTATTTTCCTATATTGAAAAATACAGACCATGGCTTTGTCTGTAACGTATTTTACAATTTAATGGAATAAAAATGTAGTATGTAATATTAGCTATTTTAATTAAAAAGTTATATAATGTGATTTTTTGAGACTGCTGTAAAAAATTAAAATATTATCCTCATTTTACAGGGTAAAAATGGATCTTTAAAGAATAGAATTGCAGTATAGAAACTCATCTGGGTAGAGCTGGGGACAGTAGAGAAGAAAAGCAGCTCTTCAAGCATAATGTCATATACCTTGTGTTAACAGTACTGAAGTACTTTAGGGAGTTCATGGAAAGCCTTTTTTCACTGCACTTAGGAAGAGATGCATTTTCTTCTGGACTGATAATCCTTAGGAAAGGACACTAAATGCAAAAATCATAAAAGGCAGTCCTTAACATTTTACGGATGCTCTAATATTTGTCACTTCCACATATCATCTTGTTGAGGTGTGCGACTTGGGCTTAGGAAATAATATTAATGCTCTTGTACGCATTTGACCTACTGCTCTTTGAGTGAGTGAAATAAATCAAATGCTGAGGGTCTTGGAGAGATGTGGTAAATATTAGCCTTGCAGGAGATGGAAGCACTATGTGTGAGAGATGCTGTCCTTTCATAAAAGCTGTAAATCCAGAGTGCAGCTGGTGAGATACAAGTAAAGGTAAAGATGTGCTTTTAGCTATGTTGTTTCTGCTTTTTGAAAAGGAGAATGAAGAATGGCATATAAAGAAATGGAGATGAAAGAAGTTCATTCCTTCCCCTAGAAGTCAGTAATACCTTACAATTTAAGCCATGTTTAAGAGAATGACATCAATACTCTGTGACACATCGAAGAAGCAGCACTGTTTAAGCAGTTGTTTTTTATTAGGAAAACAGATTCCAAGACAATGACCTGTACCTATTAGTCAGAGCTGAAAAACATCAGTGTGATGCTGATAGATTCTAGAGCAATTTCATTCTATTTTTCACTAGGATGAAACTGAGAAGTCTTCAGATTGACTAGAAGAAATATTTACTTAAGAATTTAAAGCAGTAGAATAAACTAAGAAGTAGCATGGAGTTATAAAAGTTTTCAAAGCAAGGAATTGAAACAGGAACATTATGTTCCATATGGAGAATATCATCATGTAGTTGAGGCTTATGTTTTTCCCTGTTGTGCTTCCTTTCTGTTTTGAGAAGTAGTTCAACCCAAAATGTCAAGATACTTAATTTTTATACTTAAGATAATGTAAAGGAAAAAGTTTTCAGGTTTTTTCGGTCTATTTCTGAGGAAGGTAGTGGAAACCCTGTATTTTATGTAGAATAGATTTTGTTCTAGTTAATTACCTAACACAGAACTGTCTACAATCTTACTAGAAGCATGAATGTAACAGCAATGAAAAACGAAACTGGACTAAGCTAATAGCAGCAGTGGTAGCACAATCATAGAATATCCTGAGTTAGAAGACACCCACAAGAATCATTGAGTCCAACTCCTGGAGCAGCACAGGATAGCCCCAAGAGTCATGCCGTGTGCCTGAGAGCATTGTCCAAAAGCTTCTTGAACTCTGTCAGGCTTGGTGCCGTGACCACTTCCCTGGGGAGCCTGTTCCAGTGCCAAGCCACCCTCTGGGTGAAGAACCTTTCCCTAATATCCAACCTAAACCTCCCTTGACACAACTTCAGGCCTTTCCCTCAGGTCCTGTCACTGGTCACAAGAGAGAAGAGATTAGTATTTGCCCTCCTCTTCTCCTCATGAGGAAGTTGTAGACTGTGACAAAGTCTCCCCTCAGTCTCCTCTTCTGCAGGCTGAAGAGACCAAGTGATCTCAGGCAGTCCTTGGATGGCTTCTCCTCTGGACCCTTAACCACCTTTGTAGCTTCCTTTGGATGCTCTCTAATAGCTCTATATTCTTCTTATGCTGTGGAACCCAAGACTGCACACAATATTAAAGGTGAGGCTGCCCCAGTGCAGAGCAGAGTGGGACAATCCCCTCCCTTGCCCAGCTGGTGATGCTGTGCCTGATGGCCCGAGGACACGGGTGGCCCTCCTGTCTGCCAGGGCACTGCTGACTCAGAGTCAACTTGCCATGGACCAGGACACACAGATCTCTATTTGCAGGTCTGCTCTCCAGCCTCTCGTTCCCCAGTCTGTTCATACATTCATGGTTGTCCCGTTCCACCTGTAGAATCCAGCACTTGCCCTGGTTAAACTTCATATGGTTGGTGATAGCCTAGCCCTCTGACTTGTCAAGATCTCTCTACAGGGCCTCACTGCCTTCAAGTAAATCAACAGCTCCTCCCAGTTTAATGTTGTCAGCAAGTTTACTTAGTATACCTTTTTGTCCTTCATTCAAATAATTTATGAAGACGTTGAAGCTCAGTGGCTCTAAAATGGAGCCCTGTGGAGCATACACTCCTATTTATACCACCTAGCCTGAATATATGCTTTTTTACTGAAGTTTTTCCTGAATACTACTTTACTACTTAAACTACTGTTTTCAATATATTTGGTGCTGAATACATTCTTGTTAAGAAGCTTCTGCAGTCTGGCAAGTAGTATGATAATATACCAGCTTTGAACCTTGATTGGACAGGGTTCTAAAAAAAGCAGAAAATATTAGAACACCTAGAAGCAAAATTGATATCACAAATCAATAAATCTGACATGCCTCATGGATACTGATGCAGAAAGGAAGATCACACAGTTGCGGAATTTGCTTAAAAAGCTTAAAACTTAGCTGATATAAGAAATAGCTGTTCTTGTGAAGTACAGATGCAGGAGAAAACAAATGAAAACATTTCTACTGTGCAAACAAGGAACTGGGGAATAGAGGGAATTGCTGAATTAAATTCTCAAAGCATTTGAACTAATTGTTTCATAATGAAACAATTTCATTTTGAGGTAGAAATTATCTTCAGCCTAGTCTGACTAGGTGGGAGTAGTGTATTCTTATTTCTTAAAATAAACTTTTCAAAGTATGTGCTCAGGTATATAAATATCCCAGCTTAAAATGTTTCAGAATTCTGAAAATCCTTCTGCACTTGAATTTCTCTGTATGTTTGTCACATGCTTCTGAGAAATTAGTGTAATGATGATACATTGAACTCACTGTACAATCATTCATACTCCATGGAGCAGGCCAAGGGGAAAGCACTGGACTGTCTTCGTTATTTTTCTCTTCACTGAACATACGTTAATGATAAAACCTCCTAAAATCATGTTCTTTTTTTTTTTTTTAGATTATGGCTAATGTAGAAGCATATTCTTGACATACTCTGAAACTGCAACAGGTGTTAGGTGAACCAAGTACTGCTAAGTTACCTAGAGAAAAACACTGCTTTATTCTCAATCCTTTCAACTTAGGTGAAAAGATCTTATAACTGTTTTCTTTAACTACTTTCTAAAAAAAATTCCATGAAATAGGATGAATCCCATATGTGCTGCTATAGATCTTTCTGTGCTGATGTATGAAGCAGATTTACGAAAAACAATAGGTTAGTACAGCCTATCAGGTCTGTGCATGGCCAGGTCTGGTTACCTTTCCTAAATCTTTCCACCTTCATTTCTTCTCTTCATGTGTGAGGCACATTCTTTTGGCTTTCTTTTCTCTAATATAA
This sequence comes from Falcunculus frontatus, assembly GCA_013398115.1. Classification (NCBI taxonomy): domain Eukaryota; kingdom Metazoa; phylum Chordata; class Aves; order Passeriformes; genus Falcunculus; species Falcunculus frontatus. Next base: position 76,363 of record VZRV01005698.1, on the reverse strand, counting down.
ATGGAGAAAAACATGTACATTTTAAAAAGATGCAGAGCCTATCAAAAAGAAAACACTCCAGTGCACACAATTCTTCCCTCAGGGACAGGCTGAGAGGGAGAATGAATTCCACATGACAGCTGTTAGGGTTTGGTTTTGTCTAATGCAGTGCAGGCAGATACTGGAAAGGGTGGCATAGAAATCCCAAACAAAATGAAACCTATCATTGAGCTATCAGAAAGTTGTGTGGAAATGCACACTGCTATGGTTGTATTATGCCTATAGATAAAAGTTAGCATCTAAGACCTGCCATTGTCTTCTTTGTTTGACACAAAATGCTATATATTTTTTCTTTCTTTTTTTTTAATCTGCTTACACGGTATGTAATGACTGGGAGAAAATCCAAAGGAAATGTTCATCTACATTCTTCACATCTACTCCTGCAGCACTTTAGTACATGCAAGTTATTGAATTTAAAATATAAATATTTCCAATCTTTGGTAATATTGGGATTCCGTTTTGTTTTCAATAATGGAATATTAAGAAATACAATTAAATGTAAGCAGCATTGATGCAAATATTTTTTAAGAATTCTCCTTAAAATTTTTAGGGATTCTGTGACTTCTTTTGCATATGTCCTTCCTTCCTCCTTGGTTTTTTTAAAGTCTTCTGTAACCAAGGTATGAGGTTGGTGAGAGAAAAGAGAAGAACTTGGTGTAGATGGAAGGCAGAACAAGATCGTAGGCCAGATGTCATCCCAACTAAAAAGACATTGTAAGTATTCCTGCATGTTATTTTCATGTTAATTAATTCAGGCCCCCTCCAAGCAACGAGTGACTCCCTTCTATTAATCCCTGAAGATATTTACAAGTGCAGTCTTTTGTAGAAGAAATTAGAAACTTTCTTTTCTTGTCTTCCCATCTCTTCCTCCCCTCCTGTCTTCCTCTCCCTGGAATATTCCGGCTGGGTTGCCAGCCAGAAGTAGGCAGGAACCTGCTGACTGCAGACTTCTCTTGGACAAGTGATACAGCTTCCATTAAACACACTAGTACCCGCAGATGAGCCAGAGAAACAGATGGAAAAAGTGTAAAATAAAGCTGTGTAAGCTCCAATGAGGCGAAAAATATATACTTTTTAAAGTTCTGTTAGCTTTCTACAAATATGGCACCCTGGGGACGGTTCTGTCACTGAATTTTATAGGCCAGGTGTTTATCTGAACAAAAGCATAAAGAAAGAGATGGGCTTTTCCTAAAAAAAAGAGCAGGGAGTTTGCTGCTTTCTCAATTATATGAATGCTTTCACAAAAGAAGTCAACAGGGGTCCCAAAATGCAACTTTAAAACCCGGTTAAAAAGCTTTTTTAAAGTGAGTATTTAAATATTGTGAAGGTTTATTTCCAGTTTCCATTTCCCCTATATTTTTTCTGTTGTAGAATAATAGTTTTAGTTGCTTCTGAAGTGCTGAGTATCACTTTTAAGGAACCTTGTAAATGACAATGGGTTCTTTTTCTCCACTTCAGTCTTCTGGGTGTATTTTAGAGAAAGATTTCAAATTGAAAATGAGCACGTATGAAAATTCAGTTATTTACAATGATTTTAAGATTTTTTCCTTATTTTATATTTTGATCTAGTTTTGACCAATGCTTAAATATTTAGTTCTGAATGATTGATAACAAAAGTGTGCATCACTAAGACTCTTGAAGCAGTCAGTGTAAGTCAATTTTATTTGCTTTTTTTTTCTGTTCAGTGTTCCTTCTGGTGTGAATAATAGGAGAAAGCTTATATAGAACAGAATTATGATTTAGAGAACTATTAAGAGAAAACATTGGATGGTAACAGGTTCTATAATTTTGTTATTCTTCTTTTTCCATAGTGAGAACTTTTCTGAAAAATATTGGAAAATAATTTTTCTTGCCTTCCATAAATAGCAAATCTTTTATATTGTTGGTTGTTTTGTTTTCATTGCTTTAAAACTGGTTGGCTAATAAATCCTTCTTTTTTGAGTTGGAAAATAGAATATAACATCTTTTTTTTATCTGGAAACACAAAAAACCTCTGAAGGCTCTTATTTGTCCCAAGAGCTTTTAGTCTAATGTTGTTAATGTAGAAATTTCTGAGGCCATATGGACACAGAACCATTTTCAGTTTTCATCTATGTCTAACATATTGCTATGCACAATTGTAACTTGAAAGACAAGATGGTTCATTTAAGGTTTTTAAAAGTTATAAAATATTAATAGATTTCTAATACCAAGTTTTAAAATATCTGGGCTTAGATGAAATAATATAGGTAAAAATTATGAGGTTTTTGACACAGATGTTGACTACCTGAGTTAAAGAAAATCATATTGCATCCCTAGTAAATACTGATTTTCTTCTCCCTCCACCTCCCAAACCTTACCCTACCACCCCTGGTGTCTTTTTAAACTTGATGTGCAGATTCTATACATGCATTTTTAAATCCCTTTGCTTACCTGCACAAAACATGAGGCAGTTATTCAAATGAAGGTCTTTATGTAACCAGACTTGGAATGGAGGTGTAGATTTCTCCTTACAAAGAGACATATATTTGAATAAAGTCTCTGACATGCCATACAACTCTAATGAAGACTGTTCGATGCTATTTGCATTATGAGTTAGTCTGATATTTAATGAGGGAAGTAAGTAAGTTGTGATTATATCCTGGAGATCTGGGAAATGGATCCTGGGAAGACAGTATTTGTTTTATGCAGTGATCTGCTCCAAGCTCCAGCTTTAAATCCAAAGAATATCTTTGACAGCCACCATCAGTCTTGTGTCAGCATTTTCAAATAACGATACATAAGCGATAGTAAACGTAGTAAATGAGGTTTGTATTAAGAAAAACCAAACATAAAAGGGACTTAAAATTTCACATTATAATTTTGGGCTGGTGTTCAAATAGAGCCTAGGTTTACATGAGCCCTATAACTTGGGAAGACTTTGCTTATTAAATTGCTTCCACCATGTCTGTCTTCTGGACCTAAAATACTGCAATAACTCCACTTGATAAATTTCCTGCACAAGTTTGTACTCAGATTTTGAGGATTTGAGTAACTGCAAGGGGAAACGAGGGAAGACTGACCTATGTCATCTAGATTTCTGTAAGGCTTTTAACATGTTCTCACATAGCATCCTTATCTACAAATTAGAAAGAAATGGTTTTGACGGGTGGACTATTTGGTGGATAAGGAATTGGCCAAATAGAGTTCTTCAGACAATTCCCAAACCAGCAACACATCAAGAGTCAGTAAGACAGAGACACATGGTCTATGGCTCTATGTATAGGTGGCCGTCAGGATCCTGTCTTGAGATTGATATCTTTATCAATGACACAGACAGTGAGCTCCAGTGCACCCTCAGCAAGTTTGCAAATGACACGAAGCTGAGCAGTGTAGTTGACACAACGGAAGGAAAGGATGCATCTGGGAGGACCTGGACAAACTTGAGAAGCAAGCCTTTTAACCCAAACAAGTTCAGCAAGCGTAAAGTGCTACATCTGGGGAGGGGCAATCCCAGACATGAAAGTCGACTGGGAAAAGAAATCACGGAGAGCAACCCTTCTGCTGGACATGAGAATGTGCACTTACAGCCCAGACAGCCAACCTCATCCTGGGCTACATTCAGAGTGGTGCGGCCAGCAGGTCAAGGGAGGTGATTCTCCCCTCAGCTGGAGTGCTCTGTCCAGCTCTGGCTCCCCAGACATAAGAAGGGCATGGACTTGTCAAGGCGGGTCCAGAGGAGTACCACGGAAATCATCAGAGGCTGGAGCAGCTTGGGACTGGAGAAGCTTTCCCATGATGTCAGGCTAAGAAAGATGGAATTGTTCAGCCTGGAGAAGAGAAGGCTGCAGGGAGACTTTTTGAGGCCTTCCAGTACCTAAAAGGGGCCTTACAAGAAAGCTGGAGAGGGACTTTTTACACAGGCAGATTATGCAATTACACAATTGTAGTTTCTTTTGGCGGGAACTCTTCCTTTCAGATGTGTTCTATGAACTGTTATCCTGGCTTGGTTTTTGATATGATACAAAATTATTATTAATTAAACTCAGAAAACACTTTTTTTTTCTCTTTAGTTTGCGCCTTTACCTCTCTCACATAGACAGACACTTATATTTCTTACCAAGGGTTACATTCTACTGTTACTTCACAAATATGCATGCAAAAATGTCTGTTATAATATATTTTAATTCTAATTTTGATAGCTGATGATTTTGTGTTTTAAGTTTGATATCTCAGAATGTATGGTCACAACATCTGAAGCATTTGGCAAATGGGAAGTTCTGGTTGCACTATACATTGATAACAATACTTTGACTACAGTGGGGTAAAATTAATGTAAGGCTCTTGAAGGGGTTTTGTATGATATTTGAAGGTTTCTAACTGTCTAAGAGACATGTAAAATTATAAATTTGTCTACATGGAGAAAAACCTGACAAACATTACGGATTTATTTATAGGTACTTATTTAAAATTTTGATCCTAAATAAGAAATTTCAAATTAGGAAATAAATTACATGTATTTTTTATGTCTCTTAGTACTAAGAATTACTAGTATTTTTGTCTGAAACTCTAGCTATCTCCTAAAATGCCTTCACTGTTGGACTATTTCTAGTGGAGATACAAGTTATATCACTGTATCTTGAGTCACTAGATAGTGTCGCCATTACTGGAACTACACACTCTATATAACAAGACAGTCAGATTTCCAAACTGTTCCTGATATCTAGAGGCTACTCATGATTTACATTTAAAGAGCTGTGCAGAAATAAAAATGAAAAGAACCCCAAACCAGTAACATATCGTATGTCAAATTGGGTTTGGACACAGTCTGAAGCAATTAGGATTACTTCAGTTAATAAAAAAGAACACTCATGAAGACTGATATGGTATAAGGGTATTAATTTGAAGTGGAGATTATAACTTTATTTTGACATATGCTGAATATTAGCCAGACATATCACAGAAAAAGAAATTCTGGGATGACAGCATGCAGTCTGACTGAGCATCTGCCTGAAGCATTCTGCAGCAAATTCCAGATTTTAACATCTGTCCAAAAAAGAGGTAAGGTGGATTTATTATTAAGTCACTAGATGGGTATTTGTGGTTCTTTATTACTTTATTACTTATTAGTTCTGCTAATAAAGAACTAAAGAGGAAATAAAACTATGGTGAGGAGCAGGAAAAAGTTTATTTTCAAGGGCTTATCACTTTCTGTTTCATTCTATTTTTTCCAGGACAGCAGTAGCTGTGCTGTACCTATAAAAGCTCATGCCAAACACAACCCTGCCCTTTTCAAATCTTTTTAAACTCCTGCCCAGAAAAGCAGAGAAATCAGAAGTACACAGCCACCCAAATATGTCATCAAGGGACTTACCAACTGAAGATTTTCCACAATGCAGACTATATACAGTGATGTTCAATAGGGGAATACTGAACAACTTAAAAATACATGGAGAAGTTACATGTCCAGTAAAATGACTGAACAGGCCTCTCCTCTTGGCAAAGATCTGGTTCTGCAGTGGATACACAGATTTAAAAGAGTACGTGGAGTGTGTTCTGCAGGCTGTTAGGGCACTGATCCGTAGCTAGGATGAATTTAGGTGGACTGATTTAAACTGAGAACTGGACCATATATATATGTACATACACACACATTAACGTTAGTTACAATTACAATAGAAAAATAAATGTAGAATAGGTAAAAGGGGTAAATGGCATGATTAGGTATTTATAGCATGGAAGAGAGGAAGCTTTTGATGGTTAGTTTGCAGTGCCTAAAAATACAGCCAACCAAAAATACAAGGAAAAAACAGGGGCAGGGAACAGGGAAGAAATCAACTGAAATTCATTTTACTAGAAGCTACTTAAGTGAAAATTCTTGTATACATACAGCTCTTCCTCATTTAAGACTTTGTATTTTCTTAATCTTTCTTATTTCAAAAGGTTCACTCATGTAGGGCTATTAAATGATTAACTCTTTCAGAAGTGCACTGCTGGAATGAACCTTTAAAAACACAGTGCTAGTTATGTAATTGGTCTTCTTGAAAATATCTGTAGGGAGACATGAAATTGAGAAGTGGTTTCTATGGATTAATTTATGAGAGCAAAAATAACAACATGGGAAGAATTATTTCATTATTACTGATCTGCTTTTTTTCTTTTCAGACTATTTTTATTTTTTTTTTTTTGCCAGAGGAGAGCTAAGAAAACATAATGAAATACCTTATTGTTTATATTCCCATAGTATATGGGGTGAGATTAAAATGCAAAAAAGGAAAAAAAAAATCGAAAGTCAGTTTGTTCCCTAGAAATTACTTCATTTAAGTTGACCCTCTTATAGACCTTTCATAAACATTTTCTGTCTTTCATCTGCTCAACCACTGCTGCATAACATCCTAATAACTTCAGTGAGTTATTTCAGAGACATATTTTCTCTGACATATGCTGCCTCAGGCTTCTCCTGAAAACATAATTCTTCAGATTTTGGCAATCACTTAGTGTCCATCATTCTTTGCCATCCTTCCAGCCTTTCTCTTTGCATTTTGACTACTTCCCAGGCAGCTATTCTCATTATCTCCTCTTAAAATCGTCTCCATTTGAAAAAATGCATCAAGTTTGCAATAATCAGTCCGTTTCCAGCTCGCTGCCATCCTTTGTTTGGAATAGTAAGTCTCACAGTTTGCAAAATGCAAGAAATCATTTGTGACTCATTCAAGTAGTATTTGTCAACTTTTCTTTTTAGAACACTCGTCTGATAGATCTTTTCCTCAAGGCGAGTGTAAACCCCACGTGTTCAAGATCAGAGAAAAGCAATGTAATAACAAATTGGAGGAATAATTTGCAGATAGCATGTATTAATTAAAGAAGAATATACTGGATATAAAAATCAATCCTTCACACACTTAAGATCTTCAGAACTGAGCTATTAAAAATGTTCCCCAAAAAGGGGCAAAACTTGGCTGTTTGTTAAAATCATGACTAGGCAGAGCATAGCCTGTAGTATGGTTTATTTAAATGCAATGCTCAGTCATATGAGTGAAAAATTGATAATATCTCTTCTTTTTACATGAGAATGAAAAGTCTCAAAAGACAGAGATCAACATTATCACTGCAAGTATTCAGAACTACATTTTTGTTCTTACAGCATGAATCACAGCTTTATGTACTTCAACAACAACCCGTCAATGTATTTGTCAGTATGTAGGACCGGTTATATTCCACTCTCATTATTGTCTGTATTCTCAGGAACAATGTGATATACAAGGGAGGAAAGACTGAATAACTGGGTGGGTTTTTTTGTTTAGAGTAATTAACTGAAAAATCTAAACTACACCTTTGTGTTCGTGGTTCTTTTACACTCAGGAATTCATTTGTGCAGCACTTCAAACAAATTCTGCACTTGAACGTTAAAGAGTGGTGGAACAGACCACTTAGTCTTTTAGTTAGTCTTTGCTGTCTTTGTCTAGGAAGAAAAAATAATTCACTTTGACAGGATGAAAAGGTGGACTTGTATTTTTCTTTCATTCAGATGGAAAAACAAAGTCTCCAAAAAACTTCATACTCTGTTGCCCTGAATAACACTTGTTTTTTTTCTTGACAAATTGTTAAAGTGTTTTTCCTCCTGTTTATTTACGTCTGCTTTTTCTCTTGTTCTGAATAGTGGATACTATGCAAGCCTTTCCTACAACCCCGACCTTTGTTCAAAGAGCAAATAAGTAATCCAGACTTCTAGATGTTGGGGTGGAAATGGAAGGACAATGCATTTAAAAGACAGCCCTAACTATGCTGTGATTCTGTGACATGCCCATGTTACTGAGATTAGAAATTGTACTTGAATAAAAAAGAAGTGCTGCTGAATTTAGCTTTCTCTCTCTAAATAGAGCTTTCTAAATAGAGTTTTCTAAATAGAGCTCTGACACAAGTACTAAAGATCTTCCATCTCATAAAATCAGGAGAGTTAGGTACCTTCAAATAATATTAGAAAAACCCTTCACTGTAAATATGAGCTACATACATCTAGTCAATACTTGGTTGGTTCTGAAGTGCACTCTGAAGTCTTTCATCTGACTCAGGACTCCAGGCAGACACTTCTTTTCATTTGAAATAAAGAATCCACTTCTACAGATAACTGTGAACAACATTCCATTTTCTTAAATGCACTTCGTATATAAAATGTTTCACTCGCTAGAGAATTACACAAAATGTAGAAGCATTAGGTGGTTTTTAATAACATTCAGGATAGTGCCAACCTACTCTTTTCCTCAAGCTGTGCTATTGCATAGCTTTGAAACATAAGATAAAGAAGTGAGATTCTTTTAAGCATTACTTATATTTCCATCTTCCATTAAACAGTCATTTAATAAATTCTTCTTTCTAAAACAGAAATTTCACCTACTCCCATTTAACTAGTTTTTCCCTTCTTTGTTCCCCCTCCGCTCATGCTACCCTTCCTTCTAGCAGATTCATTTTTGCCTGACTTTCTATTGCCTTACCTAATCACAAAGTGACGGAGTTAAAATCACAAATATCTAGTTGTAATGAAAGCTAATGGCAGCAATCTTCTGGTTTCACAAGATTTACTTATTTCCATGGGAATTGTTTCAGCATCCGTGGAGGAGAGGAAATTTTCTACATCTGGACTCTTAAATTTTTAACCTTTCCAGAAATTTAAAATTTTTTCTTGGGAGAAATCAACCCTGAAATAATGGTTATAAGAATTAAATGTGAATAAAAGGAGAGAGAAAGGGGAGAGAAAAGAGAGAGAGAAAGGAAAGAGAGAGAGAAAGAAGAGAAAGAACTGGTTGTGCAAAGTTGTATTGATGATTAATCATTCATAATCTTAGGTTCAGTGTGATTAAAGCATTAAGGGTTACTTAAAGGGCAGCTACCTCAGGTAACTTATAGAATTTACAGAATAGAATAAAAAATATTTTCTTTATAGTAACTTTGTTTCATTTTTGCTTTTTTTCCTCCACACAAATGAAAAAGGATAGCCTTTCATAAAATTCATTTGTTGTTAAGATACTGGAAATATTTAATGAAGAAAAAATTGGCTATACAGAAAGTGAAATTACTGCAGTATTTTACCAATTATAAAACTTAGAAATCATTTCAGGAGCAGCCCTGGTATAAATCACCGTGAGAGTTCTAGAAAGGCCCTGAAGATATACTCAAAGCACTTCAGGATAATAGCAACTAAAATGAAATAAAAGTCAACAAAAACTGAGGTCAACAGTATCATATTTCCATTTTTCTGACTAATTTAGAGTCAGTCCTTTTTAGATAAGCAGGCTTTTACTCAGTTTAAGATTTTGGCTGGTTTCGTACATACTGTCTCAAAAATAAGCAAGGTAATTGTAGTTTTGGTTTGGCTAGTTATACTTCAGCCTGCAAGTATCCTGACCATACTCATCAGAACATAAAGTGATGTCTTAAGAAGCTATCTCTGAGCAAATTCTGGGTTTAATTACAGAATAATATGTGGAAGGGATCTGAAGTATATCCAGTTCTTCTCAGTGGGAGGTGTTGATGTTCTGGCTAAGAAGAACACACTTTCACCATCCTTGCCTCCACAAAAAATTGCCTCAGCCTCCCGGAGGGGTCTTAGAAAATTTTCCATGAGGATAACTACTTCTCTATTCTCTCTTATTTTAAGAGTCTGTTAATTTCTGTAACACCATTTGCAGATAAGAAACATCATCTGACTTTATTCCCTGGCAGGGAAGTAATTTCCTTACTTCCCACACAATGTCTCTGAGGGTGTGTTTCTGGCTAGGTACTCTCAGGATACTGTACTCTATTTTATTAATTAAATACATATACTATTGTGCAGTGTCTTGACCTTGGCTGGACACCAGAGGCCCACCAGGCTTCTCTATCACTCCCCAACCCAGCGGCACGGAGGAGGAAAAATAAGATGGAAAACAAATACCAGATTGAGACAAGGCACTTTATTAAAGAAAAATAAAAAAAAGAAAATTTGTGCACATAAACAAAGGGGAAAAAAATTAATTTGTACTTCCTATCATTGAGCAACATTTAGCCACTTCCTGGGAAGCAGGGCTTCAGCACACACAGCAGTTGCTTCAGAAGGCAAACACTATAAATAACAAATATATATACCCCCACACCATTCTTCCTCGCTCCCTTAAGCTTTTATATCTGAGCTGATGTCACATGGTATGGAACACCACTTTGGTTAATTTGGGTCAGCTGGCCTGATTGTGTCCCCTCCCAGCATCTTGCCAACTCCCAGCCCCTTGATGAGGGAGGGAATGTTGAAAGACAGTGCTGCTGCTGTGCCAGCCCTGCCCAGCAGTACCCAAAACTGGCGTGTTATCAACACTTTTCCAACAAGCACAGCACTGTGAGGGCTGCTGGGGGAGAATGAACTCCATCTCAGACATACTCAATACACATAGTATATTCTTTATACATCTTTTTACATAGGCTTTATTATTAATTTTTTCTTGTTTGGATTACATAGGGAGAGAAACCACATAATGTTAAGTCATTTTTAAAAATAAAAATACTTTACAACTGCTTTTGTACGTGTATATGAATATGTGTGTATGCACACAAAACATAAATAATAATAAACTACTTAATACATGATCTTACATTTTTATTTTGGATCTTTGTAGTCATTAAATTAGGTAGAGGAAATTAAATTCCATTCTATACCGTATTTTTAATTTATTTTTTGCTTTTTAAAAAAAAAAAATTAGGAGAAACTAATTTTTCCAGGCTTCACAATTGACAGATATTCCATGAAGCTACAGAATAAATGGTTCTTCAAATTTTAAGGGAAACCGAGTTAACATAATTTTTAAAATACCCTTGAATTAATTGACTAGTGTAATTTTTTTGTGCCATCTACTATAAAATGGCACAAAACTGCTTTCACATAAATTGAACTACCTAGGAATTAATATGCAAAAAGTATTGGGAAAATATAAAAGTAAAATAAATCAATTTTAATGTTTTTATTTTCCCTCCTCCAATTCTAATCTGTGTTCGTGGTTATTGAATTCAGTGTGGTTGTATTTAGGCCTCAACCCTGAAAACCACTTAAAAACAATTTATATTTTAGTTAAAATTATATTTAGCACATAGGACTGGTACCCACTAGTTGATTTACTTTTTAACAGTGTGTGATTTATGATTCGAAAGTTATAATTAATAATTCAAATAAAGCTTTTCTTGAAATCAGTAGATTTCAAAAGTAAAAGTACTTCTGAGCTCTGGGGTCAGCACCGTGTTTCAGCTGGGAATTTGAGATATGTGTGCATAAAGTTGGGGATCAGAAAGGGCTTTGAGACAGAAAGTACCGAAAAGTAAGAGAAAGTATTTATCAGGAACAGCTATATATGGTGGCAAACTTGTGCTGAGAAGGAAAAAAAATGTTCACTATTAGAAGTCCATTATAATTATACATTTATATCAAAGTTTTATAAATAAACATTGTTTGCATTATGTATTCCAGGACAGTTCCCTGTACTGAATACATGCTTCACAAATGATCCATGATGATCAGACCTCATGTAATTTGGGAAGAAAATAAATTTTAAAAACCTCTTCAGGCACAAGAAACTTGCTTTTTGTTAAGTACTCTTATTTATTTTCAATTTTTTTTTATATACTACCTAAAAACATATTTATATACTACCAAAATGTGTGTATATATATATATATATATATATATATATATATATTTCAAATAATGGAAATATTTTTGTGTATTGCTGATTTGTTGTTCAAGAAACATGAAGTCTGGAAATGATCAGCCTACAGATCTCTGTGGGCAGGTCTGTGTGCAGAACGGGTGCAATATTTTTGAAGAGTGAAAAGGTGATTCATACCAGTGTTGGTGGTGGGTGGACCTCTTACATACTCAGCTTGACTTTGAAAAGTGGAATCACGCTCAAGGACATGTGCTATTCCAGGTAGTTGCCTAAAGTGTTGCCCTCTCTTTAGAGAACTAACAGCACTTAACTGATTTGCACAAGCCTATATACTGGTAAATTAGTGCCAACCTCAGAATATCAATTTTTATACCTTTCTTAGCTTGTAAATATGAAGATAAATGGCTGCAGAGTTGTCAGACTTCATGTATTTAGTTTTAATTCAACTCTTTTCTACTTTATTACTCTTTCAGCAGTTAAATTCACTCTCTGCTAACCTTCCATTTCCTTTTAACTAACTTTATCTTTCTAACACTTGATTTAGCATCAATGTGAGACTCTTGATTTATACCAGGTGTATTCATCTTTTTCCAAGACACAACAAAACCAGGCTTCTGCTATGTTTTAAATAAACTTCTTTACAGTGCTATATATTGCATGGATCTCAACTTTTCAGTGAAACCTTAATAATGCTAGCCATTATGCAAGCCATTATGAATACTTTGTCTAAAGGTAATTACTAGCTGCCTTTTAGCTTTCTATTGCAAGGTAATAGTGTAGCAACAGAACCCATACCTATCAAATAGGATTTTATCCTTTGTTCATTTTCAATACTGACTTGCTTAATGGAATATTGCAAGAAATTGTCAAAACAATTGACCTGGGAAATATGCTCCTTCATGAGAATGTGATCATGGTTAGTATCATTCAATTACAGAATGATGTTAGTGGTGCCTGATAATAAGGTACTGATGCTTTCTAGTATTTCAAGTAACATTTAAAGCAAACAGAAAAGTTTCGTGGAGACCTGACTTCCCAGAACTATTTTCAGTTTGATGTGTTTATTTGTAGAGAAAGCCTGACCTTATACACTATTGTTTCTGTAAGACATCAACTGTGTCAATGTGAACATGGAAGTAAACTGATATAGGTGTCTTTTTCTTAAAATTCAGATTGGAAGTGGAAGAAAGGAGACAGGTTCTCATCTTGTCTGTGAAGATCTTGTCTGTGCACTGGTCACAGTCCACTGGAGGCCTAGGTGTAAGCATTTTAAAGAAAAAGGGTCTGTGGCTACTTGGCAGCTGTGATAACTATGATTTGGGGCATAATTGCAAGACCCAGTAACAACAGAGAATGAATTAGGACCAGAGCAATCCAGAAAAGTCCTTAACTATGCACATGCTTTAGTGTTATGTTGATTTTTACCTTTTCTCCTTGGAGATCCAGTCTATGGGGAAGATGCCCCCTCCACTCCCCAATTATAATAATTTTAAAGACTGAGAATGTACAAGTGATTCACAATGCAATTGCTCACCAACTGGTGACCAATGCCCGGTCAGTTCCCAAGCAGTGGCTCCCATCTAGCTTATATTCTGGGCATGGTGCCCTATGGTATGGAATATTCCTTTGGCCACTTTGTGTCTGTGTCACCTCTCAGCTTCTTGTCCCCAGCCTGTGGTGTGAGAAACTGAGAACTCCTTGACTTAAACACTGCTTAGCAACAATGAAATCATCAGTGTTATGCAGATGTGGTTTCATCTGTGCCATGATGAAAGGTGGAATTTTACCATGATATCTTAGATAAATATCTTGAATGTACCTGAGGTTGGGTGTGGTAGCACTGTGATTTTGTCACTTGGTAGTGATACAGAAGACTGAGCAAGAGTCCCCCTTCTCTCTGTGGTGGTAAGCTTTCTCCTAGCATATTTAGAACTCTTATACTTACAGTCCCAGACACTTGAATCAGAAGGCCTTGAATGCTGGATTTCTCAGCTTGCAAAATGGTTTTGCTTGTTATCAAGTGACCTTAAGGTTTTCTTCACTAGTTTAAACTGAATAATATGAAGCCTGAATTCAAATGTGTCTATGGCAGCCATGAGGAGAGAAAATTGTAACTTCTTCAAGATTAAAAGTTCAAACTGTGATGGCTGTACCTTTTAACTCCATAACTGGCTTTTACCCTGATCTCCGTAATCCTGTTAGCTTCATCACGTTGAAGAAATCATGACATTTTCCAAAGCACCTGGGGGAAGCATTACCTTTCAGTTCATTGACTAAGCTTTTCTCTGGGACAGCAATGTCACCCAGCTGTGTCTAGTCTTTTTATGCTTCACAGAGTGGCAAAGGTTGGAAAGGACCACGGGAGGTCAACTAGTCTGACTGCTTAAGCAGTTGCAATTAAGGTTATAGTAATCTTTACTACTTTACAGCAGTACATTAATATTTTAAACTATTTTGAATAAAAACCAAAAACAAAACCCCAAACCAGCTAGGATTAAAAGCAAGTACATAGAGAAGATGAGGAGTTATGTCTTTTGAAATAAAATTTATGTAGGAAAACTGTAGAAGAGCTTATAATAAGAATGGGTGTTCTAATAGAATGCTTTTTTTCCCCCTTGTGACTTTTAGCATACACAAATTCTGTCTTCTTAGTTACTAATCTTAAAAATATTGGATTCTTAACTAGGAATCAGGTTACATCATATTTCTTTTAGGTACTTGCTGCATATGATCTTGGGCTAACTAGACAACTTGGGTGTCTTTTTCCCAAATACAAAGGAAATTATGTTTTCCTTGGTGAGATTTTGGAGAGGAACATTGTAATAAGTGGCATTCCTAATACATGCAAAATAAGTAACCCTTCTGGAAAATGGTAAGTTCTTGGATGAGAAGAATAAGAATTCAGATATATTTTTTATTTTTGAGACAGAAGGAAAGAGAAAGAAATAAGCTAAAGTGGGACAGAGTGACAAAGAGCAAAAAATATGAAAATCTATAAGTCGTATCCCACTTAACCAGATTTTTATGCCCATATTTGTTTGGAAAATGGAACTTTGGTAGGTAAATAGTCTAGTTTGGACAACCTGTAAAATATAGAAACAAGTGCTAGGCGACATAGCCTCTTCTAGATTTACAGGAAGCTTACATAAACTGACTGGTGTCATGCTTTAAAATTTAGGATGTGTTTACTGGGTTAAGGTGTGTTTATGATTTTAAAATATAGCATGAAGCTAGGCTTAGGTGAGGCAAAATTGTTTGGCTTTGAGAAAGAAACTTAGTCTGAAACAAATCAAAAACTGTTATGACCTGCATGATGTTAGAAAAGAGAGTCTTGCTATTTCCTTCTTTCTCTGTTTGAAAGATATTAAATTTAGGATGAATTATGAACATAGCATCAAAAACATGAAGCTATCTCTAGTCCCAAGAGAAAACAGTAGCAACTTTAAGCAAAAGTAGCTGTTTTCTCGTTATATTTATTCATAGAACAATAAGTTTTGACAGGTGATCAGGACCTCTAGCCACTATTGCTATTCTATTTTATTTAATACGCTGAAGGAATTAATCTTAAATGGGGAGTGTTTTGACACAGAGCTGAATTGATACCTCTGTGTTAATCTTTAACTGGGCTTTATTCATTACTTTTTGTTGCAATCTATGCCATTAACTTTACTTAAGCTGATTACCCATTAACTATTTTAATGATGTGCTAAGCACTTCAGGAAATTAATATTTGTATGCCCTTTGTGGTCAGCAGGATCAGGGCAGTGATCATATCCACATGTGGTTGAGGCCACACCCTAGTTTTGGGTGCTGCCCGTTGAGACAATCATTGAGGTGCTGGAACAAGTCTGGAGAAGGGCAATGGAGCTGGTGAAGGATCTGGAGCACAGGTCTGATGAGAAGTGGCTGGGGGAGCTGTGGATGTTTACCCTGGAGAAAAGGGCACACCTTATTGTTCTCTATGACTGCCTGAAAGGAGACTGTAGTGAATTGTGGGTTTGTCTCTTCTCCCCAGTAACAAGCAACGGGACAAGAAGAAGCGGCCTCAAGTTTTCCTAGGGGAGGTTTAGACTTGATATTAGGGAAAATTTCTTCACTAAAAGTGTTGTCGTTCATTGGACCAGGCTGCCTGGGGAAGTGGTTGAGCCACCACCCCTGGAGGTATTTCAAATACCTGTAGATGTGGCAGTTTAGGTTAATGTTTGGACTTGGTGACCTTAAAGGTATTTTCCAATCTAAATGATTCTATCCTATGATTCAACATATTTCTCACTCTTTTATATTAGCTGGAATACTTTGGATACCTGCACAGTGGCTGTAAATAATAGTTAAGAAAGGAAGTAACATAGAAGGGTGGTTTAAATTAATTGCTTTATTATGGCCTAGACACAGTTTTTGGAACAGTTTTCTGATTCTGTGTTGTGTAGGGAATATCACCTGTTTGTAGTGTTATTAAAATTTCACAAGAGTGTCTCTTCAGAAGGAGAAAGGAAAAATGAAATGTCCTTAGCTGAGAGGAGGACCTAGTTGCGTATCACAGACTGTGGAGGTTTTTGAGTAGCAGGAGAGATTATTTTGAATTATTTAATTGAATAAGTATTCTCTAATCAGGAATATTTGAACACTGGTAAACTAAGAACATGCTGTGTTTGGAATTAGGAAAATTTGATGCATAAATATTTACCTAAGTTCTTGTTGGGCAAAGAAACATAATAATCATAATTTCTTACTGTCCCTGTTTCCTGCCAGATAATAAAAGTGAGACTATTGATCTGTGCATGTCTTGTATTTATGACTTTGACTTCCCAGTATAAAACTCTATAACATGTTTTTGCTCTTAAATAAAACATGTTGCATTCAAAGCTAATATCAGTTATGATCAGTGGGTACATTTGAAACGACAGATGGATTTCCACACTCTAATAGTTTGTCATCTGTTTCTGAAATTCTGTTTCTTTGAGAAGAATAAAAAAACTTAGTTTCTGGGTAACATACGTGTATTTTCTTCGTTATTCCCCCCCCCTACCCCCCAATAAAAATAGGTGACATATCAGTATATATTCTGGAAATTTTCTAGCATAAAAACAGACATGAATTAGAAGTGTTGGGGCTTGCTAAAAGGTAAGTCTTTTGAGTCAGAAAGTGCTGGACAGAAGGAAGAAGTCACAAAATGGGACTAAGAGAAAAATATGAAGGAGGTATTTGTCTGGGATCATTATCTGAGTGAAATAGCCAAGGGGTATATTGGATGACCCCAAAGACTCAGGTAATAGAAATGGGATGAAACTCAATAGCACAGCATGAAAGGTCATGCACTGGGGGCTAATAACAAGCATTTTTGCAATAAGGTAGGAGCTGATCAGCTGAGGTGCAATAGTCATCACAGGATGGCTATAGGTTTCCAATGCAATGCAATCCAAGGATATGTTAGCTAATATATTTCTAGAAGAGAAAAAGAAATCCACAAACCAGTATAGAAACCTTATTGTAATATTAAGTATTGTTTTGATCATCTTGTTTTCAAAATACACAGATTTAATCATTAATAGGTGCAGAAATGTATTGCTGAAATATCTTGCCATTTAACCCTTAAAATAAAATCTGAGAGGAGTATGATTTGTTCCATATAATCACTTTTGGAAGGTGATTGGAAGGTAAATATCAGCACTAAACATTAAGTCAATGTGTTTTGCTGGGATATGAACAGATGCGTATTAACTCTCTCTGGGTTAGATTGTGTGGCAATTTACAGGCCAAAAGCTGTCAGAGGTGTGATACTCTGGTTGGGCCTCCTGAAATAAGCAAAAGAAGTCACCAAAACAAATAACCTAGATGAAGTGAATCATTATGAATTTTAGATGTTTTGGCACCCAGCTACCTGCAAGATCCAGTGCTGTAATGGAAGTAAAACTTTTTAGCTAGGTCTGTGGTTTGGATTTGTTGGTTTTCTTTATTCCTAGTTTCTGTGTGGTAAATTACATTAACCAAAGATTTGTCCCCAACCTCTGTATGATCTTCACTTGACCAAGAATATGGACAATCAATAGTTTCATATTCACACACAGACAGTGTGTGTCTATGATGGATTTAAAACTTCACAGAAGAAAGGAGAAGCTGCAAGAGACATTTAAAGGGGAATGTTTCAGAGAACAGTTTTGGCGTACAAATAGACTTTGGACAAATTGAGGATTAATTTTTTCAGATGCTCTGGTGAGTGAAGGAAAAATGGGGCGAAAAAAGTTGTTTTGAAGCTAAATATATGGGTCAAGATAAATAAATGAGTTAGGGTAGAAGAATAGTTTTTCAGAGACATGCAGATGTTCAAAGAGAGATTCAGGAGTTTATTTCTGACTTGGTAACTAAGTAATTATCAATGACAAGATGATTATTTCCATGAATCTACTCAAAGAAGAGTACTTATTTGCTACTTATTTGTATGTAATACAGAGAGTAGCAGGCTCATTAACTTCGATTTTGGTCAGCAGAGCAAAAGGATATGATGGAGGAAATTAGATTTCCCGGTGGTGAAAGGCTCTGACACCTGCCATGGCTCTTTTCCTGACTTGCAATTGCCTCTGCAATTTGCTACTCTAGCTGAATGCTCCCCCAAACTCTGGGCACATGGTAATTCACATGTGAATACTTAATTAATTGGCTCATTTAATCAGTGTGTGAGAAGAAAAGACCTTATGCTAGCAGTATTTCTCCCCAGGAGAGCTTGCCCGTTTGAGAGGTATGGTCTCCATATCCCCTGATAGCAATTAACAACTACTGAATTGCTCCACTGAATAATCATGAAATTTGTCTGTCTCGGATCATTTCGCGTAGTCTAATAGTGCTTAAATTTAGTATCTTGCCAAACTGGGGCCCATTAGAATCAACAGTGATTTCATGTGCTTTTCGAGCTAATTTAAATGAATGCCTTATTGAGAGATGAAACTACTTCATGCTTGATGTTTACATATTGATAGTTTTTTTGAATATTTTTACATATATTTGAGAGAAATTTAAATTGAAAAATTTAAATTAAGAGCCTTTGAATTAAAAGCCTTCTCTAAATAATCAAAGTAAATAACAGTAAATATCAGCATAAATTTCTGCTTCAGTTTAATAACTAAAAGTTAAAACTAAATATCATATTTGTCTACATAATTCTCATACTAACACTTGATATCATTTCTTCCAAATGTGATTGCTTTTTTTTTTTTTTTAAAATTTCTCTTCAGGAAGACATGGTGGACAAACATATGTAATAGGTCTTGTATGTTTTCGTTCAATATCTTGTCCAGAAAAATAAAACTTTGCCAAAGTGTTGTTTGAAACAGACACATTCATCATTTGACACCTTTGAATGAAGCTTCTGACCAGTAAGGGTCATTCTTAAAAGCAGGATCACAACATCTGAAAAAAAACATAACAGTAGTTGTGAATGAAAGCAATATTCTTTAAATACACTGCTTTTTGAGTTTGTAAAGAGCCTTGACCTCTAAAGCTTCAGATTCTTCCCGTAAAAGAGGTATTTCCTCCACTATCTCTTGACATGCAGAAAAGCAGTCTTTGAAGGCAGAGATCATTTGAGCCTGCATGCTTCTTCTAAAAACAATTAAATCCAACTCCAAGCTGTTTGAGGTTTTCTTTTTGGGTTTCAATGTCATGAATAATTCATCTGAGAAGAACTGGGACTACCAGTCTGTTTGGAAAGGTCATCAGCACCTGTCAGAAATTGTGGAGAGAACATTCTCAGAGGTATCTCAGATCGTGTGTCCAGGGCTGGATATGATTTTTCTTAAATACTACAATAAAATTGATATTTCAGTTTAATAATGAAAGTTAATCCTATGTCAAGCAAAATGTTAACTACTGTAGTAATGTGAAAGTGTCATTGACTTTCATCTTTCAATTGACAGACTAGATTTTCCTCTCTCTACTCATCTTACAGTATTTTGAATGCACTGATCTTATGTGGTTACATCTAATTCACATCAATGTAAATCAAGAATACTAGAAGTACTTTAAAGCAACACTCACTTAAAAACAGCTAAACAGAAGAAAAGGTTCCCATTTTTGCCACTGAAGGACAGTTCTTACTATAAAGTCTCTATATTCCTAATTTCTATATGGCCACTCATATTATGAAGAAAAAAGATGGTTGAGCAGAGAAAGTATTGGATTAAAATAAAGCAATAGAAGAGTGGGTTAAAAAGAAGCCTTCTTTTTAGAATGGCCTATATCACATTTTTAGCTCTAATGTAATTTTTCCTTTTACTTCAATCAATTTTTATTTATTTCTTTATTGTCCCATTTGGTATGCTTTCTCATTATTCCCTACATAACCTGCATTAATTTTCTTTTTTTTTTGCATAACTTCAGTATAACTTCAAGTTCTGTGTTTCAGGTAGTGTGTATCAGCCCCCCTCAAAGATTTGAAAATTACCTCCTCTTCTTCCTTTTCAAATATTATACATAGAAGCATAGAAGCGTAGAATGGTTTGGGTTGGAGGAGACTTTAAAGATCATCTAGTGTCGTCCTGTTTTGCCCCCCTCCTCCACCCCACCATGGGCAGGGACATCTTCCACTAGACCACGTTGCTCAGAACTCCATCCAAACTGGCCTTGAACACTTCCAGGGATGAGGCATCCATAACTTCTTTTGACGACCTCTTCTAGTACCTCACCACCCTTATAGTAAATAATTTCTTTCTAATATCTTATCTAAACCTATGCTCTTCCAGTTTAAAGCCACTCCCCCTTGTCCTATTACCATATACTCTTGTACAAGTCCCTCTCTGTCTTTCTTGTAGGCCCCTTTTAGGTACTGTAAGGTTGCTATAAGGTCTCCCTGGAGCCTTCTCTTCTCCAGGCTGACCAATCCCAACTCTCCCAGCCTGTCTTCATGGGAGAGGTGCTCCAGACCTCTACTCATCTTCATGTTCCTCCTCCAGACTTGCTTAATGGGTCCCCATGCTTCTTACGTTGGATGCCCCAGAACTGGACACAGCACTCCAGGTGAGGTCTGTTGAGAGCAAATTAGAGGAGCAGAATCACCTCCCTCAATCTACTGGTCACTCTTTTGATGTGGCCCAGAATGTGATTGGCTTTCTGGGCTGCAATTGCACACTGCTTGCTCATGTCCAGCCTCATCCACCAGCACCCCCAGTCCTTCTCCTCAGGGCTGCTTTCAATCCATTCTCTGCCCAGCCTGTATTTGTGCTTAGAATTATTCTGCCTCCGGTGAGGGATCTTGTACTTGGCCTAGTTGAAATTAATGAGGATTAATTTCAGGTCTCACATTTCCTTCCAGAGAGCACCCACATTTTTTCTAATCTTCCTTGTATCACTGATGTACCTATAGAAGCTTTTGTTGTTTCCCTTGATGTCCCTGGCCAGATTTAATTCTATCAAGGCTTTAGCTTTCCTAGCCTGATCCTTGCCTGTTTGGACAATTTCTCTGTTTCCCTCCCAGGCTATCTTTCCTTTTTTTAAAACCGCTGTAGGCTTCCTTTTTGTTTTGTTATTACATTTAGTACAAACTCTTCCAGAAATTGTGCTGTAAATGGTTTCTTTTTACTATTTTTGTGGGACAATAAAAAACACCTTTATAAAGCTTATATTTTGTTTTCCCTCCATTTTTCAAAAAAATCAGCTCCACAATACTTTAAGCCAAAAATCTTCTGAAGGTGAGTTCTCTTAAGAAACTTAATACCCAAATCCAGATCCTTGTCAGATGAAATAAATTTGAACACATCTGCACATATGCCTGCCCTACTCATACCACAGGCTTTCACTTTATGTACCTTCTTAAAAAACAAAGTCACAGCAAAAAGTGACAGAAGATGTTTTCTGCAATATATGTATGTCTCTGAAGTCAATTCTAGAAAAAATGTCAACTAATCACACTTAAAATTAAAAAGAAAAAGGAAAATACCTAGCATATTAATTGATTAGTATTTTTAAGTTTAAAAAAATATTCAATGTTAGTTACTCTTGTGCAACCGCAAATGCCCTTCAGAACAGCTATGTCAATATTAGACAAAGAGAAGACATTTTCAGAAACACTTGATTCAAATTAAGGTAATTTTTGTTTTAACTTTTTCGATATCTAACCATATCTAAGTCTAGATAAAACTTACACTAATATGTCCTGAATAAACTAGAATCCAGCATCAATACACAGGTGTACTTATGTCCTCCCTCCAGTCAAGGAATAAGGCAAGATGCTCAAATCCAATTTTCTTGTTTACATACTGTAAACATGTAGCAGTATCAATAAGAGAGACGGGTCATCAGCTCTTTATATCATATTAAAACTGCAACATCAATGGAGAGGACAGATTTAAAAAGAACAAAATAGTTTAATACAGGAATGATATTAAAAGGTTGCTGTCACACCTTTAAAAAAGGACATAGAAATTCCTGTTAAATTCAGTGTTCAGTGACAATTTCAACATCTAGCTAGAAGTTACACAAACAATAATACCTGGTGCAGCAAAATAGGAAGTTGTATTTAGTTGGGTTTGGTAAGATTGTATCAAATTATTTCTACCTATTATGTGGATAATTCAAATTTTTGCTAGTTAAACTGCTGAAAACTACAATACTTTAAAAAATCAGCTTTTTTTTCCAAGAAAGATGAAAATTTTTTTGTCCTTTTTTTTAAAGTCTGAAACTGCTGAACTAAAGATTAGTTAACTTTTCTGTAAAATACAGCAAAGATATCTTCAGCAGAAATGAAATTAATTTAATCTTTGTACTGTCTCAGGTTTATGCAGTCAGACTATAGCAAAAACCTCTTTATTTTTTGCAAATTCACAGATAGTGATAAGTAGTTGTGTTCATGTCTCTTTGAATAGAAATTAGAACATGTATTATAATGGCAAACAGAAATCTACCCTTAGCTATAGGTTGTGCAAGGTTATTTTAGCATATAGTGCCTCTGAGAGTTCTAGATTGTTGCCAAAAAATTCTGCATGTTGAAATTAATTAATGGGTACCAAGTTTAACAGAAGATGACAGCCAGATTTGAGGAGAGAACTATGCCATTAGCCTAATTTAATTTGGAGGTCAGGATTAAAATAAAATGAAGAAACTTTAGATAAAGAAAATTGGTTTTATTTTTAAAAAATATTTGGTATGACTGCATTATTCAAGACACTAATAGAGTCTTAAAGACACTTTGAAGATTTAAATATCTGATATACATTTTCAGCCATTTATTTTAAACTGATTTGTCTATCTTTGAAAGTGATTAATGCATGGAGCCTAGACACACTGACTAAATAAAAAAAAAATTCCCCCTTAGGAACACTTCACTGAAAACCTTGTCCTAGTTACTAAAATAATAATTATAGTGAAAGTTTCTGGAGATAAAATTATATCAAAATATGCCTCTGAGCTTAAAACTTATTTAGTCAAGCTAAAATTTAGCTTGACCCAAAATTTATTGAACCAAGCTATGTGTTTACAGAGGTCTTTGTTTGAAGAAAAAATATCCTGATAATAAATCTGAGAATGAAAATAGAAATACATTCCATATAGGAAAGACCTTTTTTTTTTTTAATCAATTTTTACATACATATTTTGTCCACAGTGAGATTTTATTCTAATCTAAAGCACACTTATGAGATAGAAGAAATGATAATATTTCCCAGAGCTGCATTCTTTTTAATTAAATTTGCATTCCACCTATCTGTGATAGATGAGTAGGCCCTTGACAGGAGATTAAAGTCAAATGATGCCCCTTACCCAACATTTAGTTATTTTTGTATGTGAATTTGTGAGTTCCTTGGGCAATAACTTTAGATTTAAAAAATGACAAATGTACGTATCTGTGTGTGCATGTGTAGACATATTTGATAAACAGCAAAAGTGCATTTTGCACTAAATTGCCCCTGTTTGAATCCTAAGTTTATTTCTAACTGCCTGAGGGCATTCTGCCCCTCTTGTATTTTAAATACTAAATATCTGTTTAGTCTGGACCTTTAACATGGTTATTGTGTCTTGGGCTGATTTTATGATAATCCTGTATTCCCCTATCATTTCCTTATTGCCCAGAAATGGGTCCCTCACCTTTAAGCTGGGTCCAAGGGAATGTGGGAGGAAGCCGAGCGAATTCTCCAGTGCGGTTTGTGTTCAAGGACCCACACACGCTGCCCCATGCTCTCACCACTGCAGAGCCGAGGGAGCACCTTCCTGCTTTTAGCCAGCCTGTTTGCTGAGACAAGAAATTTTCCCAGGACTGCATACTGAAATCCTCCAGTAACTTTTTCCTCTTCTGGAACTGTTCGGCCTCGCTGTGATCTGAGAACCAGATCACCGGACCCCATGGACCGGCAGGGAGGATGCGGGGACGCTGCATCCCGGCCTCGGACCTCGGGAGGGGCTGAGCCAGCTACAGAGGGAGCTCTAAATCCACCAACTTTCTCCTCAGCGAGGAGGTTTAGTATCTAATGCTACTCATTTGTTTCCTGTGCCTTGTCGGCACTCTGCTTGTTATAGAAATAGTTTTTTTCACTTTTATCCAAGAAATTCCTTTCGTACTGGGGGGGGGGGGGGGGGGTGGAAACCGGTTTTTGGGGGGGGGGGGT
>VZRV01005698.1:0-52071 GCA_013398115.1 Falcunculus frontatus | reverse complement strand
TGGGGGGGGGAGTGCTGAAACCTGTCTTCTGGGGAGGAGACGTTCCTTCCCGAGCGTTTCCCCCTAAACTTGTCTCAAACTGAGACGTATTGTCATCCAAGCTCTTACTTTTTTATATTAGGTCATATGTTTTTAGTTCCCCCACCCCAGATTTCATTGATTTATTATAAAAGTATTGCATTAAATAATACTAAATACTACTTTAAAATCAGTTTTAGGCACAATATGGTTTAATGTTTCTTAGTAATTGTCTGCATATTTTAGGGTGAAACTATAGCATGTTAGCAAACTTTTCTTAGCTGATACACTCTTGATAATTGGAATCATAACTGAAACTACATTTTTGAAAATCTATACTGAAATTTCCATTGAAATTTGTTATAATTTCCCAAGTAGGATTTTAGAAGTTGTGGCTAGAACCATAATGCCTACCTAATGGATGATGAAAATTAAAAAATCTAGATAGCTTCATTAACTCATTGCTTTATAGCAACAATTCCAGGACTGTGCTGTACCATATGGATGAAGAAAAAGAAATTAAATTGTTGCGATAAGGAGCGATGCAGAGTCCCCAGGCAGGTGCAAAGGAAAGGCCATCTATTGCAAAATCCCAGCCTTTTTAAGCAGTTAGCTGGTTATCAGTTTACATAGTTTTAAAGCACAACAAACATAATTCAACCAACCACCATACATCATGATGTGAGCACGCAGTGGTCATGCAGCATATTTTTTTACCCCTAATTCAGCTGTGTCTCTTTCCCACAGTCCTTTTCTACTTAGCCAAAACAAGAGGCCTGAGCCATGATTTTACAAAGGCAACAAGGCCTTCATTTTATAAGGTTTTACCTATGTGCAACATTAAATGACAGCTGTTAATTCATTGGGTCAAGAACATGACAGAAAAGACTTTGTTTTCTCTTTAGGATGTATCTTTGTCTCAGGCTTATGTGTCTAATATTATTAACTTAGTATATAAAGCACATGTATCATGGTAGATGAACTACCAGTTCATGTGAAATTGTGCAGAGGTACAAATTGTGCAAATGGGGATACTAAGGAAAGAAATCAAGGACATCAGGCAAATCTAGAGAGCAAAGTAAAGCTGATGTGTATATTTTATTGCATGGCTAGTTAATAATTTGGTAATGGTTGATACAATGATCTGAATCTTTCTTGCATCTCCTGCCTTCGTTGCTCTCAACTGTTCTCTCCAGCTCTTACACTCCAGCATTAGAGATCCCATGGGAATTCATTTCATTCTCTATAAAGGGATCTCACAGCAACTTCTGGCTGTAAATATAAAGAAGAAATGTAGAGCTTAGCTCAGTTCAGCTACGTAAGATATTTCTTTTTCTTCACTGATAAAAATTTTTCCCCATTCTTTGTGCAATTACAAATATTGGTGGAAATCTTCCCTTTCCATACCTGTATGAAAAAAAGCTCATCTTTTTCATTTCTCAATCTATAGCCTTTATGCTCCTGACCAGTCCCATTAGTTTTATGAAGAAGATAAAATGGAAGAGCTGTATGATGAATTGCAGTTCCTATCTTCCTTTATCCTATCTTCCTGTAGGACAAGTATGCTTGTAACACATGCATTTTTTAAAGCCATGTGCCATTCTCATGCACGTACTGTATGTTTGACTAATATAAAATATTTGCCACACAGAGAAAGCCTTTTCTGACAATTTAATTACTGTCTCACCTCATTCTTTCCACAGCATTACACTGTAATGGTTTATTTCCAAATTTTGTTGTGGGCAACGGGGGAAGAAAGAAAAAAGTAAAACATAAAAATTCAAAGGAGACAATTTTTCACCTTCTTAATCTCTTCCAAAAAGCATCAAACCCAAATTAATTATATAATTTCTGCAGTTCTCATCAGATAGTGAATTTAGAAGTTGTGAGGATGATCAGCTTTTTCCATATAAAAACAACTATGTTGTCTGGTCCGTGGAACCTTTCAACACAAATATTGCTTTCGGCCTCACTGAAACAATTTTGTGTTCTGCCTGCCCCTGCAGCTCCTTATTCAACACTAAGTTTGACTAAAACAAATGACAGTGAGTGGTTTGAAGTTTCCACCATGGGGAATTCTTGGCTCCACAGACATTTGCTCTGAAGGATTTACTCCTATAACAGGCCTGTTTCTACATCACTTTATTGGTGAATAGTAAGCAAAGAAACAAAAATATTTTTTTCCAGGACTAGCAGGTCAATACTGCATGCACATATTGGAAAATACATTTGAAAAAATAGAATTACTGCTTGTGTAGACAGCACTACTATCAGTGTTGCCTTCTACTAGTTAGTGAATGAAAAATAGTCTTGAGACCTTACAGAAAGTGGAGTAAATGTTTTTCCTTTGTTTTTTATGTCTTTAATATAAAAAGAACTTTAGTTCCACTCTTAGGCAACACATAGTTCATAATCCAGGGGAATCTTAATTTTTGCAGAGCTATATTTATTCTTCAGGTGTTTAGATGTGATATCAGACTTCATCAGCACTACTCTTAACGAAACATGTGCCCTTCTCTTTCAATACATCCTTATACCATGACTTCTCTCCAGCAGGAGAAAGAGCAGATAGAATAACTGTCCTTTCTCTATTTTCTTGTTCACTTAATGCAGTAGAAGTTTTGATGCTTTGACATAAATATCCTCAGGGCAACAAAGGGATAATTTCTCCAGACTCTTTATTCTTTCAGGAATTTTAAATTAAACTTCAGATTTTCTCCATTTGATTTGTTGCTTGGAGAATTAAAGCACACGGATCTGACATCATAAATAACACTACATCAACCAAAGATGAGCTCAGTTGTTTAGAGCATGCTGCTCATAATGCCATGGTGTGGGTTCAATCCCCATATGGGCCATTTACTTAAGAGTTGGACTCAATGATCCTTGTGGGTCCCTTCCCACTCAGAATATTCTGTGAATCTGTGAAATTAGAACCCATCTGGGCTACTAAACATGGGAGTTTGGAATTACATTGTATGAGAAAGAGTTGTAACCTAACTCCCCAGATATAATTCTGGGATTGACTTCAATGGGATAACTTAGGGTACGTGGGAAAAGTTTCCAATAATTAGTGCACTATCAATGTGTTGGCATAAAGACAACAAATCATGACTGAACAAATTTGTTTCTGGATAATTATGTGCCCTTTGCCCTGAAGATATTTTCAATAGGAAAAGAAAACTGGGTGGGTCTGATGTTTTGTGGATGTGTTTGGGAGAAATGCACTATACTTTTTAACCTACAATTTGGCTTCAGACTTTGTTGCAGTGTGAAAGAGTTCTAATTATGGGTATTGAAAGAGACCTGCTGAGAGGGACCAATCTGATTTTTCTTTGTACCGCAATGTATGTTATACATGAGGTGAAAAATTACTCCAGGGGCTGTACCCGTGCTGGGAGCCTGTCCCCAGGGAGGCTTCGCCCGGCAGCCGATCCGGGCAGAGAAAGATTCCGCGATCGGGCTGCAAGCGACCCCCCCATGCTGGTGGGGCTGATCCCCGGGTGCCCGGGAAAAAATGCCCAGGGAATCGGGCTACGGGAGGGGCTTTAGCACATAAAAGCAGTGAACTGCACCACAACCCGGGGTCATTTTATCTGGGTTTCTTGGAGGGAGTGGGGGCTCTCCCGGAGGCTCAGCTTGGCCCTTTCTCCCTCCTCTCGCCTTTTTCTCCCTGCGGTCCTCCTTCTTCCCTGGCTGTCTTCCCTGTCCGCCCCTGGTTCTCTGTTTCCCCGAGGCAGCTCGACCCCACGGCACCCCAGCGCTCCGCTGTTTCCCGACGGAGCGGCCGCAGCCGCCGCGCCCCGACCCCGAGAGCCGCAGCTGCTCCGCGAGTGCGCCCGTGGCCACGGCAGCCCGTTCTTCACCGACGGGAGGGACACGCAGCCCGTTCTTCACCGACGGGAGGGACACGCAGCCGGCTGCTGTTTGGAAATCGCGCCCGGCCCGCCCCGGGAGCCGCGCAGACTCATCGCAGCTTGCGGCACACCCGCTCCGTCTGCCGAGCTGATGCTGACAGGGCGCCCGGGGTACAGCGGTAACGATCTGTCCCGGTGTTCTGTTTCTGTCTCTCTTTTCTCCTCTTTGTTTCCTTTTCTACCCTCTCTTCGGTAGGGACGCTTATCTTCCTTCATCAATAAACAGTTCTCAGATGAAATATGGACACGTTTGAGCTTTATTTTCGTCCGAGAAATCTATCAAAAAGAATCCTCCCCGACCCCCCTTTTACAGTGGGACGGGACACCTGATCAAGAGTATTTATTGTAAACATACGTGTCTTCTTATGAATGGCTGGCAGATTGCTAATTTGAAACAGAATTCTATATTTGTAGTACTGATAAAATTATTCTAGAATGTTGAGAACATTTTAAAAAGTAGTAGTATTAAATTTTATCAAATTTGAAGCTTGACCAGCTTAGGTTAATATTTTTTGATTCCACAAAAGTTTGACTATTCCTAAAGTTCTTGGCACAGCATTGAGCACTATCTTCCTGGTAAAACATGTGACATGCAACTCAACGAAGTTCAGCTGTTTCTAAAGTGGCTGAGTCCATGTGAGTTCCTTGATGGCACTGATGCTACAGGTCAGAAAGTTGTCATGCTTTGGACACAGGGTGACAAGGCTGTTTTCAAGGTCTAACATTTGTGCGTTTATACTGTCCTTCCCATTTGGACGTAACAATGAACATTTTGTATTTTGTAGTTTTTAGCAGCCTACATTTAACATGGTTTATGACTTGTTCAGCTGAATCCTTACAGAGAAATTTTATATATTTTTTTTTTAATGAAGCTGGAACTTTTATTGCTCTGATGCATTTTCTTAGGTTCTTTTTTGTGTATTATGTAAAATATGATCTTTCAACCTGTTGTAAATACACCCACTGTCTGTGAACTTCATCATAGGATGCTTAGCAATTTTCAAGCAATAGGTAAACTATTTTTGTCTTATTTTGTGTTACTGCAGCCAATTTAAGTTTGAACATTTTTTATTAGCTGAAATGATGCTGCTTTTTCACTGCCTATTCACATGGGAGACACAAACCAAACTGGAAATACTCAGTTACAAACGCAACAGCCTGTGAAAATGCACAAGGAATTTATTTGTACTTATGAGAAGATCTTGTGCTATGCTTTGTTGTGACACCAGTAGCTTGATATCTGCTATTTTCATGGATTTTCCACCTTTAAGTTTTAGTTTTGAATTAAAGACATCTAGGAAAGTTTTAGATCATATTAAAGATCATAAATTCACTCAATATATCCAAAGACATAGTGGGAGCAATATAGAGTGTTCATTTTAGTATTCAAAGTTAACTTAAAGTTGGTTCTTAAAGTTGGTTTGTTGAAGTGGTGTTTAAAGGATTTTTTACAGACTAAAGAAATATTCCCTTTCAGAGTTGAGCCATTACAATTTATCATTTGTTCTCAAATATAGTCGTTTTATGCCTTGAGTGACTTCTGTGTGTCAATTTATTTTCTATTAACTCTTTCAGTGGTGCTGAAAAATGTATTTTCTGTGGTATCTGGAGGAATAGTCTTGTAAAAAGCTCTTAATTTCCAAGCAGTCTAGACATTTATTGCCCCATACAAATTATTTTTATCAAATACTGGTTCAAGAGTATTTTTAGTAGTATCAATGAAGCTCATAAAACTGGTTTTAAGCCCCAATGAAACTCATAAAACTCATGAGTTAATAAGCGTATTTTAGTGATTTTTACTGTTTATTTCATAGTCTGAGCACTGTATTTTGGTGGGTAACCACAGAATCAACAAATAGTTGCCAACTAACATTTGAAAACTCTTATGAATCTCTGGGAATAACTAAATAGTTGTGCATGAAATGTGATTAATAACATTAGTATTAACCTGTATACCAGTTTCCGAGAGCTTCCTTAGCTTGTTTGTTTGGGTTCAACATATCGAATGGTAGGGAAAAATCCTATTATTTCAAGCAAGCAAGAAAACAAAGAAAGCAGAAACCATTAAACAGCTTTCAGACAAGGAAGTAGTCTCAGAAGGTTCTGAGAACAAAATATCGTAGACCTAATATGACTTCGGAAGGACCTTTATACACAGATGAGCATATATATCAAGAAATAATAAACTAAAAATAAACCAAAAGGAAAAGGACATCTCTACTCTCCCTATATCTGTATACTAAGCAAAGAGAAATTAATTTGTTCTAATAATGATGACATTAGTAGTATATATCTTTATCAGTCACAAAAATAGTATTATCTCTGCAGTACTTTTTTTGCTTTTTTACATGACTTCCCTTTTATGCTACACATGGATATTTACATGGGCATGAAAGTAGTAATCCCAGTTCTCTGATTTACTCTCTTGGTGCAGGTAGTGTGTCCTGTATTTGTCTTGTAAGGAGTCAACTGCTTGAAGAAACAGGAGCTGACAAAGGCATTCGTCATTCCCCATCTGAATGGACTTTGGTTTAAGAAAATAGAGAAATTTATGAAGAACTGTGTGTGTGTGTCTGTGTGTCTGTGTCCTCAGTCCTCCAATGCAAATATGCTTTCTGCCCTCTGAATGCCTGTGTTTTCAGTGAGACATGTGAAAGTGTTAGGTGGAGAAGGCTTAATCATGGGATTACTGGCTGGAAAGGACCCCTGGTGCACTCAAATCTTCCTATGTGCAAAAGAGGAACATGGGAACACTCCTTACAAAACAGTCAAATAACTAGTTTATAGTCCAGTCTTTCAGGGCTTCTCTGCTCTGTTGTTCTAAAATATGGTTTTAATTGAATGCGTAAGGTTGCATTCCAATAGTGACCAAGAATTTTTATTTTACAAAATACTCTGTGGAACGAAGGAGATTTGCTAGGTCAGTTATTTTTTAAAGAAGGTGTCGGAGACTGAAATATTATAGTTTATGACAAACATTTTTATGAAGGACTTTCAAAACTATATTACAAAACCCGCAGAGAAGACCACTATGCCCTGAATGGGGCCCTGACTGAGGCCTTACACTACTCGCTGACAAAGATAAGAGAAAGTAATAACTCGGGGCTGGGGACATTCACAAAGAACAAGCCTAACACCTCAGGGGTGGAGATGGCAGCTCCAGGGGTTTCAGCTGCCAGGTTTGCACAGATCCTCGCACCAAAGGGTCGCGGGAAAGAGGCTTTGGGTGTGTGTTGGAAAAAGCCCTGGTGAGAGGTGCAGTGACTGCCCGTCCTCTGATGTGCAGAGGAGCTCAGCTGGGGGGCCCTTCTCCAAAGGAAAAAGCTTATCCGCAGCAGAGGGGGTGACATGGCCCACCATAGGCCCCCCCAAAGGGGTCCCCAGATCCTGCACCAAAGATGATGCAGCAGACCCTCAGAGTTTCAAGGGACAGTGTCACACTGTCCCCCTGCAAGGGAGGCATGTGGGCATTCCCACCTGGCCCAAAGCCATATATTAATCCATTGGATTCTACACTCTTCGGCGTGTGTTGGCAGCGAGGGACCTTCACCACCAAGAAGACCAGATGGAGGGGAGCAATGAGACATTGTTGGGATCCTCGTATGGGTGATATGCTTCTCCCTAATCCCTGTCACTCTATCCCTTGCCCTCCAACCCCATGCACTCTTCTTTTCCTATTTCTTTCTTTCTTTTCTCTTTCTTTCTCCTTTCGTCTTTTACTATTAAATAAAACATATCAATTTTTTGGCACCAACATCTAACCTTGTTTAGTTTTAATCTTGGTTTTGGGTATATTTTGAACCTTCTACGTTCTTTCCAGTTTATACACAGAGACTTAGTTTTCTTTGCTCTTCTGGGTTTAAACTGGATGGCAGCAGATGGAAAAGAAACCAGTGATTTATTAACTTGAGTTTTCTGAGGAATATTAGTTCATGTCAACATTCTTACGACTTAGTTTTCTTTTGCATGTACAGTGTGAGTACTATTGTGTGAACAGTAGTATTCAATAATGAAGTGCTCATGAGCCCCTGTTGTATCACCTAGATTCAAAGTGTTATAAGAAAGATGGGGGTGACTTTTTAGTAAGGCCTATAGCAATGGGACAGATAATGGCGTGTCACACAAAGAATTAAGTGTCCATGCAACAGTGTCTGTAAAGTCCATGACTCAACAGGATAATAATATTTTTTCAATTTCTCTTGGCACTGCTATGATAAACCCACAGTTTTACCATCCCAAGATTATGCCTGAGATGCCTACTGTGACTGTTCCCTGATTTTCAGATGGTTTATTTAATTTAACATTTCCTGATTTCTTCAGTGGCACCGCAAATGAAGTGTGGAGAGAACATCAGAAATAGTTATCTGTAATTGCATAGCAATTACATGAGGTGACATTTCTTACAGCATGCAACATATGTGAAATTTCTTTAGGCATTCTGTAATGTGATTTTCTTTTTTTTTAGTGGATTCAATATGAACTGTGATACAATTAATGTGTTCTGTTATTAAAAGTTATTAAAAGGACAAAGCGGTAATCTTACTCAACATCTCCAATTTACTTTGATAATGTAATTTTACATTAGAGGTATTGGAGAGTTGCATGATGTCTCACTATCTCATAGGCTATGATTCCTGTCACCTTTCTTAAAGAGAACGTCAATTCTTAACAGTTTTTTCCTCAGGTCTCTAATTGAAATGTAAAGTAATTTCTATTGCTGGAAGAATATAGACTAGGACTCATAATTGGAAAGTTGCAGCTGAGGAAAGGTATCTGCTTGGAGACAATGCTACAAAAAGGGTGCTCTATGCTGCTGTTATTTTAAATGTGTGAGACAAAGACATTTTTCTCCCATTCTTAAATAATTTCATTTTTTTCCACACAAGGACGGGGTTGTTAATTTAATCCTGCAAGAAAACTTTGGTTATGACATTCTATGATTGCATTTTGAGAGAATCAAAATTGAAAAGGCATTAGGTGCAGTTAAAGTGAATGTGAAATTTCCAGGACTCTCGTGATGATTTACTATTTTCTTTGAAATGGATTGGAGACTATGTCAATGGACTTACTCTTGTGGTGTGACTTTTCATAGCAAGAGTATGTATTTGTCTTTTAAATGATACAACAGATTACTGCTCCTATTATTGTGATAAAAATACAGATTATTTTGTGAGAAGCCCAGGAGTTGGGAGCAACTGGAGAAATGCAGCCCACTGTTTTTGATAAAATTTGTTTCCTTTAGTCATGATTATTCACTGTGCTAGTCTTTGAGGAAGTAATAAAATAAATAATCTTCCTCTGTTCTTTAAAATATGTGAAGCTGCTGTTAGTTATTAAACAGCAGTTAAAAAGATGTTAGAATATTTTGACAGCAGAGCAGCAAGGGGGAAACAAATTAGAAAATAATCACGAGTCTGAATGAGCAGCAAAAGATGTTGTGCCTGTCATGAATGGTAGGTGATGCTTAAAGAAGTTGCATGGTTTGTCTGTGTTTAGGAAAAAGTACCTGCACAGAGAACAGAAAATTGAAGAAAAGTCTGTGCAATAAATCCTCGGAGCATAGATTTTAAGGAAAATGGGGCACAATTTACCAGGCTTGTTTCACTTTATTCCAACCTTTTTTTCTCTCAAGTTTGAAAAGGATTTAAAACTTCTGAAAACAAGGGGATTGAGCAAGTCTGTTTCCTTTTCTGCTGACCTCTATTCTTCTAAAGTCTCTGTCATACTACCAGTGTGAAAAAATCCAAGCACGGCGATACAGTGAAAGTTACTAGATGTATTTTTACCACACATTTGACAACCTAATTTTTCTGGGTTAATCATTCCTGTCCACATGACAGGAATTCCCACCCACTCAAAGGGTGGCCTGAGCTTTTAGCATAGGTGAAGTAAGAGAAATCTTTAGTGGGTCTGGGGCATAGGATGTCAAAGGGAGAGAGAAAACCAAATGAGCAGCTGCTGCAATAAAAGAAAAGGTATGAGCTGCCCCACGTGGTAGCCAGTCTTTCTGCACCTATAACAAGTGCCTACATGACAGCAGGCCACTATCAGGGTGAGAGCATGAATGAACAGTTCTGCATGACGGTAGTAAATAAATAGTTTTACTATATTTTTCTATAGTAAAAAGATAATTTACTTAAAGGTAAATATCCCCGGCCAGTGTATTGTTTTTTTGTTTTTTTCCTAACAAGTGTGTGTGTACACGCATCACCAAATACTTAAACAGTTTGGAAGAATGCCGCACTGACAGCATTCACGGTTTGCTGTATTTGGAGCTCTTCTGTGTTTCTCTCCCCTCTGTTACATTCCTTGTTATGCCTGTGCATATAGAAGCCTTATGATATGCTGAGGCAGAAAAATCTCATCATCATCCCCTCCTAATCCCTCATTACTGGATCTGAAATAAATCACACTTTGTTTAATCACCAGATGGAGACAGCCTGTGCATCAGCTTTCCTGTGCAGTTCAGCATTTGTTCTTTGTGGAAAAGTCAAATCAGTAACTATCTGATAGGTAATTTGTTCTGTATTAAACATAGGACTAAAAAAAAAAAAAGTGATTTTGTAAATCACTTGCACTATATTTTCAGGTTGTAGGAAAAGAGTATGGATTCTTTCTTCTTAGTCTAAAGCTTTTTTGTTTGCACTTTGCTTCCTAAGCAGATTATATTTAAAAGAAACTTTAAATCTTTTTCTAGCTAGAGAGACATCTTTTGGATTACAGAAGAAAAAAAAGCCATGAAAAAGTATCTATCTGTCTACCAAAAATAACATTTATTTCAATTATGCTTTTCCTGTCCTCTCTAGAACTCTCAGTCTCTGATGAGCAGACATGAAATTTCCATCAGAATTTGAAATGAACTTTTGAACCTGCAATGCTGAAAATGAATGAAAAAGATCTGTCCTCTCTGGTTGATGCAATAAATGATACAATGCCAGTAAGAAGAGATTGTTTCGCATAGTGATTTTGAGTTGGAAGGATTGCACTGCACCACCAAACACACTGTAGTTAGGGTGGTCCTATTTAGAAGTGAAAGTATGACTGGAGACATTCGTTAAACCAATATACACATTGGAAGATGAAATAGTGCAGTATTGCTTTCACAGGGTAGATTCATTTTGGTTTTAATCATGCTGTTACATTCCTGGGGTTGATTCAATGTTTTTTTCTAATATGATAATTAGAACTCTGTTCCCTTGTAATAATTTGTTTCTGTGTAAAAGTTTATATGTATAGTATTTTATAAAGTGTATAATCTCCTGAGTAATTATTTGCTTAGTCTACCAGTTTTTAGCTGAAAGTAACTGAAAGATTTTTAAATTATTATTGTTTTTTGTCTGTAAGGCTATGTGACCAATATTTTTCCGTAGAGCTTACTCAGCTCTAAAGTAAAAGTTTTGTAGATAAATTTTATTCTGCATTTGTCCAGGCCTATTCCAGATTAACAGAAGATAAAAAGCAAGCATCTTTCTCAGCCTTCTAAAATGTATCAAAATGTCAAATATTAGTTTTGCTTTTTAGGAAATCAGTGTAATGAAGGTTTGTGTGAGATCTTATAGAACGAGAAAATTATCATTGAAATGAACAGTTCTTAGGGTCTTATGTTTTTGTCTCCAACTGACTGCAGACATTCTCACACGTCTTCCCCTTTACTTTAGGTATTTGTTTGTTTGTTTGTTTGTTTGTTTTTTAGAAAACTCTGCTCTTGAGTATACATGAAAATCTTGCTTAGAGGAGGGG
The DNA here is from genome assembly GCA_013398115.1 of Falcunculus frontatus. Classification (NCBI taxonomy): domain Eukaryota; kingdom Metazoa; phylum Chordata; class Aves; order Passeriformes; genus Falcunculus; species Falcunculus frontatus. The sequence goes on along the minus strand of VZRV01005698.1, from coordinate 40,396 downwards.
TCAGTCAGAAAGAGTGGCAGTGTTACAGAAACTCAATGGGTATTTTTGAAATCTCTGATCAATATTAGAAATTCAAGTGTAATTTTAAAATATCTTCTGTAAATACTCCTTTATAAGAAATTTATGGCCCATGGATTTTGTCATTCTGGAAACTTGTTCTAGTTATACATATCTGAGATGCTATGATAGCTGTCATAGATAGAAAGCAGGGAAATACAATAAATACACAAATATTTTTTATTTGTCCTATGCTGCCAAATCGATGAAAATTCCTTATTGGTACAATAAATCTCAAACAACAGAAAAGTATCTTGCTGTGCTGAAAACCGTGTTGCTGAAGCACACTGTTAACTTCAGTATCTTCACACATTAACTTTCTCAAGCTTTGTACTTCATTAAGCGTCAAATGGGGCATTCAGGTGGATTTGAATTTTGACGTTTTCTTCCTTGATATTTTAGTTCTATTAAGGAAAATAAAAGGCTGTGCTTTTCATTTAAGCTAATGTACCTTTAACCTTTATTATCCTGAAGTAATGTGTCAGTCTATCACTATTAATTCAACTGTCTTTTTATGTAAACTGCAAAAAGTATTATTTGTTAGGCTACCTCTTATTCAAACCAGAGTTTGGTATAAATGAGAATTGATCCCAAATTTTAAAAGAATCAATGCAAAATCTGCTTGTTAAACTATATATCAGTGATTTAAAAGATGCTCAGTATTTTATCAGGAATTTCAAATCAAGTTATTTGTGTCAGAGTGATGCAATTTCTTGACACATTTTATTCCTTGACGGGCTTTTAAAATGAATTAAATCTTCCTAGGCTGGTAAAATCAATCTGTACCTCTGTGAAAATGAATTCAAATAACTGTGCTACTATATACCTTAATAGCCTTGAGGAGAAAGTATGATCTATAAACCTACGTGCTATGTTTCTATGCTAGTGTTAAAAGGCCGTCAGGACAACACTGTTTAATTATTAAAGTTTAATTCCGATGTAGAGCTGTGCAAGTAAATCATTCACTATGTGTACTCTAATTGAAAATAATTTGTGTTATCTATTATCCTATCCCATGTTTAGTGTATCATGATTAATTTGATAGAGTACTGTTATTCTGTGTATCATACTGAGAAATAATATTCAGGTAAAACACTTGAATTTTGTTATCACTCCTTTAGGGAACAGAAGTAATATATGGCAAACTTTCACCTGCATTGTTCAGAAATTCTCATAATCTTTAAAGTAAAGTAAAAAACTCTGTACCTTATGAAGCAATTTTAAGTATAAAATAGTTGGAGGATTGCACGTCCTATGTGTACAGTTTTTTTGGAAGAATAAAAAGGCTAAATTCAACAGATGAATATATGTGCTACAAATTCTAGTTCACAAATGTGTCATATGTTTTTAAAAATTTACACAGGGTAAGATAAGCATTTCACTCTAGTTCCTGGTGATCCAGAAAATCTACATGAGTGACCCTAACTGTATTTAATAGAAGATTCAGGTCAGGAGCATATGTAAGACCTTCCACCATGATTGAATATTTTTCCCGCAAATTCTAGTGTCCTTTGGGAACAGAGACTTCCTGTACCCTTCTTATTCAGGTTCTGCTTCCATCTAGACTAGAAGTGATATGGAGAGTAAGAAAAGAAAAGGAAAAGTATGTGTAATACTGGGGTTTACTCATTTCAGTATTCGCCCGAAGGTGGGAGTTTAACTGAAGTCCTGAATTTCTGAAATCATTTTTAACAGCGGTGTAATGTAAAATGCATAAGTGATATTTAATCAGGATGAAAGTCCTCCACATAGTTCAGGTTTTTTTCATGGTCCAGGGGAAAAAATGCTGCAGTTTCCAAGATCTCTTCCCATGAGGAAGTTTTAAATTCTTTTCTTTTGTGTGTGTGTGTGTGAAGAGACACTGCAGGTCTTCTGACTCGCCTGCTAAACATGCTCCCTGGGTCACTGGCATCTCTGTCTTTAGTCTCAAATATATCATTCAACAAGTCTGTGCTTAGAACTTCACTTCAAAGATGGGGTGAACTGTTAGAGGCTGAATTTGTAATACTTCATAATATATGAGTCAATAAGATCTTTAACAAAATATGTCCCCATGGAAAACACCCTGAGTAATACAATAGGGAAAATTCAGGTCCATATGTCTTTCATTCTGTCTTGTACTTGTTTGCTGGTAATACACAATCAACCGGAATCAGACACTCTCTGAAAAATCATTGTCCACCAAAACAACTTGAAACATTTCAGAAGGTTGGATTTGTCAACACCATTGATTTCTGTTCCTGAATATACTTTAAATGGGAAGGAAAGGTTATAATTTACAGATATGAAATTCTGGAAAACAAAACCACAAAAAAGTCAAAAGACAGGAATTTGAGGGCAGTATTTCTCCTCTACGTGTGTGCAACAGGTGTCATGGTCCTAAATTTTTACAGTATCACAGGACATTCTGAGTTGGAAGGGAACCACATGGAATCCAAGTCTTCAGTGAATAGCTCATACGAGGATCAGCCTTGGTGTTTTTAGCACCGTGCTACAGCCAAGGTAATCTCAGGGACTATTTTGGCCTTTCAGGTACTACATGCCTATTATGACTTTTGTGGCAGCAATATTACAATGCTCCTATGCTGCTTGTCAACTGTTTTTTAGCGTAAGGACAGAGCAAGCTTTTTTGTTAGAACAGAACAAACAGATTCCATCAATCAAGTACATATTGCTTTCAGAGATTTTGTATAAAGTGAAATCATACCAAAGCCAAGATCTATGTTGCAATTCATCACATTTGTTTAGATTCTGATGACTAATAACTTAGTGCCATAGTTACTTTCTGTACAGTAACAACCTTAATGGGATTCTAGAATGATTCATTTGTAACAGGAAAGAAAAATATATTCAGTGCATCAAATGGTATAGGTCAACATTGCAAAATACTCTACCTAAAAGATGTATTGATTTGTGAGGTTATTATTGCAGTTCATCTGAACTGTTTTACTGCTGGAGACCATGAACTTTCCCGTATGGTAAAAATCATAGATGTTGTCCATTCTTTTCATCTTTAAAATGTTCACCAGCAAAATCTTTTTCAGCATACTTTATAAAGGGCTAGATGCAGATGAAGAGAATAGCATCGTCATGATCGCTATTTCTCTTAAGGCTTCCAGGAAATGTTTTGTAATGATACATATTTAATAAATTTGATTACATTTCCTTCCCTATTAAGGATGTAATATTGTTTAAGTGTCAGTATTTTTGAGAGGATCAATATTTTAATTTCCAGATGTTTCTAAAATATTCTAGGTTCCATTTTGAAGATAATGGAAAAGTGACTTAAAAATGAATTTCGCATCAATTTGTCCAATTGGGGTTCTTAGCTACATTTGAAAAATATAACTTCACATCTAAATCACCTGGTGACCTTGGGAATTAGACAGCTCATCCCTGAGCAGCTGCAGTGCCTTTTCACTCATGTATTAATACACTGATATAAGATTATGGAAGTCCATTCTTTATATTTCTGCTTGACAGAAAGAGTTGAACTTCACTGTTCTGTACTTGTTTGTTAATTTATAAAAGGTTGTCAATCCTGCAAATTCACACTCGGATTTCTCTACCCAGTAGAAAATGAAAAGTTCGTGTAATCAATATTCTAAGCTCACTTTTCTTTCCTTCTTTTCCTTGAGAAGTACCCATCAGTCTTCTCACCTATAATCAGCAGTAGCTGTGCCACAGCTCCTTAATAGTGCCACTCACATTTTAAGAGTGAGGATCCAGTGGAGGAGAGAGGAGGACAGCCAAGGTGTACTTGAGTCATCCCAGTCAGCACCCCTATGATCTACCTGCACAAGCACGGGCACAGTGCGTGTGGCAATGTATTGGCTAGTGTCTGTCTTTAAATCTGCTACTTGCTAATGCCCATATCTTATAACTGAGAAGCTCTGAATAATCATTCCCTGCCTACTGTTTTCTCAGCCATGGAACATGATGGAAAAAATTTAGTACAAATACAGGCCCCTGGTATCACTTTAGATGGCAGGTTGACCTTCTCTCTGGCAGCTCTCCATGAGGGTATGGATCTCATATTTGTTTTTTCAAAGCTAGCAGCAAAGTTTATCAGATAATTTGAGTATTCAAAGTGCATCTTTTTTCTGGTTTTGCAGTATCTGAATTTCATATGAATTTGAAGTAGTTTTTGCATGTCTGCATAAAAGAGATCATTGAAGGTGAATGTACTTTGAAATGAGTCAGTGGGATAGTGGTATTTTCCATTTCTTTCTTAATATTGTCTAACATTCACTAACTGTGTCTTGTGTGATTCTAGTTGCCTCTTTTTTGATGCATGAAAAACAGATATTGGATGATTTATTACTTCTGTTATTACTAAATTTTTGTTCCCCTATGTATTTGCTTTATATGGCCAGGCTTTAATAGTGGGGGCTACAGGGGTGGCTTCTGTGAGAAGATGCCAGAAGCTTCTTCCATGTCCAGCAGAGCCAGTACCAGACAGCTCCAAGATGGATGTGCTGCTGGCCAAGGCTGGGCCAATCAGAAATGGTCGTAGAACCTCAGTGATAACATATTTAAGAAGGAAAGTTATTGTTCAGATATAATTGCATCCAGAGAAGAGTGGGGTGAGGATATGTGAGTGGAACAACTCTGCAGACACCCAGGTCGGTGGAGCAGGAGGGGCAGAAGATGCTCCAGGCACTGGAGTTGAGATTTCCCTGCAGCCTGTGGTACAGACCATGGTGAGGCAGCTGTGACCCTGCAGCCCATGGAGGACCATGGGGATGCTGGGATCCACCTGCAGCCTGTGGAGGAGACCCACTGGAACAGGTGGATGAGGCTGTGAACCCACAGGAGACCTGTCCTGGAGCAGGCTCCTGGCAGGGACCTGCAGACCTGTGGAGAGAGGAGCCCATGCTGGGTCAGGTTTCCTGGTAGGACTTGTGACCCTGTGGGGAACCTGTATTGGAACAGCCTGTCCTTGAAGGACTGCACCCATGGAAAATGAACCGGAGTTTGTGGAGGACTGCTGCCTGTGGGATGGACTCACGTTAGAGAAGTTCATGGAGAACTGTCACTTGTGGCAGGAACTCCATGTTGGAGCAGGGCAAGGACTCCTTTCCCCGAGCAGCAGGAGAAAAAAATGTGTGATGAATGGGCCATAACCCCCCATTCCGTTTCCCTGCGCTGCTGGAGTAAGAGGTAGAGCTTGGGAAGAAGGGGGGAGAGGGGGGGCGGAATGTGTTTTTAAGGTCTTATTTTACCTCTCATTATCCTGCTCTGATTTTGTTACTAATGAAATTCAGTTGGCATCCCCAAGTTAAGTCTGTTTTGCTAGTGATGCTATTCAGTGAGTGATCTCTGCTGGTCCTTAACTCATGAACTTCAGTTATATTTTCTCTCCCCTGTCTGGCTACAGAGGGGACTAATAGAGCAGCTTTAGTTGGTTCCTGGCATCCAGCCAGGGTTGACCCACTACATCCTACTTCTCACATGTTGAATGACAAGAATAAGAATAAATACCATTTTTTCCTCATGGTTTAAAATTTATTACAATGTAAATTCTCTGGTGTAGTTTATGTAAGTGGGGCATTCACCTATGTTGTTATTTCTTTTTCTTCACAGTTCCATTTTCCATGTTTTTTACTGCAGTGTAATTTTTCTAATATGTATTAGTTTTCCTTTCACAAAGCATCTGAGGGGCTTATATAAGGAGTATCATATACCAATATCTTAATTTAAAAGCAGGAATCTGTGTCACCATCTGGTTTTGGTTTTCTTTTTCCCTATGTATGCTTAGAATAGAAAGAATAAATCTTTAATCTCAGTATGTATGTTTTACATGATTGTTTGGAACATTGTGGTCATATTGTACTGTATTATTTCTTTTCTGAACTTCCAGTGTTCGTGTTGGGGGTGTCCTGTGCAGGGCAAGAAGTCGGACTCGATGATCCTAGTGGGTCCTCCAAATTTGGGATTTCTATGATTGTTTGATTTTATAATTATATGTTGTCCAGTGGCTGGGTTTTCTGCCAGTTTTATGTTTCCAGAAGAAGAAGTCAAAAGATGTCATCAGCAGTTGTGGAGCACAGTAGAAATGTTTCTAGAGCTATATATTATGTTTGCAGATCACTATCAAATTTCTTCTCTGATACAGAGGAAAAATCTTTTTTTCTCACAGTTTCATACCCACAGTTTCTCACTAGGTGATAGAACTTGGATTTGCTAGTCAAAATACAGTTTTTATTCAGTTTTGGCATTTGTTTTCCAATGCTTTTTTTTTTTTTTTTTTGTGTGTGACTGAAAGAACCCAAAGTTAAGTAGTTGCACTTTTTACTTGCCTTTCTAAGCTTACTGAAAAAAAGTCCTTTGTTGCGCCCTTCCCCCCTTTCAAGCTTCATGTTAAAAAAAAAATATATATTCTAACTTTGCATTCCAATGATTGCATTGCCAAGTTTCAAACTAGGAAGAAGTATTGTATTTGATATTTGTATTTTCATTTAGTTTCTGTAGATTGCAAGGTAAGGCAGCTGAGCTATGTCTTGCTCTGAAGAATACCACTGACATAAAACATTCACAGCCCTAAGAGGATCACCTGGGTTCCTAATGTGACAGTATGGTGGGCAATTTAGGTCAAGGTTTGTGAAACTGCAACTAGACGTATGTGGTTTCCAACAGGATGTTATAACTTCCAACAGGAAGTATATACATCACACTCCATTTCAATGGGATGCTATTTGTTTGTAACATAAATTAAAGCACATTTGACATCCAAATTGGAAGCAGAGAATGGTAACGAGAAGACAAATAAAATATTGATAAACTGTGAATTGAATAATTGCTAACCCTTCTGGCCGTCTTACCAATGATTAGTCATTTAGCTCTAAATTTCTGACTTTTTAAGCCTGGGGAAATCAAGTTGGATATTCAATATGGTGGAAGTATTTAATGATTTTGTCAGTTCTCTGTCTGATTTAAGTTAACAATTACGTGAGCAGAGATGGCATATTCCAGTGAAGTGACTGAGAGAACTCTGAGAATTTGAGAAATTTATTAATATGTTTTATTTATTGTATCTCAATTATGTTTGAAGTGTCAGATAACCTGACACCAAATTAACCATAAAAAGAAATCAATGAACAGAGAAAATAACAAGAAACTAATTCTGTGCTTGATACTAAAAAGGATGCGCACAGACACACGTGGGATGGCGACACAGGCTGCCACAGACAAGGAGCTGCCTTCAACATCACGTACCTGCAGGACTGACATGGACGCTTGCACAGACAGACAACTCCCCTCCTCTGGTAGAGGCTGAATCTCAGTACTGACAGCACACACTCAACACACTCTTGATTCACACACACTTGCACATCAGTGGATCCCTAGAATACTGACATGGCCCCTCCGACCTGACTCCAGCTGCTGATCCCAGATCCATCCACACTGGTCCTGCCAGTAGCTGGCACCTGGTGCCTGCAGCACTCACACACACGCACACACACAGAGCATAGGGGATTACACAGAGATAGTCAAAAAGAGATTTTATATGAAGATAGGACAGACTGTGGTGAGGAGGTGCAAGGCTCAGTGAGACAAGGACATTGACCAGCTCTGTTTTACAACTGACTAACCTCCTTCACACCTGTGTGTCTATTCCAACTTTCTTCCTCCCTGTTCCCCTACCAGCGCACATTTCATCATCGGTTTGCTCAGCTCCAAGACCCCTGGCAAGATCCCGGACCCTCAGGTTTGCATGCTTATCAGCAGCAAGCTCCTCGTTTTCCCGCAGTTCCTTGGTAGCTCATCAATTAGTGTGACTTGACCACATTTGTTTCAGATCATTGTCTCATTTATGCTTGTCTATCAGGTTTGTGTCACCATATATTTTGTTTATGGCTTTTCTCTTTTCCTTAGTATGCCATTTGGCAATGTCCTAGATCAGGTAACAGAGAAATAATAATGATTTCTCTGTACCTTCATCAATTAGTTTGACTTGACCAGGTTTGGTTCTCCTTATTGCCTGCCTTATCATTTGTCAGTGAGGTTTGTGTCTCTCTGTGTTTACGGCTTCCCTCTTTTCTTATTATATCTTATTCCCTTTTATTGTAGACCATAGACTATTACTCTTTTTTTTGAAGTTGACCAGCAAAACACTGAAAGCTTATACTTTTTTTCCCCCTCTATTTCAAGCACTCTGTGTAATTGGGTGTCATTCCTGAAATGGTTTGTTTCAGTTGATCACTGAGTGATTCCCATCTATTAATCAGTCATTGGACACAGAAAGATGCACTTCCAAATCAATTGATGAATCTGGACTGAAGGTTTCAATTTATTTGCATCTCTCATTTTCTCAAAACCTTGATGCTGTTTCTTTCCTGTAATGTAGTTTTTTGGAGAATTGAAAAAGGTTTTGTGTACTTAGATGTGGCCTTAACTCCAGGTCAATCTTAACACTTTTTGGCATGGACACATTCTGCCCAAAAGAAACCTTGAAAAGGGTAGTGGTTTGTTAAAGAGGAGGGGGAGGTTGAAGGAAATCAAGCATATTTCATTTTCTGCACACAAAAAAAAAAACAGTGCCAGGAAATTTCAACAAAAACATATTCTCATATATTGTTTTTTCTACCTTTGATAGGAGTCTCAGTCTAAAGCTAACTATGTAGCCTAATTGCAAACATAAATATGTACACATGCTTAAGGATGATTGCAAGAATACATTTGTCTTTACAAGAGTGCAAAGTTTATACAGTATAGACTAGTTTTAGAACATTATTATCCTTCTAACAATGAGATCATACAGATAGAACATTATTAATGTATAAAACTGAGAACATGTCAAGAGAGTTATTGGAAAATATTTACTGGAAAGTAGTATTTCACTCATCTGTTCCAGCAGCACTCCTTTCTTGTTTTTTGTGCTTGATTTAACTGATCAATACTGAATTATAACAACATGAACATTCACTATATCTTTGTCGTATGTTGATAGTGACTAAATCTTGCACTGCTTCTACCAAAATATGCCTTTCATTTTTCTTGAACACCAATCATGAAATGGAAATTTGCTGTGAAAGCCATATGTCTTCAATCAAAATTACTGACCACTGCTTGGATATCACCTAGCAACTGTAAATGCTCAGCGTAAGTTTTCAGACCCCAGAAATCTTAGAAAGGTTTCAAATATTAAATGCCTGAAGGAGTAATAGTTTTCCTGCGGGTATTTTTGTGAGAGGAGGTAGCAACACTAACTGAAGCACATGTATGCAAAAGTATCAAAATCTTCTGCTTTTGGTGTCAGACAATTAGCAATGCTCCCTGTGTTAGGTGAGAATCCCATATATAAAATTCTATCAAATCCAAATGAAATATATGATTCAAGTGTGGTGAGCTCCGTAACTTCATATTCCTCTAACACATCCTTTATCCTGTGTATTTGCAGAGAATTAAAAATTTTCTAACTTAATACCTGTGAGCTGAGCATGACCAGAATCTAAAACAAATATTTGTTTGCTTCTGTTCTTCAAAAATAGAATATATTATGTCTCCAAATGCTGCAAGTTTCCATCCTGTTTGTTTTTCATCTTGCAGTGTTAATAACATTCTGCTGATCAAATTCACGTACAATCGTTTTGAAAGCCCCTGATGTTTTTGCCTTTGTTTTTTAGTAACCAGATTACAAAAGCTTATCTTTTTAATACATGAGGGATGAATACCTCTCAAATGCAAAAATATTCATTATAGAAAAAAATACCGATATCTTTTCTAGACATGTTGTTTCTTTTGAATCTCTTTGGAGTTTGGAAGCTTTCTACTTAAAACATGGATCCTTTGTTGTGGTTTACCTTTTGTTGTTGAAAGCATTGAAAGAGGTTGAGACCAAAGGATAAATAGGGTAAAATGCCCCACAATATATTTGTTAATATTATAGCGCCACATATCCTTTATTCTTCAAGTTTTTATTTTGGTTTGGATGTTTTTGGCCAAGTAATTCCTTTGTTACTTCAACATGCCCATACCAAGACATGCTTGTTTATTTTTAGTTACTTTAAAAGTACTTAAAGCATTATTCTTTTAAATTTAACATCCATAAAAGAACTGGATAGGTGATGAGTGAGGGACTGGTAACAGTGCATATTATTTTCATGGAAATCAGTTCATCCCATTACATTAGGCTTATCAGTCATACCTCTTTAGCAATTTTGGAGGTTCAAAGATGGTATTGCAAACCATCAGATATTTAGAAGCCATCATTATAACTTAAATCCTACCTTTTTATCTACACTCTCTACTTTTAAAGATTCAGATTTAATTTGAAAAAACCCAATTGTTTGCATGATAATTTTGATACCAGTCTTTAAAAAAAATCAGTAATTTTTTTGTTGGTTTCCATCCTAGACTGCAGTGATCCAGGAAGCTTATCTGAGAGCTGAACACGATTAATAGCATTGCTAATATATGCAATTTAAACAAAAAGAAAAAATTTTAGTTTCCAAACTTCAATTTGTCTCGTCTTAAATCTGAAGGAGTTTTACTCTGTCCATTAACTGGACACATTATTTTTTCATATTTATACTTTTAAAATTTATATTTTATATAAATTATAAACATCTCATGTTTTTTCACTGAAATGTGAATATACTAATCAATCACAAATTTTCTTTACACATTACTGATCTGTGCATCCTAGCTTTCTGCAGGATAATGACAAATCTTCACCTTGCTTAAAATATTTTGGGTTTGATTATTTTCTCTGGTTTTCTTGTCGTGTTCTTTTTTGGTCCTTTGCATTACTCAAGCTGAACTTCATACTCCCTGGGTGCAATTAAAACATTCTAAAGGCTGAGAGCTAAAGGGAGTGGAAATATTTCTAGCATGATCTTTCTGTATTGTGGCTATGCTTAGCAATTACTTACACAGCTTTACCTCCGCTTTAACTGAACACCATCTTTTTTGACCTATTCTAGTTTTACTACCAGTAGTACTTTTTATATCTGAACACAGCAGTATTCGTCACATACTGAAGCATTGTTAAGGTACATAGGCAGGTGGACAGTCTTGAGGGGGGGTAGGAAAAACTGGACATTCCCTAGCACAAGGTACAAGCAAAATAAATAAAGCCTGGAAGAGCACTGTTGTATTTCAATGAATTTTATGTTCAGGGTAGGAACAAATGCACAAACCTGTGGCAGTGCTTTAGAAAGCAAGAAGTGATGGGTCTACCATGTTTTGTTTGTATAGGGGAAGAGTGTAATTTGAAACAGGAAAAAATTATTTGATTAAATTGGGCTAAGATTGATATTATAATGAATGAGCCATAGAGATAACATGGTAAATGAAAACAAGAGGCTCAAGAAGATAACATTTCATCAATAAGCTGTTAAGGTTGCTGAACAGTCTATAATAGCAATTAATAATCCTTCTTAAGCAATTAAGGATGTGCTTGGGAGAAAAATCACTGGCAGCTAAACAATATCCAACAGCTTTTACCTGTACTGTGGAATTATATCACTTTTTCTTTTCCCTGAGGCACTGAATGTAGCTGTTTCAAAGGATGATGAAACTCATAAAGCTAAGCTTGTTAAAGAAAACTTTATTTTTGTTCAAGTTGCAAGGAGACTACATGTCTTCTTTTTAAAGCCCATGACAAAAAAAAAAAAAAAAAAAAAAAAGAAAAAAAAAGGAAGGTCTTCAAAGCTATTAAGTGATTCAAGTTATTGAACTAAAGCCTCTGAAATGCTTAAGCACAGAAGCCTCTGATTGACTTCTTTTCTTTCCTTCCCTTCCCACCTCCCAAGCACATGAAGGAGAATAGCGGTGGTGATAACACATTCGGTATTCTTTTGCATACATTAAGGAACAATATGTACCACAGGAGTGAAAAAATTTTGACCTTGAAATATCACCTTCAAGGGAGAGTGCACAGGGCACAGTGGGGAAAGCACCAGAGTTCATAAAATTCCTTTCCCTCAGGGGTTCTTCTTGGGAGAAAATAGCTTGTAAAAGATGTCTGTTGTTTTTTCAAGATCCCTGAAAATTCGGAATCCCCAAAAGAATCAAAAAAAAAAAAAGAAAAAAAAGAAAAATCAGAGGGCTGGAGCATTTAGTTGGGTAATGCATTGTTGTGTATAATTCATGTAATAGATTTATGAAATCCGGTTCTTTAAATATAGCTGTTTTGCTCATGTCTGTACTAATTAATTTACTACAGACTATGGCACAGGCTTGAAAAGAGGTGTGTGGTTGTTGACCTGCTTTCTTGCACGGTTTCAGCCGGTGTCAGGGTCTTCTCAAGTGATTATTCTTATTCTCAGCAAGGGATTATTTCTTATTCTTGTTATTCCCCTGTTTTGGGAAGCGGAAAACTGAGGCATGAGGAGATCAGTATCATTTGTGTCTGTGCACAGAGAATGTGTCATAAAAATTATTTTTGGAGAAATAGAATATCAGCACTACTTTGGTGTATTTCATGAGAAATTGAGCTTTAAGAAAGAAATCAGATGTGGCTCCTATTTATAAAACGATTATTTAAATTTTGTTACACTATGGACTAGGTATCCAAATAGGACTGATCTTTGCAAGTGAAAAGTAGTGTTCCCTTTGAAGTAGGCAATTTGGTCTGCTAGCATGGAATTAACTAGACATTTTTAATCTTATTTCTCAAACATGTACAAGTCTCTTTCCTCAGTACAGAAGAAGAGGACATGTACCATATTCAGAATTCATTATGACTGCAAGAAAAGTAGTTTTGTACTTGGAAAAAACTTCTTGTTTCCTAGCCTTTTGTTGTTGTAACAATAAAATTCAAAGAGGAAGTATTGCTCAATTGAATGGTTTATAAATCACTTCAGCTAAAGCAACTTCAATAAAAGTCAGGATTTTCGAATCCTTCTCAAAATGTAGACAACCAACCAAATAACTGCTTCTCCAGAGAATAAAGCCAAACCCAGCATAAAACCAATACAGGAATAAATGGTACGCACAATTAGAATGAGATTTCTTAATATTCCTGATTGCCAGTTTACTATCATGCTTTCCTGGATATTAATCTGGAAAAAATCATTTGATATGTCTGGATTTTTCTGTAAATATAACCCTGAATTTTAAAGCCCTTTAAATTATTTGTTTGCTATATTACAAAATCATCACACTAAGATTATATTTATGGGATCTCATCCAAAACTTTTTGAAACAGGAAAAAATGTCCAATTATTTCAATTAGTTTTATATTGGATCAAGCCCAGTTTCCATCAGACTGGTGTGAAAGATTAGATTAGATTAGATTAGACAGATTCGTTTTTGGAAGATGAGCTTTATTAGAATCACGGTTTTGCAAGCTTAGGTTGCATAACACTGGTTCAGGAAAGTAAGAAGAAAAAAGTGATAATAATTTACAGCAAATTAGCTCAAATTGCTGCATGCTGTTGATGACTCTTCAAATTCCCATTATTGACCATCTATTTCAGTAATTCAGAAGGTAAATTCTTGTTAAATATACACTATGTTTACACAGTAGGGAACCTGCAAGAGATTCACGATTTCTGAGGGTTTTTTCATATTATGATTAATATAAGCATCTGGAGGTTATATTTCATTTAAGTAGATTTATGTATAAGACAAATTTATTATGTAATCAATATTTTAAAAAGAATACATTTTTAAGGTACACTGATATATCTATTTCTATAAATAATACATTATTTTACATCTACATCTTTAAAGCAAGAGTAGTATTCCAGATAAATCAAAAATTTTGGCCAATAATTAGGTTTGAGGGTATCCAATCATTCCTGATTTCTATTGATGTAGTAGATCTGGAGAACACAAGCAAAGTGTTAGTTAGGGATGCTCTTCAGCGCAGCAAATCACTGCTATAGCACTCTCCACACTTTCCTCTTTTAAGTCCTCTTTATGTCATTAAGACAGCTCTTGAAATAGGCACCACTTAACTTCTAGTGCTTGTTAGTTTGTTTCTATGATCTAGATTAAAGCTAACTGTTTTATTAGATGTGGATTGTATGCAAAGCAGATCAAATACAGGTAAGAACTGTGTGCTGGGATTAATTGAGCAATAAAACACCTTCTCAAGGTCATCTTAGTTTTTGTATTTTTTCCCTTCAGATTTTGCTGTTGATGGTTTAGTTTTTTCTTTCCAGTTGTAAATAGCATTAGGAGAGGTTTTAATGGTTGAATAGAGAGACTGTGTAGCTTTCAGAAGTGAAAACAGAATAAGTGACTTTTTTTAGTGACTCATTAGAAGGGCAACTGATTATTAATTTCTTCTAAATGTCTGCCTAGCATGGAGGTGGAAACTCAGTCACCTTAGTTACTGAAGTAGATGGCAGTTTCATTCACAGACTTTCAATTTGATTGTATGTGGGCAAAGGGAGAAAATGGCTGGATGTGACTGCTCAGCCGGCTTGGCAATAATACAGCCAGAGGTAGTGAAAAAAAAAAAAAAGGCAAGTCTAGGGAAAGCTTCAGTTCCTGTACTTAATTATTTAAAAAAGCTGCCTAATTGTAAGCTTTATCTCTGACAGTTGTCAGATGTCTTCCTGCAAGTGAAGATCAAAAGGAATAATTAGTATGTAGTCTCTTTGTCCCCCCGGCTAACAGAATTTTTTTAATCTGCTATAATGTGCATTGATGAAGTCCTTAATGGAAATCAGTGATTTTCTCAGGTGAAAGTTTCCTTCCGTTTTATCTAATTCTGTCTAGTTCTGGTTTTTAGACAAGCGTAAGAGTAAGAAAAACTTGCCTTTGTGTAGTTTCTAGCATAATTTCTTCAGCAAATTGACAAAAGGCTCCTACTGTGAGAAAAATGTTTCAGCATAGTTCTTTTGCTTTCATGTAGAACAAAGACCTCCCTGCAAATGTAATTTTGAGCTTTGAAACTACCAATAATGTGTGAATCTCTCATTCCTTTCCTGTTTTATTCCTAATTAAAGCCTTAATTGGCTCTCAGCATTGAATATTTTGGACTCAATTCTTATCTGAATTACAGATATATACAATACATACTTGCAAATATACAAGTTAATTCAATTTCTAGGTAAGGTGGTTAATATTTTAAATACCTCTACCTTTTAAAACTGGGAAAGTGAGAGAAGACACTAGTCCCATGAAGACTTGAAGAGTAATGGGAGAGAGGATGAAATTTCTGTAGTGGATGCAGAAGGGTGAATTCCTCTAGTTCACTTTTACACTTTCATTCAGATGACCTTGCTTAAACAGTCAGTGTGGCAGGACAATCATGGGTGACTGAAGGAGATTACAGCTCATCTCAGTCCTTGTGAGGAGTAAGTCAGTAACATCCAGTAACAGCTGATGTCTTCACTACAGAGGTCTGGGAGACAGCTAGGCTTATCCAGGCACTTGGTCACTCTTGCCTGTAGCAGTATGATTTCACCTGAAACCTTAGCTTTCACCTATTCTTCTCTCTGTTCTCCACAGCCTTTTATCTCTTCTCTCCTGAGCCCCTCCTAAAATTCACTGTGTCTTCCTTTGTCCCTCTGAAATTGTTCTTTCTGAAGAAAACAGACCTTTAATGACAGGCTGGTAAGGGAACCCCTTCAATGACTTTAAATTCTACTTCTGTTAACAAATAACGATATAAAACTGAACAGCATATAGTATTTAAAACGTAGCAATAAAAGTAGTTATCAAAATATAAATTCAGAACTACTGAAACCAGTAGAAATATCCATGCATAAAGTTCATGCTGAACTTTATAATTTTGACAGGCATAGCAAAAGTCTGGAAATCATTCAAGACAGCTTAGTGCCAGACTATTTCAGATCACAGAAAATACGCAGACTTAGTCTACAACATACTATGCTGTTACATCAAACACAGCCAGAGTGAGGAAATTAAGCTGGCCTGGCAGGTACAGGTGGGTGGTCAAATCAGAACCATCAAAAAACATTAGAGTCACAGAAAAACTGGAAATGCTAGAGCATAACCCGGACCCCTGTCATGGGTGGAGTGGAAACTTCAGACAAATGTAGGCAAAGTTTGTTAGAGAATCCCTGCCGCTGAGCCACGAGGTGCAGAAAGGACCCCCTTGCTTTCTAAGTTCCTTTTCAGAGAGGAGTCTGGTTGTGGCTGGGTGCAGCTTAGCCCCAGACTTTGTCAATGGTTTAAGTAACTTTGCCCCACAGGATTAATGATGGCAAATCAAATATATTAATATAAAAATGAATTATTTATTATTACAAATTATTAGATAAAAATCATAATCAGAATTATTTACTACACAGTATAAAAGCTAAAACTACTAATAGTGTGTAGTATAGGATGGTGAACTATACCAAAGCAATTATATTAAAGCAATTATATTAAAGAGAGGGGATGTAACTCACCATACCAATACTCATAGTATTGGAAATACTCATAGTTGTAAATGACGTAACTTAAATTTTATTTTGGCTTTTAAGTAATTTTAGTTAAGGGTTTGTTTGCCTTTGCCAAGGTGGGGGGGAACTGAGGTTTCTCTCCAAAAGACTGTTCACTGAGGGTTTTACTTTTGCAGAGTGAGGCCTTGTTCAACAAAAAGAAGACTCCTAGACTCTGGAAGTTTAATGTCTATGTGTTGGGAGTAGCCAGAAGATACAGAGGAGATAAACAGACATTACACCCCTAGTCTGGTCAGAGATACCCAGTCTGAGAAAAGATTGATAAGAAAACCAAAGATTGAGGACCAAATTAGCCTTCATTGAAGGTGAAGGGATCAATAAGCAATAGAAGTCCAATACTAAGAATTTTGTAATGTAGATCCAATGAATGAGAATTTCTTTGGGTTTTTTTTTCAATGTATAAAATATGTGTAAAATACGGTGAAAAACCATGTGTGATGAAATGATTTCTACTGCACATCCTGCCACGTTTAGATGGAATGATTTCCATTACACATCTCAGCCAGAATAACATCCTGGCCAGAACAAAGAAATTCTCTAACACTTAAAAGATGGTGTTGGAGAGTTTCTTTTATCCCCACGGTTTCAGTGGCAGTGGGCAGATCTCTTTCACTCAGCCTCAAGGAGCGTCCTTGGGGGCTGCCTCCTCCCCGAGAGAGAAATCTCCACACATGGTGCAGGGGAATATGTTAGAAGAACCTAGCTATATGAGAGTTCATAACCATATGAAGTACACTTTTATAGTATAAAGGGATTGACTGCCAGTCACATCTCCCATTGCCTCACTATCAGGATGCCGGTTTGGAGTTGGCAAGCAGACTGGTATTAGTATAATTCCACACCAAAACCAGCACATGATGCCCCCTGTCAATCTGCTACTGATAGCCTTGCAAATAGGGCATTATCTGAGTTTTTGACCACATTCCAGGGCAGAGCACTCTGCTACATCTCCACCTATGCCCAGTTCTCACATTTCTTACAACAGAGTACAACCTGTGAAGGTTTATATAATGAGATGTCTTCTCATGCTTCTATTTCTCTCTGAAAATATACTAATTATTGAGATCCTAGATCAATTTTGTGGTTTTTCTCAAGTCTCGGATTCCTGAAATGGAATGCTCAATGATTGATAACAGATAGAAATTTGTTGTTTATATAGGTAGAAACCTGTGAAAAGGACTCGAATACATCCTAATAGCTCAAAACACAGAAAGCAAATAGAAGTAATGATATTATAAACATCAATGTCTCATAAGTCCAAATTAAATCTCCGCATTTATTTATATGTATGTTGTTCATGTATGAGCATACAAGCGTGCAAATACACGTCTTTTAAAAAATATATGTTTGGTTTTACAATATTTGAGCTGAAACAGCCTTCCTACATTCAAGGAATGCTTTTCTATCTGTTATAAATACACTTTAAGTAATTTCATATAAAAGGCTAAACAGAAATGCAATAAATGAAAATTTTATTTTGATTTATAATATGTGTGTGAGTATGAGAGCTAAGTCATGTGGAAGGCAGAGCAGAAAATGTAATTATGTTCTAATGCCTTATTGTATAATGTTACTTTTTTAGCAAAGCCTAAATTAAGAAAGTCAGACTTAAGAAACCTCATAAGCTTTTTAAAACCTGGATCAACCTTTCAACTATTTACGGACGGTGGTCATTTTATATTTACAGAAATATATGTTTAAATGTATATTGTTATAATTACAATAATCAGTGAGAAAAGGATGCATTTTAAAAGATAAACATAAAGATGTAAAGAAAAAATAGAACAAAGCAATGTAGAAAGAAAGATATCAATTAACAGTCTTCCTTATCTATATTTCCAGCAGTGCAAAATGGTTAAAATTTAAATGGTGGAAGGACTCTTCCTTTTCTCATGGAAGCTACTGAACAAAAAGGGGCTTGATATGAGAGGGGCTTTGTGCATCGCCAAGGACTTCAGCATGAACTTTGGGTACAGGCAGGGAATGCTCACAAACACGAGGGCCTGGAAGCTCAGAGCTCACAGCTGGAAGCAGGAACCCAGATAGATGCAGGTAATTCTTTCCCAGCCCCGAGACCGTGGTGGTGTCTCCACCTGCGGACCTGTGGCCGGCACCTGTCAATCGTGCCCTGGCCCTCACCTGGGCCGACGAATCAAGATCAGAGGGTGCGTCCATAGGCGGGGACACGGAGTGAAGGCACCACCCAAGTTTCCTGAACCTTCCAGGATCTTCTGTTTTATAGAACTGATGATTAGTAGATGAGAAAAGCCCTCCCCCTTGGTCATGGTTCATTGGTTTTAACTTTGTGAACGCTCCCCTTTGTTTGTACTCTATTGGTTCCGAACCCTGGATCCGCCCCTTTTGTTCCTCCCTTAAAAAGTCCTGTGCAACCCTCAGACCCTTGGAGCTCTTCCTTTTTTTTGTCCTGTCAGTAAAGTTGTTCCTGTTTCACCCAGAGCTCTCCTTCTCTCTAGCCTCTTTGTCTCAGGGGATCTTGGCAGCTGGCTTGCTAGCACCCTCACGGCAGGCTGTCCTCAGCTTGGGGTGGCTCTGCCAATAGGCACCGCTCGGTCCGGGGGAATCCTACCTCCGACCGCTTGACTTCAAGCCAAGTCATCGAGCTGTCCGTGAGGCGGTCAAGTGGTCATGAGACAACCTGAGATTAACAAGGAGTTTGGCTGTTTCAGAGATTCATGGTCTGATGTCTTTGCTTTGAGGTCTGACACAGACCCTCCTGTAAGTTTGTCTGAAGTACGTGTATTTTATTGTCCCTTTTTGCTCTACAAAACTCTCACCAAATTCCAAAACCACACACCTTGTTTTTCCTTAAGTCTTAGCATTTTTAATCTTTATCTGATTTTTTCTTTAAGTTTTATTTCAATGACAACAATTGTGTTCAGTTACTGTTCTCCCTCCTGTTTATTATCACCCAACTTTCCATTATTTATTTAGACTGTTTTTTTCTGATTCATCAAATTACACAGAAAAAAATGTTGCCATTTTTTCTTTCTTTTTTTCCATTTCTTTCAGATCTGTTGAAATGTAAAATAGTTGGTTGAGCCAAGTGAGATTGTATTATTCATGACCAGAGAAACTTTCTGGATAATTTCTATTACCTTTCGCTTTCAAAAGTAATCAGTGGCACATACTATTAGTAGTTTTGCTGTATCAATCCATTCATCATTTAAAACTTGTCAGTTCTTCATTCTCTTTCCTCCTCTAGGGACAGTGGCAAAAATTACTCTCTTAAATCCCCATTCCTGTTTCATATCATTTTGCCAAATGCATATTTTTATTTGGGTGGCCAAGGCAAATTTATACTTGGGTAACTAATGTGATTTTTTCTTATCATCAAGCCACTTTCATTCCTGGGATACATCCAAAATTCGGTGTGTGGCTGTGCCTTTTCATATCCTTAGTATTTGCATTTAGAATGGCCGTATGCTAAGTGCATATAGTCCAACAGAAGTAATCAAGAATAGTATGAAAAGTAGGTTTTGTACAGCAGAAAAACAATAGTGATGCTTTCAGTTATAAAGTTTTAATTTTTCCAGACACCTGCAGTTTATTGTGTCACTACTGAAAGTGCATAAATTGCACTCCATTGTTAGTAGCTTTATTGTACAATCCTTTCATCTGGACAGCTGTTTTGAATGGATTACAAGTAGTTGAAATGGACTCTCTTTCCCTAGAGAATGGTTCCTAATACTTCATCTGTGCAGACATTGATATCTCTACCTAGCTCAAAACTGATCTTTATATGTTGAAAGAAGCTGTACCATTGATCTGTTTATTTGGTTGGTTATTTATTTATTTATCTAAAAGAGAAAGCAGTCACTTTAGTGAAATGCCAAGGTTCATGACCACCTGTGGCGAAACCTGAGTTAGTGGGGCTATATTCACTTACACTTGGCTCAACTTGGCATAGTTCCTGGAATTACAGTAAACCTGTGGAACAGGGAAGAGAAGTTTAATATAAGAAAATTGCATCAAAACTACAAGCTGTCTGCTGTATAAAGTTCTACAGATAATTAATGTTAGCATTTCAAAAGTGTGGTGGGGATTTAGGTGATCCTCATTTCATAACCTGGAGGTTTTTTTATAGCCTTGTCATAGGCATATCCATAGATAAAATCTTAATTCTTGGTCAGATTTATAGAATACACGCTATTAGATAAATAAATTACGGGGACAGATAAATAGATTTCTTGTAGATTTCAGTGACAATCAAATAAAGCTCTTACCATCCCTGTCATGTGGGCTGGTGATTAATGACATCATAGTTCTGTAGCCTAAATGGGCATAGATTTCTTCTGCTGCAGGTCTTTTTGTTCCCTCTCTGCGTTTCACCGATAACATCTCCTTTGTGCTGACATGGGTATTCATTCAGCCATGTACTACCCTGGGAACAGATTTGGGTTAAAACTCTTTTGAAGAGGTTATTTCTCAATGTGTGTTATTATGCTATGCCAGTTCATTGTGCAGCTTTGCAAACACCAGGCAGTGGCACTCAGGAAGAGATTCACAGTGACAGGAGAAAGCAGCTCAGAGTAGGGGCAGCAAAGGGTAAGACCTCTCCTGGTGTTACAAATTCTAGCTTATTCTTGCTCTAGGAGCTTGTTACAAAAACGTTAGCCATAAAAGTTTTATATTTTGCTGTGTTATTCCATGATCTATGCAGACTTGAAGATAGTTTTTATTCTATCTGAATAAATCCTTCCTCTCAATTAGAAGTAGCTTTTATACCACAACTCATTATCTCAGAAAATTGCCTGAATAGAAATTTGAAAACATTGCCTCTTTCTCAAACTCCCTTGATATCAAATGATACTTTCTCCTTTACTTCTCTGTTAAATAATTGTTTTCATGTCTCAACAGATGAATATAACATATATTTTTCTAGTATTTTCCTTAATAATACACAATGCAGAGGTGTAAGTTCATTATATAAATATAGATATTATATATATATATATATATACACTTCTGTGTCCACATGTAGCTTACTTAATTGATTTCGTAATTAGTTTATATTCTTTTTCAAAAGTAATTCATGGATATTTTAACCACTGAGGAATAGGACAGTGAATGACACTGGTTGTTATGCCTTTAAATATTATGCAATTTTTTCATCTGCTACGGAAATAAATTTTGAACATTTTGGGTAATGCTTCACTTTCCAAAATGACTAAGCAGACTGTTTGACAAAACTAAATGGGGAATTCCGATACGGAAAAAAAGAAGGTGGAGAGAATACCAGAAATTTCCAATTACTATTCTGATAAAAACTTTTTCAAAGTTACATATACTCCCTTGAAAATAATTTAGAAATTCAGAGTAGTTCTAAAATCTGCCTGTTTAATTTTTTAAACAGGAGTATGTAATTAAATGCAATAAAATACGACAAGATACTGAGGCCACAATTATACATAACTGAGGAGATGATAAGATCCTCATGAAGATATGCTAAGTCATGTGATCAGCTGCACATATGAGGTGTCACTGAAGAATCCCAATTCTTTCCTTTGTGTATTTTACATTTTGTGTACTTTAAAAATGAATGCTGTAGCACCAGCTTAGGATTTGCTTTCCTTTAATGGATTGTTTTCAGTGTTGCCCTGCATCTAATGAAGTAGTTTAACTACAGACAACTGAGAACGTCATATAAATAAAAATGCAACGGACTCCAAGGCAAAAGAGAAACTTAAGTCCTTTTGGAGCTGGAGGTGGTTTAATCCAAGAATTTAAAGGTAATAGTCTTAACAGATCTCTTTTGCCCCTAACTTCCACTTCCATATACATGCTCATTTACATCTTGGCAGTCTGTTTTTCTCCTGGTACTGTGGCTCTGCCACTATACTTCTTTATGGGAAAAATACTTTGTTTTCTGTTTCCACGTTGCTTGTTACCCTGATTCTTTTTCATTGCTGAAAACTAGACCGCTGCCTTTGTCTTGCTGGATCTGCTCCTGGATATCGTCTGGTTCCCTCATGCCACATTTCTTCAAATCTCTGAGCATTTCTGCCTCATAGTCTAGGCTTTACTATAGGCTTTACATAGCTTTCCAATAGCTGGATAATAATGTTTTGGGTAATGTTTGTGGTAGCATATATCCAGAGGTTTTCTCCTCAACTAAGGTTATGTTAGAGATAATTTTAGTGAAGAAATCTGGTCCATTTAGGCATGTAAACCACTTTTATCCTGATTAAGAGCAAGCAAAAAATAGTCACAATCCTCTATGATGAAAAATTGATTTGGAGTTATCTAGTTTTATCTTATTAGGTTTTGTGTGTCTGAATTGATGTGATGACAGAAATGACAAAAAAAAATCTGTTTAAATAAACTTTTTTTTAATCCTACATTTCATCCTTGCCATCCTCCCTCCCCTAGACTGATTAAATGGACAGATTGCTTGGATACCCTATGGCTGATAATTAATACAAGTGATTGTGGGTGCTCTGCCTGTGGACAGAAAGTGTTCTCCGTTCTGCTATAAGATGCCTGCACAAAGACTGCCATCCTTTGAGGAGTATTATTCAGAAGTTGCTGAAGGTGAAAGAGTAAGGTGATAGGATTTGCTGACAAGTGAAATGTAACTTTGCATTAATGTTGTTTGGGTTTAGCAAGACACTTTCAATTAACATTGAGGTTTATTTGAGTTAGCGGTGCTTTTGAAGTAAAGCTAGTGGTGTTCAATAAATTCCCCTTGCACAGAGGAAAACTTGTTTTATTATGAAGGTAAAATTCAGTCATTCACAAGAACAATGTGGTCAAACATTTAATTTTTTAGTAAAAACTTTCTAATCTTAGAAAATTAACTTCCCTGCCATGGTTTCTCAGGTGATACTATAAAAAAGGTATCTTATTTAATTAATAAAGTAGCTGAAAACAATGACTAGGACACATGGAACCACTGTAACAAAAGTTTTATTGTTTCCAAGAGTTTTCTGGTCTAATTAGTAATTTTTTATTATAAATAAACCAAATTCTGAAGAAGTATTTGCTTTCTTAGGCACTTGTGTACCTACTACAAATCCTTAGAGAGAGAGAAAAAGAAGAAATGAATCCCTTTTTGGATCCTGTGGTTGCTAGGATGTGAAAATATGAAAGGATTTCAGGAAGAAAATAAAGAAAGAGCCATGGATTTGAAAACAGAGAACTAACTGAAAAATCACACTGAAAGAAATAGTTTGCAACCTTCCCAAACACATGACACATTTCATATTGCTTTTGTGCTTAAGCTCAGTGAAACAATTTCACTGTTTGAGGAATGCCCTTTCCAGCTCCTTCTTGGGGTGGTTTTATATACGTTATGTGCTTGAGCAGGGTTCTGGCTAGATGCTGTCTAGAAAATGGAACCATGACACCATTATGCTTCTGTGAAAGGGAAGTAAGGAATATATGCCAAAAGAGCACAGATTAGTGAGATGCCATGCTGGGTTAGAAGTGCTTTCGATGCATCACGTGGAACAAGAGGGAGGCAGAGGGGGCCAGGGTGAGACAGGATGGGACTGGATGGGATGGCCAGCCAGCCACTCTTCCACTTCCATTCTGAAACACAAAATGGAGGTTAGGGCTTCACTCTTCACTTCTACTTTCTTCAGAGTACATATATTTCAGTCTGAATTTATCAAAGTTGAAGATTTGTTTGTGTTTTGATCTTAACTACATTTGTACAAGGGACTTGTAGTAGAGCAACCTAAAGGATTCTTATTTCAGAAACAAAACAGCTGATGAAATATGCTACAGAGACATCTGAGCAAGAAACCCCAGTTAGGTTTATCAACAGAAAAGAGCACCATTTGTTTTCAATACTGATGTCTACATGAAGCACAGCTGGACCATGTTATCATGTCAGGTAGCTTAATCATCAGGCAGAGTTCAGCAGTGTTCCTGGGCTAACAGGGCTAGGTGTCACTCGGGATCTCAGCTAGCAGAAGTTTAGCCAGCTTGACAGACTCTGTAGTGTGCTCTGTTACCTGGCTCTGGGAAATACATGTGAAGTCAGCTTTGATCGGTCTGTGTTGGATACATCTATAGTCCTGCAAGGAGGAGTGGCAGAAAAGGTGGAAGAAATATGGAGTGTTGAGTGTTAGTGAGCCTCTCTGCATTGAATTATCTGAGACAAATAATTTCTCCTTGAGTGCATACCTGACCTATTCCAAATTTAATTTGAAGTGCCTTAAGTTGTCAAGGTTTTAAGCTATGTTTGCCAAGCTAAGTTATGACTGTTCCAATTCTCTTTCAAGATCGCATCACTTTACATTTCTGTAAGTGAAATATCTAGCTTATGTTCTTCTTGGGTGAAATATCTGGGGTAACAGATACTAAATAATCAGAAGAAGGGAAAGGAAACTGTAAATCTCTATCTCGCCCTCCTGCAGCTTCCCTGTAACTGTTCCCTGTAGCCCGTTTTCTGTAGCTGTATTTTTTTTTAGAAGTACTCATCACTGTAATAATTTTGCCATTGAAGTGTTGATGGACTTTCCTAGTTCCTTTCGGTATCTGTGTTTCGTGTTGTTTAAGGATAGTATTCTTAGCTCACAGTGTTTATCTCTGCTGTAGGTTCAGCCTTTGAAGTAAGGGGGCACATCCCCCTGCTCCCTGCAGTCCCTTCCCTGGGCTGCGTTCCTGTTTTGTCTAGAGAAGGGGCAGAGAGGAGTATGGTTTTCAACATACTTGTGCTTTGGGGTATAAAACAGAGCCTTTTCCCTCTTTTATCCAGGATTTCTCTGAGGAGAGACCTGGATGAGTGAGGGTGAAGCATGTAGCACAGCCACTTTTCTTGTAGAGGAAGGGCAGAGGTAGGGTGCAGGCTGGAGACAAGGCTGTGAAAGACACTGGAGAACAAGTGTCTGCCCATACCAAAGTTTCAGCTTGCGACATCAAATTAAAAAAGCACATGGTCATGTTTTAAAAATGTCCCTAATCACAACGATAATTATAGAAACCCTTAGGCTTCTTAATACTTTTCTGACTCTAGAGTATTTACACATGAGGACTCAACCTTAGGGAAGTCATTAGAAGATGGGAGAAAAGAAGTCTAAAATGTGAAACCCTGGGAACCTGGAGAGTTCTATAACTATTTTCAATTTCACTTAGCACTTTAAGTTATCTAATTTGCTATGTGTCTGCATGAATTTCTATTGCTCTGAAAAGTCAGAATTTCATGTTTCAGAACAAATACTCAGCAAAACTGTAGTGCATGGTGATTTATTGTCTGTTTCACCTTCAAAACGTAGTGTGAATAGAATTTTTTCTGCCTATAGACAATAGGAAATTCACATGCACATGTATCTGTGCTGTAAAAATATGATCTAATGATTAGGTCCTGTAGATCCTTGGGAAACTTCTGTACCTCGAATATGTAGTGTCAAACAGGAGCACACAGGATACATTTAGCTAGGATTTGTCTATGCCATTGTGCTGTGTTGTGCTGGCTGGCCTGAAATCCCTCTTGATTTCCAGTATTCAAGTTCATTCTCTGTGCTGTGCAGCCCTAGCTTTACTCTGCCTTGATGCAAGAGTTTATCTCCAAAGCAGGTGAGGTGATACAGCCCAGAAAACCTTTTAATGAAGCAGATATTTTGATAGACAAAAAGATAGAGTTCCTTGAAACCCAACCTGCTAAAGTGACATTGCTGTTTGACAGAGGACATCTAAAAATACATAAATAGCTTCTATATTCTCTCTACATAGTTTATACAATAAATTTATAACTTCTATATTCTGTTAAGAGTAGTTGTAATTTCAATAAACTGCTGTATTGCTCTGCTAAACCAAAATCCCTTCTGACATCAAGTGTCTACAGATGAGTAAACTTGGTATTAAGCATTAAATCTTCTTCATGTGGAATATCTTAAAAGACCTGCTCAGAGAGTACTGAACTCTGACAGGGAATACTTTCCCTAAATCCACATTGTGTCAATTCAGGGATGCTAAGTGGATGTACTGATTTTTTCTGTACAATAACAGAAAGATTTTTTCATGAATTCTCTGAACTTTCTGACAATAGAAATTTAACTTTATTCTGAAGAGGCCGTGTCATATCTGTACGTGCTGTTACTGTCAGTGTGCTCCCTGTTAACCTAATTTGACTGCCACTAGAAGGTGTATGTCAAAAAGTCTGTCAGGAAGTAGTTAGTCAAATTACTTAGGTAATCTCTTTCCACATAGCGTTGAATGTCTTCTGGTGTTCATAGCAACTATTCATATGTATTTTAGGAAGGAGTCTATGTTAGATCTACTAATATGAACCTTAATTTCAGCATATGTTTCATTTTTCATCTCTTTCTTATTCTCTTCTGTGCAAATTGAGGCAGCGTTAAAACTATTCCGTTCTGCTGTTGTGGTGCAGAAGATACAGATAAGGTCCTGTAGATGTCCAGTAAAAATGTGTTCTGTTCCAAGGTCTGGCTACTGAAGTTGCCTTCAATTAGCTTCTGAAAAGTTTTTTCCAAGAGAGATAAGAAAATGACTGATAGCTTGTAGGATTTAGATTAATCAAATGAATATAACATTGGTCTATTTTCTGGGTGGGAGGGTGTAATTAAAAAAAAAAAAAAGGTGAAAAATAGATGTGTCAAGACATCAGTCATGCTGAATTGGCATACTATTCTTTTTTTATTGATCATCTATGACTGTCTTGTTGATTTATTTGTCTTTTGATAATTAATCTTTCATTTGATCTTTATTAGAATAACAATTAGAAGATTCAGGTATTGTAAAATTGAATTTTATCACAAAGATAAATTAACCCTGGGTATGTGTCAGACACAGGCAGGTAGCTGTGCATTTTCTAGTCATATATTATATTTTGGGTGAATATGATCCAGTCATACGTAAGTTTTGATGCTGAGTCCACAGTAGTAAAATCACAGTGGAATGGTTTATTAGCTTGGATGCATGTTCCTTTTCTAATGTTATGTAATAGGGACTGAAGTTTATACTTTCTGAGTCAAGAAATAACAAATTTTCACATCTCATTATTGTTTAAAATGTGTCACTTCTTGTTTGCAACTCTGAGATGACTCCTTCAGTAACATTCATTTATAAACAAACCAAAATCAGGGGCTGTACGGTAAGGCTTTCCTCTCCCTACCCCTCTTCCCCCTATTCTTTTTTTGACCTTTTCACTTCTGAGTGTGAGTCTCAGTGACCGTTTCAGTGGAGCAAAACACACATGCCAGTTGGCAACTGCTCTTGGTTAGGAAGTTAGTACCTGCTGACCTAGCAGCATAAAAAAGAGGCAGATGTTATGGTGTCTAATGGGTTTGTTATGGCAGCCAGTATTCCCTCTTAAGGAAGTATATGTGTAGCTCAAGCTGTGTATCAGATAGAAAGACATGCTTCTGAAAATAAATGCATCAGTGAAGGTACCACCCTGAACATTTGTATTTTATCATGTTCAGGACTGTTAATCACAATCTTAACCGTGTAGAAGACCTGCTTTTCCACAAGCAAATGCTCTTATAAATGAGAGAATTGTCAAAAATATCGAGACATAATAATTAATTTTAAAGGTGAAATTCAGCAGGTATTAAGAATATCTGGAAGAAATCTCAAGTTTCCAAAGCATACGGCTGATGTCTAATTGGACTCTCCCTGCAGAATCTTTTCACTCCTTCACAGAAAAGTTCCTCATATTATCTTTTCATGAAAGCCAGCTATTGAAACTTACCCTGACCTCAAGGATATGAAACGTAAAATAAAGTTCTCAATTTACAAATTAAATTGCCTCCAGGAGAGAGAACAGAAATGCAACATTTAGACTGCTACCATGCCCACTTGCAACAGCAAGTTCAGGATGTCCTAGAACTTGGAAAGACAAATTGAAAAATACAAATGAAAATTTGTCTGCATTTAGAATAACAATACTGTAACAGGGAAAAACCATTTGGGATTAACATAATTTAGCTGATGGAACTCAATTTGAAAACCTTTAAAGATTTAATGTAACACTGGAAAGTAGAAAAATTCTATATAATTAATTTTGACTTTTAGTTTGTCATATCAAATATATTGTTCAGAATGGGAAGTACCTTGATAGGGTTTAAGACAGTATTTTAATGCTATTCATTATATCATTTGAGTAATACACTCTGTAGCAGGATATTGAGTGAATCTTACAAGATCAGCGAGATACTGCTGGTACTGTATTTTCTAGTCTTTCTTTACAGAGAATTTATTCATGCTGAGTAGCAGTTTGTGTCTCTTGCTAACAATTCATATCTCAGTCTCATATACTGATGTCATATCAGCTTATAGCATTATCTTTATATCATATCATTGTAGCTTGTAACAATTATATCTTTAGGTCAAGATTTTGCCACATTTGCTGAGACAAAAAATGGAAGCTGTTAAAAGTCATAACCGATGTGCTCTTAAAAAATCCCAACCAACCAAACAACAACCACAAACAAACAGCACCCCCCTTCCTCCTTATCATAGAGGTTTCTTAAATGTAGGGTCTTTAGAAGAGATCTGAGTGTATTGGTCAGAGTATAAATTCGTTATTTCTCTTCATATTTTTTCTGATTTTATTCTAATAACTGTAGTTACTGTAAAGAGAAGCATGTTAGAAATCAAATGCATATGAAGACCAATATGCTATGTAGCAATAGATGCAGAAAGAAGGCCATAGTATAAGAGTAAAGCAAGCACACAGATTTTATTGGTGTGCATTTAGTGCTAAAAATGTGCAGTTCCAGTGCTTCCTGAGCCTGAGGTATCTTCTTGTGTTTAAGACAGATTATTCTTCCATGCATTTATCAAATCTTCCAGTTTTCTAAATGAATGTTCCATGAATGTTCATCCTATGGACAGGCAGAGGATGTGATATTGATTTTTTTTTTTTTTTTGAGCTCTTATTTGTACTCCAGGTTCTTGGAAATCGTCATTTATTCTTCACACTATACATATGCATGACATAATCCAGTCTTCCCCCATCTTATGTTTTGTATTCTGCTTTTAAGATTTTTCCTATCCTTCTGTCTTTAAGGTCTGTACCTGGAGGCATTCTGGCCCTTGACCAACTAAACAGTTTAAATCCATTAAAAAAATATTAATGAACTGCATTAACCTGCCTCCTTCTTTCCTGTTGTGGCCGACTTAGGATGTAATTCTTGAATGTCTGATTGAGACATTTCGTCCCTGAATTAATATTTGCAGTGACAGATACATAAACAAGTATCATAATTCATCAAAGGTGCCGAAGACCAGCTTCCAGGTTCTGTAACTGAAATATGATGCTGTACTTCCCTTGATGGTTCCATGCCTTGTTAGCTTATAGTTTAATGGAAATGGAATAATAAACTGGAAGACTTAATTCTGAGGAGGATCTTTTTCTTTTCACCTTTCCTTTAAATTATCTAGTGACATTTTCCTCTATCTATTCCATGAAATAGCAATTTTTGATGACACCAAAAAGCCTAAAGCTAAACCCCTAAAATAAGGGTTTACCTGGAATTCGTAAGACTGGTAAAATGCCAATCGTGGCACTGAGTTTTTGGGGTAAGATTGAGCAAACTACATAATTCTTCTGTTTCACATCTGTCTAAAAGAGAGATGATGCTATTTTACCTAGATACTATCCACTGAGTTTTAATAAATTGGATCAGGTAGATATGAAAGAATAGATAGTAGAAAAACAAAAGCATAAACACTTGTTTCAATAGTGAAAAAAATATGTGGAAAAGAGCACGTTACAAGTTGTGTCAAATTGCCTGTGGTGTGGAATCTTGTTCTTCAGCAGCTACTGGAACTAATTCTTCCCCCATACCTATTCTATACTGTCCAGTGGTGTGGCAGCCTGTGATAAGAGAGTGTTCCACATTTAGAAAATAAGGATAGCAGCTGAGCTAAGGATGTTGCTAGAGACTTATCTTATATATTTTGACTTTTAAGGGCTTAAGTCGGACCCCCTAACTTTATTTAAATGTATTTTATATTGAATTATAGTCATCATGCTACTTACCTCCTATCTGCTAAGCTGCTTAGAGAATAAACAGTATGTACTCCCTAAGCATGTGCACTGAAAATAAACTGTCGAAGAGCCATTACAGGATTATTCTTTTGTTGTAGTTGTCATTGGGAGAGCTGTTCCTCATACGCTTGCTAAATTATATGACTCTTTTTCTTAATATACTCTTTGCTTTATATGCCATAGTGTCCCTGCTCACTTGTTTTACGTAACATTGTTGGAATGAAACAGGGAAGCTTTATTCTGCAGCATTTTTTCCTGGCTGCCAGATGGTTAAGTGACTTCTGCTTCAGGAGTCTCAAAATTTTCATGCCCTGACAACCGGACTTATAAATTGTGTGATTTGGGTATCTTGAAATGAGAGGCAAGCAGCTATTAAAAAAGGATCTGCTCCCTGCCTGTTCTTGTTGGCTTTATGTCTCTGATGTGATCCTTCAATGCTTCACTCATTGCTAATCTGATCAAAACCTCCTATATGTTATCTCAACCCTGTAGAAATATCTCCTGGTTTTACTTACTGAATGTGATCTTTGTGTAAGACCAGATGTTTCATTTTATTTTATACCACCTTATCCTTCACAGCTTCTTTTCAAAAGCCAAATTTTATTTCCTTCACCATTCCTCTGGGGATGTTTCACAAGAAATTATCCGCAAGAACTTATATAAATCAACAATTTATATGTTATACAAGTTATTTCACAAGTACATATATGCATTATTTATACTGGACTGTTTTCCTTAAAAACTGGGATATTTTTGTAATGAATAAATTAATACTGTATAATGTTTCACAAGAGAGATATATGAATTGTCTGAAATTAATGGAGAAGGAGGAAACACTATAGAAAGAGATATTTAAGCCCATTAGCCAAAATGTTCTGTGTGTCCTGTGTAAAGTCACATATTTGGAGTATAAGAATCACAAACAAATTAATATCAAATGTGACTTGTATCAGCCAATGAATAAGAAAAAGATTATAGGTAGCAAGAGTTCTGAAATATTATAGGGGTTATTTGTCTTCTGAAATAGTAGATGGGGTTGTTAGTTTTATAGCTTCAGTAATACAGAATAAAGTGGCATTATTTCACGTCAGGTCGAGTTCTGTGGCTGGAGTCTTGTGCTACAGAATATGCGGAGTTTTTTTGTTTACATTTGTCAGTGGTTTTCTTTGCCTTCATTGATGTGATATGGTGTTGTATTATTTGGGTTAGAGCATTTTTCAGAAAAATATTTTCTCATCAAACTTGGTTATAGCAATGCCTTAGGACCTCTTATCTGTCAGAATTTACTGCATATTCTGTAGGAGGCACTGTGTTGCTGGGACATGGTATGGGAGAACCCCAAGTTAGTCTGAACAGTCTTGTTAAAACATGTTGTTTCTGTAAGGAAAAAAAGTGAACAAATCACAGGCATCAAACCAAAAATATCAGAATATCATTCCAAGAATATTTTAATCCTTCTCATGTAATGATACTGTTGCAGGCATGGATGTTTTCACATAGTGTGAACTACTACCAGACATAATAAATTTGCAGGAGTTGATACTAGTGATATACTAGATGGTTGGAAAAGAACACTTCAATCTCTCTTGACAGTAAGCTTACATGATAACAGTCTTCAGCACTTCCCTAGCTGGTACTTTCTGCTGTGTCAATATCCACTTTTCCTCCTGCATGCCTGTAAATGGAGAGCTCTTTGTAAGTATTGGATATCGCTGGCTGGACAAATTCTCTTTAAATCTCCTAGCTCTTTAAGTGGGTGAAGGCAAGCATCTTGAATTAACCTGAAGTTTATTTTACTGGCTTTGTTTGTCTGTTTATTTCAGGCCCAGCTAGCATATTGATTTAGATTTATATTACAATATAAATCATATTCCTAGGCATATTCCTATATTTTAGCTTTCAGAAAATAAGTGACATGAGAATAGGAGGCAGCCCCTTTCCAGGTTTTCTGTTTCTCAGAGAAGGATCCTTTAGGATATGCTCAACTATTCCTTTACAGTTGCAGAAAATTCAGTCAAACATTTCAATGAGAATAGGGCAACTCTTTCTGAAAATGGGATTATCAGGAAAATACATTATTTCGTCTTTTTCTAATTTAAACATGGGCAAGTTATTGTTGAAGATCGGAGTAATTTTCTTGCTTTAAGGAAGGGCTTGAAATCCTTAAAAGGAACAATCTTTGTCAGGGCCATGCTTTTCCCTATCTAGTCAAACTCTCTGTTTCAACATGTTACATGGAGGGTTTATTTGACTGCAGAACTTGGGTAGCATTGCTCATCATTCCCTACTGCAGGAATGAATCCTGGTGGCAAGGCAGGAGTACTTGCCCTGTAACTCCAACACCTGAGTGCTGCAGGCCGGATTTAAATCATGTAAGAAACCTTGTGTCTCAATGAAATCTATGCTGGTACCTGTATGCTGTGATGATAAGAAGGCTCCTGTTGAGATTTTGGGAGGAATAAGAGCTGGAGGTTGGCTAAAGAGGTAACTTGAGGAACAGTGTTGAGGATGGAGACCAAATGACCAAGTTTTTGGGACAGGGAAACTGGAAGTTCGCTGTGCTAGAGAAAAAGATGAGTTGGGGAAGGGAACTGAGAACCACCATGGAGGTGGGAGGAGAGGGAAGCTGACTGAGAGATGTGAGGAAGGTTATTTCAGGCAGGTAGTAAGGCCTAGGAGAGGGAATGAGATGGACAAGGTGAAAAGAACATGAGAGATCACAAAGGTAAAGGCAGGAACTGGAAGCATGATAAGAATTTGGGAATTACAAAGAAGGATCAAGAGGAGCAGAGAATAGAAAGAGAGTGGAAAGTCTGCCAAAATAAATAGATTTGGGAAAATAATGTTGGGCATGGGAATATCTTTCTAATATCTCCTGTTTAATCATAATATAGTCTAAATTTTTAATAATGCATTTGTAAGCAATTATTTATTAACTGAAAAAGTTGTCTGGTTTGTCTCTGACAACAGAGATTTATCCTACTGACCTGCACTGAGTCAGGTCACATCTGCCTTGTGGTATAATTTGAAGTCGTGATACTAATAGGAAGTTTTGGAAATCAAATGTGTGGTTTCTAGTTTTGAACCTAATCCTTTTCTTACTTCTTATCCCCTAGTGATCTCATTCTTTTAAAATCTTGTTCCCTCTCTATCCTTCAGAGAATGCTTTCCTTATAATTGCTGTTATAGTTTGCCTAGAGGTGTGTAACTGTGCCCAACCTCCTGCAGCTGAAATTCTTGCTGTGAAGATGTTTTATTTTTCCCCTGAAAACTGTCTATTTTCATGAGTTTTGCAACGTTTCTTAAAAGTAAAATTGGACAGTAATCCTTCAGAGTGCTTAGATAAGCCCCTCAGGGAATGATAATGATATTGGCCATTTTCTAAATAGCTGAAACAGAGCTTCTATTTGGAGGAACCATTAAAGAGATGAGTAATTGCTGGTGACAGATCTTCACAATGGAATTTCAACAACTAATTAGGATTGTTGTCACAGTTAGTGGCATTTCTTCTTGGTAAGGCAGCATGCAAAGTAGCCCTTATATTACCAAGTACTATGGCTGACAGCCCAGATGAAGGTGATGGGTTTGAGGTCAGTGTGCAGCTGCCCAGAATAGTGAAGAAATGATTAAATGTCTGCAGCCTCGGAGACAGAGATGTTCTCCAACTAATTCTTGTGAGACTCTGACATGTCATCTGGTGCCAATATGAGGAATCTTTCTAGATGTAATTCCTTATCTAGGAGAAGGAAATGGTTCACTAACAAAAAAAGTTCTTAAGGCAAATCCTTCATGTTGTCCAGAATCTATACTCTATATATGTAATCTTGGGTGGTGAAATAAATTATCATATTTTCCAGACTAGCAGTCTGTTTGGAAATGACTGAATAAAAACTATAGAGAGCAGGAACTGGAAAAATCAAGATTCTACCTGACTCCAAATATCTTCCCTATTTTAGTGACAGTTGTAAGTTCTGTTTTCATTAATTCAGCAGTTAATTAAGAGGCCAGCCTTCTGATATTCCTACTTTCTCTATTGATTATATTGTGTTATATTTAGAAAAGACTGAGACAATAAAACCATAACAAGAGTTATGTATATTAGTTGTATTAATCATGGTGTTTGGAGAGAACCCATTTATTTATGAACATGTTTTCACTATTTTTCAGGCATAAGAAAGAAGAAAATGTGTTAATATAATCCCTTGAGATGGGAAAGCAAGAAACTTCTGCTATAATCTTTACAGAATCACAGATTATTGTGAGTCTGTCACTGATTACCTTGAATAAACCAGGCCAAAGCCAGCTTATTTCCTGTGGCAAAAGTTTTTCATTAACATTTGTTTTATGTCACTGGGGAGATGAAACAAACATTTTACTAGTTTTGAAATGGGAAAAACTAAAGAGAGTCCCCCTGCATATCTGTATTGCTCTGCAAATTTCTTGAAATTAATTTAAAACACTGAGAATCTGCACTTACACAGTTGTCAATAAGGAACAGTTTCTAGGATATAGTTTTTAATTTGTATTCCTAATAATTAATACAAAAAAGAAAAAATACAATCCTCACCAAATAGTGTATAAAACTATGTACTTTATATTCTGTAGAATTAAATTTGATCAAAGTAGACATTTCTGTCTCTAGAAAGAGATGTCGTGATTATTTTTAAAACTTAAAAAGAGACTAAAAGACAAAATTTTATGTATTTTTGACGGAAATTTAAAGCGAATGTTGAGCTTTTTCTTTTAGCTTCAATCTTTCTTTAGTTTGACTTCAAATATGTTTCAGAATTGCTTCTTCTTTATTTGTTTATTA
The DNA here is from genome assembly GCA_013398115.1 of Falcunculus frontatus. NCBI lineage: Eukaryota > Metazoa > Chordata > Aves > Passeriformes > Falcunculus > Falcunculus frontatus. The sequence goes on along the minus strand of VZRV01005698.1, from coordinate 5,166 downwards.
TTTCTTCATGAGAAGAAATTAGGGAAAGCTGGTGCTTTCACAAAATCAAAATACTTTAATTGAATAAAATCCTATAATCAGCTGATCTGAAAAGCTATATGAATTATGTACTTTAACATAACATTCTTTCAAAGGCAATAAAAAAAATATCACATGTAGCTGGAATGGTGAAATATTCAGAAAATTTCCTTGGAAGTTCTAACCCATCTCTCCTGTAGTATTTATTTTTGGTTTATACTGTATATAGTGAAGTCATAAATAAGCCTGAAGTAAGAATTTTATTCTTATTGACGTTGCCATTTTATCTGGAACACTCATTCCCTGTTCCTTTTCTGTAATTACATAGCAGATTTCTTCCCAGTCATCAAAGTATGTTGAAGTGTAACATTACAAGTTTGGGGTTTTTTTTGACAGAGACAGCTCAAAATATTTCAGACCCTGTTCTGCTTGTGAATTTCATTTTATATTTCCTCCCATGTAGTTGTACAGTGACTACTGTTTGTGAAACCATGCAATAATCTCAATTACTAGAGAGACTGAAAAGTAGAAATTAATCTAAAACAATGTGTCCTTATTATTTTCTACATAAATCACCTCAGTGACCTAGTTCACATGATTAACCATAACACAAATATGTTGGCACAAGTGGTAAACAATGCATGAAGCCAAAGCATGCAGAAAAGGCACAACTTTTTTCAGCCGGTTTTTCCACTTGGGAAAATATATCATGTAGATGCATCCAAAATTGAATGCTCCAAATTGGTAACATGGATACATCTGTAAGATTAGGTGATCTCATTTTCTTTCTGCCACATCTGACCCTGCCCTGCTCTATCATGAATTTCCAGACCAACAAGGGGGACATTAGAAAAACTCATTCCTTCCCCTGCCATATAAGAAAGCAAAGAATTTGTAGGAAAAAAAAAATATATATAGGAGGTTGTGGGTTCTTTAGAGCAAATTTATAAATGAATCACAATGGAAAGTAATGTTACAAAAAAGCCCAATTTCTGCCACTTCAAAGTTACTGAAATCACCTGAGGAAATCCATAATTGGTCATGAATGTGTAAGGTTAGGCATGTTGCATTTGCCTAAGGCTTTGTAGAAGTGAAATTAGTAGAGAAAATTCAAATTCTTGTCTGTGTTTATTAATTTGGTGACACTTTATTAAGCTAAATGGAATTCTTACCAATTTTTACTTTGTAGTATTGATTTTATTTTGAAGGAAACAATAAAGGAAGATACATTGTTATTAAAACTGCTTGAATTTTTGATAAAACAATGTTTAGTTGAAAATGCCAGATATTCAAGTAAAAGCATTTTTCTGGAAAGGGATTGGTTGTTCAAATTCCTGAACTAGACAAAGAGATTTTTAGATTTCCAGAGAATCCCAGAGATTCCAGAGCTTTGAGTCTTCTTGGCTTTGGTAATTGATAATCAGGGCCCTGTCTCTGAAATTAGAAGCCTGTGAAAACTGTTACCTGCAGCCTCAGTCAGAATATTTACACCTCACCTTGACTGGGAGTTGGATGCCTAGAAGGCTGTGGTAAGTTCAAGCCACATATTTTTTATCTATTTTCTTACAATTAACTTCAATTAAAACAATATTATTGTCTCATGCTTTCTATCTTTCTCTCAACTATATTTTCTACTTCATCCCTATTTTATGGTATTGATGCTATCTCCTTGCTAATTCAGTCTTTTCAGTTAATCCACATATTAATTCATTTTGTATGATTGCAAAATGTCCACGTTTAGGAATATGGGTACGTCAAATAAAATTCACATTTTTTATTTCCCTTTATAACTACTGCACTTACAAATTTACATTCCTGTAATCTCCTATAGAAATTCTATCTCTTATCTCCTATAGAAATTCCATCACTATGTTCCTGAAGCACATGACATGGTACATAGACCATACTGCTTTTCCTGGATGACACTGAGTATGTTGAGATTAATAAAAGAAAATAATTCCACACATGGTTTCTCATAATCTTTGCTAATTAGCATTGCACTCCAGATTTCGGTAGCAAGATATAAGCTGTTGAAAAACTTTTTATAGCCTAAAGAAAACCTCTCAGAAATCAAGCTCGCTGTGTGTTCTGCAGTTATTATTTAATGGGAAATAATGTCTTAAGGATATCCTGTCTCTTCCACTCTGGATTTTGATTTTGAAACATGATTGTCTCTAGTGACATACAGTTACGTTTCTAGTGTTTAGAAATTTAGGGCAACATGTACAAAAGTTGGGTACTTTTATGGAAGTCAAAGTGGTCTTTGTACACAGAAACAAATACAACTTTTATTTCAGTTCCTTTGTCATCTTAGTCTTGGAAGCATCTAGGCTTCAGAATATGCAGGATAGTGGGGAAAAGGAGCTAGAGCTGAAAAATGTCAAAAAGTGGAAGGAAAAAACCCTATTTTTCAGAAAGATAATGACTGTGAAATGAGAGGAGGCAGGTTTAAACTGGGCACCTGGGATAATGACTGAAAAGATAAGGAGGAAAGTTCAAAAGATCTGCTTAGGAGAGAGGACATGACTTGGAAGCTGGGTAGAAAAGGAAAAATTGAGCAAACTGTTTTAATATGTGAACTAAAAGAAAATTCATTTCTTGGAACACCTTTAGTGGAAGGGAATCACCCAAATTAGATCAATAGCTAAAAGGGGATAAATAGTAATTTTTCGGAAACTGAGGTAAGAACAGGAGAAAACAGCAGAACAAGAATAGACATTAAATAATGCAGCCATACATTAAATTATGAAAGTCACTCTGATCTTAAAAAAAAAACCCTCAGCAAAATCTGCAGGTGTAGGATTTTTACTTGAAAATGAATATGTGCTTTTTAATGTATGAGCATGTGTTTTAAGAAGCTTGTATAAACCATTATGCATGGAGAACCCTTTTTATGATTGTTTGGAGAGCTCCAGTCTGATCTAATGAAATAACCCTAATTACGTATCCATATGCTCAATCTCATTTATAAACAGTGGAGAGAAAATAAAAGATATTTTCCTGCTGATGCTGCTATTATTGTTATAGCCTGCTGCTGTGGGTATCACTGAAGCAGTTAGTTCCTTTCTTTCCTTTTGTACTACAGTATGTTAATTCCTGGAATGCACTCCGTTCTGATGCATATTTGGTAAACCAAATAGCCTTCTTGCATCACTTGCTTATGAAAACATGTTTCTAAAGATGTATGACTGCAATAAAAGCACGCCTGTCTTCTAACAGTTGCACACACTTGCTAACAGACATTTTTCTTGAAAATAGTCCCTTAAATAAGTCAGACATACACAAATAAACAAAACCCATAGGTGCCTATATGGAAATGGGTTGTATCTCTGTGGAAAAATAGATGGGGTTAAAATAGCAACAACCCTCAAAAAGAAAAACATTTTAAAAAACCCAAGCAAAAAAACCCAACTAAAAAAAAAAAAAAAAAACAACCCAAACCACCTCCTCCCTCAAAAAACACTGAACCAACAACCTCAAACAAAAAAATTTTCCAGGTATTTGCCTGATTAGTCAGGTGAAATTGAAATTTTAAATTTAGTAGGAGTGCAGTCATGTTTTGATTTGTTTGGAAAATACCTCACCCTTACAGACTTTGATCTTAATCCTAGACTTTCTTTGAACCAAAAGTACTGGAGCATAAAAATAATGCTTCTGAAGGTGTTTTTTGGTTGGGCTTTTTATTGGGGGGGGGGAGGGTGGTTTTGGTTTTTTTTTACTTTCTAGATGATGTGGCCAAGGAAACACAGAGTCTGTTCTTGCACACTTTTCTATTTTGCAGGTTTCAAAGTGTATTATCTGCACTGCATTTATTGAGCTGATTCCTGATGGGAATGAATGATACAGTACCATAGAATAATTTTGTTTGGAAGCGATGTTTGGAGGTCACCTAGTCCAATCTCAGAAAGGTTTAAGCAGATCAAGTTACTCAGTCCTGTTTGATCAAGTCCTGAACACCTCCAAAGACAGAGATTCCACAGCCTCTCCTGGTAACATTTTACAGTCTTTGAAGATTCTTATGCTGCAAGAAAAATCCTTTCCCTATACCAAATTGTGTTCCTTGATTCCTGGCCTGTTGCTGTAGAAGAGTCTGTTGCTCTGGGAAGGGTCTAATTGTCTCCACTGTGTTCCTGGTCAAGTATTTGTACTCCTCAATAAGGTCTTTTATTCTCTTTGTTGAACTGATCAGCTCCCTCATTGTCTTCCAATGCACACAGTGATAGTTCTCGACCATCTTGGGGTCAATCCTTTTGATTCTTTCCTGTATATTAATATCCTTTCACTGGAGAGCTCACAATTGGACACAGTGTTGCAGCTGCGTTGTCACAAGTGCTGGATAGAGAGGAAACATCACTTTTCCTGGACTGGTTGGCTATGCTCTTGTAATACAGCCCAGCTTGTAGTCAGATTTTTCTGCTGCAAGAGTATAAAATTGACTCATGTTCAACTTGTTGTCAAGCCAGATCCCTAGGTGCTTGTCAGTAGATCTGCTTCCTGTATAGTCAGTCCGCAGGCTGTACTTTTGGAAGGGGTTATTTCATCCTAGATGCAGGGCTCTGCATTTCCTTTCATTGAACTTCATGAGGTGAATGTCTATTTCTCCACCCTGTCAACGTTCCTCTGAAAAACAGCCCTGAGGTACAGCATATTGATTGCCTCACTCAGTTTGGTGTTGTCTGCAAACTTCTACCAGTTTGGTGCTAAACTGGGAGCGTGTATGCAGTACCACAGGATAGAGACTAATAGAGTCGCTCACAATGAAATTGTCCTTGGTAAACCCCTACTGGCTGCGCTCATTCACCCTCTAGATGAATCTAAAAGTGTCATTTCTGACTGTTTTGCTGTCCTTGGTCACTAACATATTCAAAATGAATAAAAGAAATAATGAAAAGGAGCAGTCCATGTTTCATTGTATGTATCTGTAAGAAAATGAGCAATATGGAAAGGGAAATCCTCACTACTTCCCAGGGAAAGAATAGGAGGAATGGTCTGTATCTCCCCTTTCTCATACATTAATGGGCATCAAATCCGTGTTTTGTTCTGAACTGTTCAAGGAGAGTTTGATGCCCATCTTGATGAAAAGTGAGTCAATTACCTTCTAGGACAGAGTGAAGCAAAAGAGTATGTGAGTCCCTTCCCTTCCCTTCC
>VZRV01005697.1:43384-56470 GCA_013398115.1 Falcunculus frontatus | reverse complement strand
TATATATACACACCTCCCCAGGGGCTCTGGTTCCAGCCAGCTCTGCAATTCTTCAGGAGCAGAACCTGTGCTTCAGTTAAATAACAAACACCTGTTTAATTGCCCTAAACCTGCTGCACAGTCACCTGGGTCATGTGCAATCTTTACTTGAACTAAAAACTGTTCTTCAGAGGGACACTGCGATTTCACATTTATTCCAATGGCCACATTTCCAGGTATCACCTGTTCCTCTCTGGGCTGGTGTCAGACAGGGTTGGTGACACCCTGATTCCAGGGAAAAATGCAGATCCCAACACAGATCCATTCAAGTGGGATGAGGAAAATGAGTGTTAGCTACAAAGGGATTTATAGTAAAACAAGAAAACTCTCCCTCTGATGTGGAAACTAATTTGGATTTTCAGACTTTAGGACTACAGAGTAAGAATGAGTCACAGGATTTTCTGCTTTGGGTATTCATTTATTATCAAACCCAGAGATGCTGTGTCTTGTCTGTCAGTGACATTAAAAATAGTGTCTATACAAATCCTTCCAGGAGTAAAGACACTCAAAGCAACCAGACCAGACTCTGTGGTGACCTCATTCCCTGCATGGTCACTGCCCTCACCTGCCTGAGGCCAGAACCCCTGATGGATAAATTGTGGACCTCGTGCTTTATTTCAGCTTTTAAAAACTGTCTGCACACAAAAATGGTGGGGTTTGACTGATGTGAGGGGGAGGAAAACCACAATAACTCAGATCATTTTCTCTGCAGCAGAATTCCACAAGCTCTCCTTGATTCCACGTACAGGAGAGAGGACTGATTCACCTCACTCCCTCTGAACAACTCAGGATAGAAGATCCACTCTTGTTTGCTGGAACATCTTTATTAAGCATGTTTCAGGCTGAGGAACATGGAATGGGTCAGTGGTGGCCTTGGCAGTGCTGGAGAATGGTTGGACTCCATGATCTGAAAGGCCTTTTCCAACCTTAATGATTCCATGATTCTCTGAGTTCCCTGCTCTGTGCAGGTCTCAGACCAGCTGCACACAGTGCTGAGGGTCCCTGCCCAGCCCTGCTGCACAGAAACATTGCTTAAATGAGCTTCTGCCTCAATGCTGGGCCTTGATTTTCCCCCACCAGCTTCTTCCTTCCAGCTTCAGGTCGTTCCTCTCTTGTTTTTGCAGAGGAGTGGCTGGGATGTGTCAGTGAAATCCACCCCAAGAAAGCAGAGCGCTTCAGAAGAGCACAAATAGCTCAGTTCCAGCAGGAAATTGGTGCCAAAGACCATCCCTGAGCCCTCAGCATGTGGCAAAATTCCAGGAGGGAATCCCTTCACTCACACACTGACATGCCGAGGTGTAGGACCCCACTCTGGAATAGTTCTGACCTAATCAGCAAAGCTGCTTCTCAAGCCACAATTACACCTTGTTATCAGTGGTTAATGCACAGCAGCTCAGAACAGGAACTGAAACACCCCCAAAAACAGCTTCCAAACAGGGACCAAGAACCTCAGCCACACCCCAGTTTTTTACCAAGATTCTCCTGCTCTCCAGGGCTGTCACCATGTTTTTGCCACCTGTCTCTCCCAGGGCCAGGATCTGCTTTGCTAACGAGCTTCTGGAACTCATTAAAGAAAACAGACTCTTCACGCCTGATGGTGTCTTGGATGCATTTCTGCAGCCTGGAGGAAACCAGTCACTGCAGAATCCTCAAATATTGGCACTCAGGAATGCAGACACTTCCACAAATCCACAGTTACCAAAGACCACCTGGTCCAGAGCCTCAACTGCCCGCTCTGAACAATGACAGGGCACGTCCAAGTCCTGACCCAGTGGGCCAAGGTTCCCAAGCACAAGGAGAGCTGCTGGTGATCCCAGTCAGATTTCCTCCTCTCTGGGAAATCCTGAATTTCAGAAGGGAATAAGCATGTTTTGATCCCTCCCAAAACACAACATTTTGTGGGTGAGCATCTCACACTGCAGTAGCTGTCCTGCATTTATTGCCTGGGAGAGCTGGAATGAGGAGCCTGAGCCCATCCTCAGAAGCCATTTCCAAGCAGGAATGAGGTGACACAGTGACACATGTGGGACTCTGGTTTGGCTTTGCTGGGTCCTGGCAAAGCTGAGCCAAAAGACAGAGCTGCTACTTGTAATCATATCAAAGATAGAGAAAATGTAGGAACCACTTGGTTGGGCCTTGTAGAAGCTTCATGTTGTACAGAACAAGAGACCTGAGAATAAAACTGTCCCTGAAAGTTACAAGGATTCATGTGGAGCAGTGAAAAACCTGGAAGCAATGCCTCGACTGCTGATCACAACCACAAAGGGTTCCAGCCAGGAGAAGCCACCTCAGAGGTTTTTCACGTGTGAAAATCCTCCCTTTGACAATGTTTTAACTGAGATGTGAAAGCAGCTGCTGTTACCGTCACAGCTCAAAGGAAAACTTGTGTCTGTGGCAACACATGTGGAGCTTTTCTACAAAGAGGGGAGCAAATCATCACATCGGGTTTATTTTGCCCAAAACTGACAAGAGAATGAAACCCTGCAAGACAGAATCTGTACATGCACATGTGTGCACAGTCTGGGCACAAAGGTTTGCTCAGCCCAACAATGCCCTGCTGGAAATGATTCCGAGCCCGTGTGACATTCCTGGGAGTAAGATTATATCCACTTGCAAACTAGGGATCCAAATGAGGGTCCATAAGGAGAGTAGGGAATTTACAACAGCCCCACACGGGCGTGCCAAGGATGAAACAGAAGAGTGCAGGCTCCAGGGAGAACAGGACAGACAGGTGTGCAGAGAAAGATCAGCTTTCCTTCTCCCCATTTTTAATTCATGAGTTTGGAGTCCACTACCAGGTGCTTGAGGGTTACTTTCATCTCATTTATTGCTTCACTTCACTTATTCAATTAGTTCTTACTAAACCAGATGAAGACACTTCATCCCTGTTGTTTCTTTATTCCCTTAAAAAGAGATGACACAACCTATAAAGTCTAAATAAAAAAAAAGAGCTTCTGGGTGGGCCCAGAAGAGAGAATGTTGCCAAGAACCCCCTCCCCAGCCCCATGTGACACAAATCCAGGTAGGACTCACCAGCAGGCCAGGATGCAGAGGGCTGTGAAGAGGATGATGGGGATGGGGTAGGAAGCACAGAGCAGCCCGTGGTTGTAGAACGCCCGCGAAATCCTCTCGCGCAGCCTTTCAGTCAGGGTCATCCTCGGCTGCCCTCACCTCGATGCCATCCCGGGATACAGCAGGGGCTCGGGCAATTCCAGCATGGGCAGCCCTTCAGGGAAGGCACTGGGTCCAGCTAGGCAGGGCAAAGGGAGAAAAATAGATAAAGAAAAGGGAAATAAACATTATCAGCTCGTTTCAGAGAGATCTCCAGAGTTCAGGAAGAAATTCTTCCCTGTGAGGGAGGGGAGGCCCTGGCACAGGGTGCCCAGAGAAGCTGTGGCTGCCCCTGGATCCCTGGGACTGTCCAAGGCCAGGCTGGATGGGGCTTGGAGCACCCTGGGATCACAGAAGGTGTCCCCTGCCCATGGCAGCAGTGGAACTGGATGATCCTTAAGGTCCTTTGCAGCACAAACCATTCTGGGATTTCTTGATTCTATGAAATGACTGAGCAGATCTCAGCCTCACTGTCAGGGATGGACCATCCCTGCTCCATGAGGAACTCAGGAACAACATGGATATGCTGCTCCTGTGGCAAAAAAACCACACCAGAAGTGGCTCTCTGACCAGCCTTAGCTGCCAAAAAACCACTCTGGGGAGGAGCACAACACTGGCAACAATTTCTAGTAATTTCAAGGAGGAAAACTTTGTATTTACTCTCTTCACCTGCTGTCCAACAGCAGTATTCTGTAAGAAAACACGGAGCATTCAAAAGCTAGGATTCCTTTATCACTTAGGGGGGGGTTGCATATTAAAATCTGCTATCTTTATTTGCTTTATGCTGTGACAGAGCTCATAAGAGTGAACAGCAGGAACTGGTCCTGCTCCAAGTCACTTCTGCAAACAGAGATTATCTAAGCCAAAACAAACCTGCTGATTGTAGGACAAACGTTAAAGGAGAATTTCTTGCCTTTTGCACGACTGCAAATCCAAGACAAAGTTTGCCTGGAAGCACGAGGGCATTGGGATGTTCCCACCTTGCAGCACCACAGGTGACATTTCTGGTTCACTTCAGGGAGCAGCTCAAAGTGATGCTCACACACCTGAGGGCCAGGTGGGCGATGAACCACCAGCAATAATTCCCACTCCTGGTGCTGATGGATCCATCAATCCCAGACAAGCTCCTGGGGGATCAGGGAAACCTTCTGCCTTCAGAGTTGCCCCAGAACACATGGAAGCAGCAGGACTGATGCTGCTGGAGACAAGACCAGCCAGAACACCTCGAATTCCTGCTGTAACTGACACATTTCATCTGGGCTCCAGCTCAGATCGTGAGCCAGGAACGGAGGGTCCAAACAGGACAGTGCCTCCTTGTATCCATGTGCCACCTCGTCCCACAGCCTGTGGGACACGTTCACACACAGGTAGGTGTTAGAGGTGTTTCACACTCTCCTGGGCTCTTCCCAGCACACACAGAGCAGAAGAGCCATCACTGAACTCAGCTGACCCATGGCCTCCCCTCGAGCTGCAAACAGCTCCCAGCCCTCACCACTGCGATGATTCCATGGCAGTGCCCAAACTCAGCACCACACACATCCCAAAAACAAGGGAAATCTCGGGTTCCCTGGAGATGCAGAAAACAGATGCTGGATCACTCACAGAAAAGCACCCGAATTTTCTCGCCCTCTGTTGGGCCCTGGAGGTGGCTCAGGGCTCCGATGCTCCGAGCGATCACTCACCGTGTCACTGCCATGGGAGCTCCCAAATCCCACCATGCACAAAGGGAGCAGGGGAGGGAGAGAGGCACTAGTCTCAGGAAGCCAACTCTCCCTCTCCTCAGCAAGCATGGATTGTCCCCCAGCGAGGGCCAGGGAACATTCCTCAGGACTTCAGAGGTGGGAAAACAAGAGCCTCGCTCAAGACAAGCCTCCTTCACAGAAATGCTGCACAATGGGCTCTAACACCAAGGTCCTGTTCTCCCCTCGCATTCCCATGGGAAGAATAACATGCTTTGTGCTGGCAAAGGACACGGAGGTCACGAGGAACAGAGCACTTCCTATGGGAAAATCACAGCCATGCACTGACCCTGGAGAGGCCGCTGTCTGCAAGGGGTTAATCCCAACACTGCTGTCAGGAACAAGCTCCGGAACAGCCTCTAAGTCCTAAATGGATTGTCCTCCACAGAAGGGGTACTTTCCATATTCAAAAGGTAGAAAATAACATTTCTGAGTCCACTCCCTCCATTCCAGCTCTGTGGCTAAAACAGTGCTGAAAGTCTGACACAAGCTTTGAACCAGATTACAATCCCCAAAATGTGCAAATTTACCTCATTTTACCTGTTCTGCCTCACTTTGCCAGTTTTGCCCCACTTCTTTTTGCCTGTTTTCCTCCCTGTAAAATACTCATTTCTGTTTTGAGTTTAAAAATTCAGAGGTTATCTGGAACAGACCCCATTTTATAAGTGGTATTTCACTCACATTACAAATTATTAACATCTCTTTAAAAGCTGAAGTAGCAACAACAACAAAGATTCAAAGAGAACATTTCAATAATCTACATGTCAGATAAAGTTATCTGCTCCCAAAACAGGGGCTGGACATCCAAGTTCAGTTTCCAAAATGGTTTTCAGGACATTTTTTAACTTTTCTGCCACAAGAGATGAACCTCAGTTAAACTCCTGGTTTGGAAGTCATTCACTGAATGTGGTTTCTATCCTTTCTTCCTTCCCAAAATACTCCCAAGAGCACCAGACAACAGCTTGTTGCTGTGGATGACAAGACAGGATGTTCCACGTGCAGAGCCATGAAACAGAGAAGTTTGGGATTTGTGACAAAAATAGAAAATATCCAAATTTAGAACAAACGTAATTTCAAAGTTCACTCCTCTTGTTGCATCCAGACAAGGGAAGTTCCCTTGCACATGAAGAACAGAGATTCCAAACACAAGGAACATTTACCAATCCCTTCTTCTCCACCACAGAGTTCTTGCCCAACCCTGTACAGTCAGGAATAATCCACCTCCACAGCCACAGAATCCCAGAATGGTTTGGGTGGGAAGGAATCTTAAGGATCACCCAGTTCCAGCAAATGGAATGTGATGCACACAGGGAAAATAACGTCTGGGAATCCTGATCCTTAATTCCCTGAAGGTGTGACACGATGCAGTGTAAAAAACGAAATTGTGTGTTAGGATTTGTTAAGAATGGCATGGAATCAGGATGTAAATCCACTCTCACACGTGCTAAGTGCTACACACAACCCTGGGCATTCCTCCTCATCCCACAGGGGACACGCAGGAGAACTGCAAAAGGTGCTGAGAAGCTCAAGGATGATCAAAGACAGAGAGCAGCTTCAGAAGGCTTTTCCAGCTGGAGCAGATTTTATCAGTGAGTGGACACCAGGCGGCCCTAGGTGGAGGAAGTGGAGCAGGAAAGGGCTGTCTCTTTTATCCCGGGATAACTCGGCATCAAACCAACTCCAGAGCAGCAGCTCAAAATAAACACACGGCTAAGCCGGGGGAATCTTCTCCCCAGGACACTGTCCCTGTCACATGTTACACAGCCAGTGGATAAATCTCAGGAAGAGCGAGCTGTGAGGCACTGCTGAGCAAAGCCAGGGATCCCTCAGGCCCCGGGAGCCCCTCGGACACGAGCCTCAATCCCCAGCGTGGTGCTGGCCCCCAGTGCCCCACAGACTGGTCTCGTTCGTGCCTGGCCACGCTCAGGAACCAGACAGGGACCCAGAGAGGCCAGGAGCCTGCCCTGGCAAACGTCCTTATGCAATGCATCCCACGTGATCCCTTTGGAATAATCTCCTCCTTTTTGTTTATCAATGCAGCCACTCTACAAGTGGCTGGGGAATCACTTTCTCCTAAAAATACCAGAGACTGATGCAACACCCCCGTGCAGTTACATCTCAGAGCTTCCCCACAAACCCCAGCGGTGCAGTCCCACCATTCCCCTCTCCTGGATGTACATCCCAACCCAGTGCCAGGCACAGACACCAGGGACTCCATCCTTCACTCTGGGCTGGAGCCTTGTGTAAACAGCACAGACCCTGCACGCTCTTCCCTTTCTACTACAAGTAGTATTTCTACTCTTGCCATTTTCTAATCCTCTCTACCAGACCAGGATCAACATCTCAGCCCAAGCTTCTTGTTTGGGGTATAAAATAGGCAAAATGCTTTTGGATCATCTACCTGGACTTGTGCAAAGTCTTGGGGTCCAACGGCAGAAGGACCTGGAGCTGCTGCAGAGAGTCCAGAGGAGAGGGCTGGAGCCCCTCTGCTCTGGAGCCAGGCTGGGAGAGCTGGGAGTGTTCACCTGGAGAAGAGAAGGCTCCAGGGAGAGCTCAGAGCCCCTTGCAGGGGCTCCAGGAGAGCTGGAGAGGGACTGGGGACAAGGGATGGAGGGACAGGACCCAGGGAATGGTTTCCCACTGCCAGAGGGCAGGGTTAGGTGGGACATTGGGAAGGAATTGTTCCCTGGGAGGGTGGTGAGGCCCTGGCAAGAAGAAGCTGTGGCTGCTCAATCCTTGGAAGTGTCCAAGGCCAGGTTGGACGGGGCTTGGAGCACCCTGGGATAGTGGAAGGTGTCCGTGCCCACGGCAGGGAATGGAACAAGATGAGCTTTAAGGTCCTGTCCAACCCAAACCATGATTCTCTGGTTCTATGTTGTCCATGAAATGGTAACTCTGTGTGATCCCTGCTCAGTGCCATTTCTGAAGTTTCCAGCACTGCTCATGCTACAGACAAGCAACAAAGAGCCCAGGCCACCCTCACTCCCCACCAAAGCACGACAATGACACAAACTCCAGCTGAACCCTTCAGCACAGCCGTGACAGCTCTCTGTGCATCACACAAGGCCATCACTGCTTGCACTGAAGGACACAGCATTGCTCATCCTGCCTGCAGGGAAAGGCCCTTCTCCCACTGCATTTACCCTGCCCCAGCCATGGTCAGGGACCCACAGCACAGGAACAATGACACGTCAGAGAGAGAGGAAGGGGACAGGGCTGGAGGGGACTCTGGGGGCTCTGCCTCACAGCCCTCACTCGGAGCATAACGAGCTATGCTCAAATTATTCCCAACAGATGTTTATCCAATTTGCTCTTAAGCAGTTAGAGAAATGTCCACAGGTCCCCAGTGTCAGACAGGGTTGGTAACGTTTTCCCTGGGCCCCTCCCTGCTATTTATCCCACTTCTGTTCCCAGTGGGCACACACAGCCACACAGCCCCAGCAGTGGTACTTGGAATCATGGAATTGTTTGGGCTGGAACAGCTTTCTGAGTCCACTGAGTCCAACTGCTGCAGTCCAGAGCTGCCACGGCCACCACCACCACCAATTTTCATACTCAAACTCTCACCTCCCCCTTTCCACACACGAGGGAGGTCACCAGGTTCCTTTAATTCGGGATAACACCTCATCAATTATCCTGATGCCTGCAGCTGGCTATTTTTGCTCCAATCCCAACCTCACCACTGTCCTTCCTCATCAGCAGCCCGTTTTCAGGCCACGTTTAATTGCTCAAACCCGTTTCTCACTCCTGAGTCACACGTGCAGCCCTTCCCTGCTTTATGCCATTTACAACTTGAATATGCACAGTCTGTTCTGCCACTTCAGTGATGAGTGAGACCCCAGAGCCCCCCAGTGCCCCTCTCAGTACACCCATGCCCATTAACAAGGGTGTTACTGCTGCTCTGAATACATTTATTTAACCATGATTTTATCCATCACAGACTGGCACCTTCTGAGGCTTTGGCTTTGTTTTAATCACACCTACTCAAGACTCTTATTTGGATAAAAATCAAACCTTAGAGGATTCACGACCACAGCTGCCTTTCTGCAGCCAGAAATAGCCCTGGTATTTTATCCTAGAAAGAGCAAACTCACCTTGCCAAGGAAGTACCTGTGGCAAAGCTTCCACACTCCCTGTACCTTGTCAGGTGCCCTTCAGCCATCTCTCACTTGCTGCAGGATTTTGGGATGACTACTACTCCCCATTCTCTTTGTCCCACTCCTTCACCCACACCAACTGCTTGCTCTCCTCCAGGCTTTAAAAACATCACTGACTTTCCATGTCTCAAAAGACGCCTCCTAAAGCTTTTTAGGTCTTTTTTAGTCCATGCTTTGAGCACACAGACAAAAATACCTCCCTGAAACGACAGCTTGCAAAGCTGCTCTTCCTTTTTGTAGCCTGGCACTACCACCAGTTGCTCACCAAGAGTCAAAAGGTGCTGAACGCTCCAGTTTTGGGGATGCCAGACATTCAATATTCCTCTCTGTTCTTTCCTTCACCACCTTCTTGCCTTGAGGACATTCCCAGAATAATTCTGTGTCCCTTGATGCCCTCTGACATTCAGGTTTGATTTTATCTTAATCCTCTCTTTGTGGCCTTGCTGCTCTTCAAATGAGGAACGGAAACAGCTCTGGGTTTGAAGAACCCCCACTGCAGGAGTGCTGAAAGCAACGATAAATCAGCACTTTAACGATTTCTGCCCAGCTCCAGCTCTGCTTTTGTGAGGCAAACTTCACCTGGGAAGCACCCGAGCAGCCATTCACCACCCCAACACAGTGGAGATTCACCCTCTTGCTCAATTATCTTTCACCTCAGCAAACGAGGATCTGAACTGAGCACAACTCCTTCCCTGTTTCCTTCTCTAGGGCTGGGGTTCCTCTCTCTGCAGAGGACACATTTCCTGGCTCAAAACTCTCCTTCAGAACAGAAATCAGCATCGGTGGTGAATGATCAATATTAGGAAACAAAACTCAAACCAAACCAACCTGTTTAATGCAGGCAAACATATTCTGTCTGGATGGTTTGGGGTTTATTTCTGAAACAGATGAACTCCAAATTCAAATTCATGTCTGAATACCTCAACTGCACCTTCTCTGCAGCTCTTTTCTAAGGGACGTGCCACGACAGATGCTTCCATGCTTCACTCCACAGTTTGACAGGGCAGGGACAGTTAAAGAGGACAGTAACACCTTCAGGAGTGCCCAGGACAGGCAAACCTTGTCCACGGATGGAACTGTAGCTCCTTTCCCAGCCCATTCCAGCCCTGCTCGTGTCAGGAGCAGACAGCACAAAACCCTTCCCAGGTAAACCACATCCACGTAAACCCTCCGAGCAGAATTCTGCATTCTCCAAACCCACAGCCCGTATGGAGTCCATTTGCCTCCTTCAAGAAAAACCCTCCAAAACCCCTTCAGAAATAACTTCTGAGTACCATTAAACATCCCTGCAGCAAAGTCCAGCTATCACTGGCAGGAGTTTCCTGACTTACTGTAATTAGAGCTTGGTCAAACGAAGTTTATCCGTCAAACACTATCATTTCCCTGAAAAACACGTTGTGGAAACATACAAACCAAGAGTCTTCCCATTTCAGAGGGAGGCCAGGGTGTAGCACCAGTTGGGTTCCTATTAAGTGAAGGGTTTCCAAAACCTGTGGATTTGGCAGGAAACCAGAAGTGTGCCCTTGGCTCTCTGGGGAACACGTTCCCTTTTCCACACAGACCCAGCTAGAGCTTCAGTGGTGTTTCCAGCCTGGACTCCGGAATTCTGGAAGCTCTGGCTGTCAGTCATGTAATTACCAGGAATCCCCTCACAGGCAGGATGTGAAGGATGACAAAAGGGAGACAAACCCCATCATTCTGACCATTTATCCACGAAATAAAAAGCAAAAATTAAGACATAACCCTCAGCATGTATTTCCCTGCATTGATCCCTCAGAAATAACTCCCAAAGCTTCAATCAGGACCTTTTCCATGGTTCAAAAGTCTGTACTCTCAGATCTCTGGGGCTTGTGAAGGGCCCAGAGGAACACAGCACCTGTAAGGTGATGCACCTGCCTGGGATTGGCTTTCCACAGGTTCTGGGTTACAGCAGGAACACCAGGAAAGGCTGAACACACCAACTGCCAGGGCTCCCAGCACCAAGCAGGAATCTTTGGCATCTCCAGCACCACACAGAACTAAACGTTTTCCTTTCTAATCATCACCACTTAGGAAGCCAGGCTCAGGAAATCACTGCACTCTTTCTTCCAGATGGAGAAACGATCCCAAAATTCCTCTGTCAGGCAGCAAGTCCCGAAGCCTGACTCGGACATTGTCTTTTGTAAACAAACCAACTATTATTCCTTTATCACAATGCTCCATACAAGATTAATTCAGATTTTCCCAAAGAACTCCCCTCCCCATTGCCCACCACGCTCTCACTCCAGCTGAAATCACTCTTTTCCTGAAAGGAGAACTTGATTTTTTCCCAGTTATGCCAAAAGGCCATGGCTGTTCTGAGCCATCGGGGCTGGGTCTTCACCTGAGGACATGAATTAAAAGATTCCCTCCAAGACAGCCACCCTTAACTCCCAGTTCTGGAAATCTTGGATGTGAGCAGTAACACTTCCAGACATGGAAACAGCAGCTGCACCACCACGGAACTGCTCCATGTTCCTTAAGCTTTTCTTTCTCACCCTTTAATGCACTGCACAAGGGGGAGAAAGGGATTCAGAGGAATTATAATCACAGATATTAGAGCCAAGGAATGCCTGGAGAGCTGCTTCTACACCTCCTTCCAGTCTCACTCCTTGTGCCGAGTGCCACCGGTCTCTCTGTGCTCCCCAGCACAGGGGACTGTGCCCCCCATCTCCAGCCAGAATTCCTAGGGAAAGTCTCTTGCAAAAGGAGAGGAAGGTACCTGCAGCTCCCCGGCCTTGAAAGGATTCCCAGGACTCAGGATCTGCTGGGAGTGCTGTGCTGCTGCTCCTCACCTACGACATTCCACCACAGGCAGGTAATGCTATTTTTGTTCCTCAAGCTGTACCTGTTCTACTTTTTAAATTCTCATCAGAGAGGGGGAAAAAAAGGAGGTTTTGGTGCATAATGATCCAAACTCTGACGCCAGATAGGCCCAGCAACCCCCTGACTGAAAATAGTGTTGAGTAACTCAGTGAGAGCCTGACTAATTCATTCATCACAGGATTCTGACACTTAAAATACTATTTTAACACTCCTGAGACAAACCCTGATTGTTCTTGGCTCTTTTGGGATGTTATATTTGAATCACGAGTGGAAAAATAAAACCATGCCAAGTTGTACCTGAAAACACGGAACAGAGCTGGTTTGGGGAAAGTTCTTGGGGCTGTGTCACACATTCAGGGAACATCCCAGGGTGTTTTCCTCTCTTCCCAATCCCAGCCAGCTAATCTTCTTTCTGTATTACACAACAGCTCGGGTAATCCCAAATTTACCACCCTAATCCTGCCCTCACAGCTCTGGTTTCACAGAGAGGGAGCTCACCCCTCATCTCTGCCCCCCTGCATGAAAAGAAACTTGGTTTGTCTTTCAACAACCCGGAAAAAACACGTGGATGCTGCATTCAGGAAATTCTGGCACTAAGGCCAAAATCTTTCCGGAGTCCTTTCCTCAGGGTTCTCCCAAACACAACCCCAGAACTGCCTCAGCATTCCAAAAGCTCCTTGCTCGTTAATATTAAAGATAACATAAAGATGTTCATTCTGACTCACACGAGGATGTCGGCTCCTAAATTTTGACCAAATCCCAAAGTTTAGGGTGATTCAGGGGGCAAGATAACTACACAGAGCACAGAGCCAAGTCCCCAGAGAACCAGGGCAGCAAATCCTTCTGGTTCTGAAGTGCTCAGCGAGCCTCTACCAAACCCCACGGACTATTTCATTCCCCTGTCCCATCGTCCCCTTGACATATTCCATCATTTTAATCCCCACAAAACACATTCTCCTCATCCTACAACAGAGCTGCTCAACCCCTTCTCTCCTCTCCCCCTCTTCTCACCTTTGATACCCCCAAAACTTTCTCCATCTCTCTCTGTCCACTCCCGAATATCGACCCAAAGACAGGTGATTCTCCCTGAGGGAAGAGACGTGCAATTCCCCAGAGAACCACGCCACAAAACCTTTACGGCACCAACGGAATAAAAATACTCCACATTCCCGCCATTCCCTTGACGTATTCCTTCC
>VZRV01005697.1:24266-42948 GCA_013398115.1 Falcunculus frontatus | reverse complement strand
GCTGCCGGGCCCCGAATGCGCGCGCGCAGCGCCGCACGTCGGCCACGCCCCCCGCCGCCGCCGAGGCCACGCCCACTCCAACAACGTAGTGAGTTCCCAATATGGGCTTCATTTGCATAGCCACGCCCACACGGCCGCGAAGCCACGCCCCTGATTGACAGCCCCGGGTTCCTTTGGCGCGCCCCCGGCGGGAGCACGTGGAGCGGGGAAAGGGCGGCTGCGGCAGCACCGGGAACGGCTCCTGCGGACGGAGAGGGTGGTGGGGGCACAACTGGGCACCGGCCGCGCTGGGGTTCAGGGGGAGAGCGGAGCCGCCCAGTCGGGCGTGGCGGGAATGTGCGGGTCAGGCGCTGGGAGTCCTGAGTATCCCGGGAGGGACAGGAGGAGGTGATGGGGGGGAGTGGGGATCAGGAGCCCTGGAGCATCCCGGGGCAGAGCAGATTGGGAGGGAGGACCTTGCACCGGGAGCCCTGGCTCGGTGCAGGGGACAGAGTGGGCCAGGCATTGGGCGCATGCCATGGGAAGGGGCAAGCAGTAGCCAGGGGCCCAGGGATCTTTCCTTCTCCCCCAGCAATGCCCCTGTTCTCCTGCCAGAACGGTGCTGGCATGGGGTGGGATGCTGGAAAACACATTCCTTGCTCCTTCATCTCCAGGGGCTGAGCACCCCCAAAACAGCCTTTCCAGGACCTTTCTTGCAGCTGTCAGACTCTGACACCTACCAACAGTCCCTGCTGCCAGCAGCTTTTCCCAGTGTAACACATTCCCTTCTCCCAGGGACCTGCACCCTGTCCCACCAGCCCCAGCCTTGGTGGGACTGCCCCTGCTTGCGGCTCCCTCCGAGGCCAAGGGAATGGAGAGCTGAGCCCTCGGGCCAAGTTCCCCCAGATCTCTCAGCGTTACCCAAGCTCTGGCTGGCACAACACAAACACTGCCCGTGGCAGCGGCCCTGAGCACGCAGCTGGTGGCTGACCCCGGGCAAGGCCATCCTATCCCGCCACCGATGGCATCATTCCTGACATCCACTCTCTGGCTGCCCTCTCGCACTGTCAGCTCCAGAGCAAGGCCTCGGCTCGGTCACAGCTGTGCCGGTGGCCTTGGCTCAGCACAGCTGCCCCTTCGTGTCCTGATGGCCAAGGCCACCGCTGGACAGTGGGCAGGGGTGCTGGCAATGCTGGCAATGCTGGCTTTGGGCCTCACTGTGACTCAGCAGCCACCACAGGTTTCATCTCCCTGTCCGAGTTTGCACCGCTGCAGTGCAGGCACAGTGGCTCATTCCGAAGGGCTCGGATCCCGGGGAACATCCCCTGCACGGGGACATGGAGGGGTCAGGCCGAGGCTTCCCAGCCCACTTCTTGGATACAGGCACTGGTTAAGGGCAGGAAGAACCAGGCAAAAGCCAGCAGTGATGTCACAGTGATGTCACACAGTGATGTCACACAATGACCCTGCTGGTTTCAGACAAGGGAGGCAGAGCCTGGGAGCCAGGCTTTGAGATCTCTCCAAGGATAATCATACAGATTATAATTACTCCAATTACACACCATTCTATGCCCATCACGGCTGCACTTCAAGTAGCTGCAGTGCCAGCAGTTACTGGTCCTCTCATCCTCCCTTTGCAGGTTGTGACAGTGCATTGTCCCCTGGGCCCTGCCACCACACTGGGACAGCAGCAGTGGCACTGGGCACTGCCACTTCCACAGCAGAGCACAGAGACCCAGGGGACACCAGGGATGAGTGATCCTATAGTGCACATATGGCCCAACTCCCCTCCCGAGTTCCTTGTGGCTTTGCCACAATCCCTGGAGCCTGCCTGGCTTCCCTGGGGTGCCACTGACCAGCAGCCACAGCCCTGAGCATGCCAGGGCTCCCAAAACTCCAAGGCAAAGGGCACATTCCCAAACCAGCACAGGATGGGTCACTGAGTCTACGTGGAAAAAGCAGGAATGTGTCCCACAGCCAGAGTTGTAACCCCAGCTCTGGAGCTGCAAGGACCTGGCAGGTCACTCTGGACTCTCACAAGTGTGTGGGATGTTATTTATCTCCCAGGATAAATGGAGTATCTCAGCAGGAGCAGCTACCAGGAGACCTCCAGGCCTGAGCTCTGCTCCCAGGATTGCCCTTGCAGCCAGGGGAGGGCCCTCTCCTCATCCAGGCTTGGGAGATGCCCATTCCTGCCCCCTGCCAAGGAGCAGGTGGGGAGCATTTCCCACCCTGAGATCCATGGTTACTTAATCACTGTACCCTTATCTTACAAAAATTAGGGATTATTATTTAAAAAAAAATGCTTCAGCACAGGCAGGTCATGTAACTGCTCGTCAGGGTTTGGGATGGGGAAGCAGTGGCTGAGACAGGGGCTCACAGAGGGGTTTATCCGATCACAAAGCCAAGGATGAGCTTGGGAAGCCGTAGGGGATAAGCCATGGCAGCACCCGGGTCTCAGCACAGCCAGGTGAGGGGCTACACACAGAGCTATGGATTTACCAACGGCATGGAAGCTGAGAGTTGGGCAGATCTCTGGCAGCAAGGAGAGGATTGCGCCAGGCTCCCAGACCATCCCTGCTCCACCCGCTGTGTGTCATCTCCTCCCGTGCCAGCAGGAGGGAGGGGGTGCTCCCTCTGTGCAGTGCCTGGCACTGCCGAGCTGTGCCGAACACACCGGAAAAGGTGAGGCGAGGCACGCCCAGCCCACAGGGCACCTCCTGCCTGTATTTACATGCTCTAAGGGCCATTCTTGCAAGTTCTTGTTCCCTTTCTTGGCCTGAGCGTGTTGGGAACGGGGTGGGAGGACAAAGGGATGCGGCAGGCCCTGGGCAGGCTGATCACACGTTGGCACCACTTCCAGGTGTGTCTGAGCTCCCCTCCAAGGCCAGTTTGCTGTGCTGCTCCTGGAAGGTGCTGGTGGTGCTTGTGTAGAGGCAGGGACGGACATCCCCAGGCTGGCTCTGCACTGTCACAGTGTCACAGGACTGCAGCCGACAGCCCCCGTGCGAAAAAGGTGACGTTCCTGTCCTGGATCTTGTACTGGTAGATCTGGACCAGATCCTGCGCTGCCGCCTGCCGCAAGGACAATCTCTTGATTATCTTAATCTGCAAAGGGAAAGGAATAGGATATTGTCCCTTTGGCTGCCCAGAGCATCCTCGCTCCCCATGCCTCTGGCTGGCCTGCAGGGAACAGGGGTCATTGATAAATAATCCAGCAGCAGCTGCCTGTCCCTGTGCCTTCGGTGGCAGCCCCGATGAGGGATCACACAAGTGCCAGCACCCTCCCAGCCCTGCAGGGATCACCACAGGCCAGACTCAGATCCACTGTTGGGGAAACTTCCCAAGAAAGTTTGCCATCACCCTGGGGTGGGAGAAGCCTGCACTGCAGCTGCTGTATGAACCCTGGACAGCTTCCAGAGGTGGGGAGTCCCAGGTGGCAGGATGTCCCTGCAGAAGCAGAGTGACAGCTGGGTGTTCCAGCAGATCCTGGTGCCTACAGGAATACTCCTTAACCACAGTGCAGCCTGGGCTGTCTCCCACAACCCCGGGGCCTGCAGTGTTGTAGGTGACAGAGACACGTGCCACCTGTCCATGCTCTGCTGTGCCTCACCTGCCCGTGAACATCCTTGCAGAAGCCGGTGGCCAGCCCCTCTGCCCACAGGATGAGGTCGCTGTGATGACACAGGGAGTTCACAACCAGTTCATTCTCCTCATCTTCCGAATCCTCGTTGCTGTGAACCAGCACCACGACATTGCCCTGGAACGGGAGCAGGAGGCAGGGATGAGCCCCTGGCTGGGCCTAATCCCTTAGGGGAAGGACAGGGGGGTGGCAACAGGAGCTTTCACAAACAGCCCATCTAAGCTCCAGTTTGGTCTGAATTCCACTGGGAAAATAAACAGCAGCTGCTGATGGAGAGACTGGACATGCCCCAGCCAGAAACCCCCCATACCCTGGGCCGATCCCCCAGCATGGGCAGCAGGGGATGGGGGGGATTCTGCCCCTCTGCCCCACTCAGGTGGGACCCCACTACAGAGCTGTCTCCATCTCTGGGGCCCAAATCAGAGGTGTCCCAGCCCATGGCATATGTGATCTTTAAGGTCCCTTCCAACCCAGGCCATTCTATGATATTTAAACACTGAGGAGCTCACTGTACATTGTGTACACACACACACATATATGTAATGTGCAGTCTAAAAATACCTCAAGCCTTTGTAAGGAGACAGTGGCTGAACCAGTCTGTCAGGCTGGGCAGATGGCACTGACTGAATTCAGAGCAGGTAAATACAGAGGTGACCAAAGGGCTGCAGCAACGCTCACACCCTCACAGCTCTGACAGGGAGCAAACACCTCCTCAACACACCGACTCTATTAACATCCCCCCCCAGAGACTCTGCCTCAGCCCATGCAAGTCACCAGTAACTTAAAATAACACGAATTCTCAATCAATTAAAATGTACTTTAAAGCTTCAGAACACCTCAGACAGAAATAGCAAGGTGTTAGCGTGGTTTATCATTTTTTTTAGCTCTTTGGAGGTAAATACTCTCTGCAATCAGACCATCCCCTGCCAGCACAGAGAACCCAACACCCCATGCTGTGTGAAGAGCAGGGTGACAACACCCGGCACCATCGCCTCATTCCTCACTCCTGCAGGGAACTGCCCAGGGAGGGGACGCTGCCTGTGATGGCAGAGTTTGGATGTGACTGTGAGCACTTCTGGCTGTGGTGCTCTCAGGAGTCCCCACATCGCTGGGAGACCTCTGTAGATCGTCACTCCCCCTTGAGGACCAGCCAGAGCAGCCACCCTGGAGGGTGGTAGGAGCAGGGACTGGGGTGCCCCCCAAGGGCCCCTTCGTTTCTGTCCCCTGTGAGAGTCACCAGCCCCTCACATGACCCATTTCCGCCCCTGCCCTCCCACACAGGGATGTGAGTCAGGATCTCTGGAGAGCCGGGAGCTCCAAAAAACACTGTTTTACACCTTGAATCCCTGTTCACACATCAGAGACACAAAGAACCCTTCTCTGGGCAGCATCTCCCAGGAATCCAGCTGAACAGGAGCCTGCACAGGTACTCAGGGACCCACACAACTGGTCTGAACTCCTTGGACAGCCACAGCCTTCTAAAAACCTCATCACGGTCAGATGGAAAGAGAAAATAAAGCCAGGCTTTGCTCTGGAGGCTCTGTGCACAGCCAGAGCCCAGGGGGAGCAGTACCTTCAGCTGGCAGCACACGGACACACGGCAGTAGTGGATGAAGTCCAGCACAGCCACTGGTGCAGCCCCCAGGCTCAGCAGGACACTGAGGTCGTCCACCAGCAGCACGGGGCCTTTCCAGGAATCACCATCAGCAGGAGCCAGGGACACCCGGACAAAGTCAAACAGGGCTCTGAGGTCAGAGGTGCTCCCACTGGAAGAGATGAAGGAGGTGTCAGGGGCTTGGCACTGAGTGTTCCCCTCCTCACCCACTGACCCAGAGTGGGGATCACCAACTTGTGCCCTCCCTGCTGTGACAGTCATCTCCTCACTGCCCTTCAGCCACTGCTCCTTTACACCTGTGTGTGGTGAAACCCTCCTGCCCTGCTCCAGGGATCGTGGAATGGTCTGGGCGGGAAGGAAACTCAAAGCTCATCCAGTCCCACCCCTCTGCCATGGGCAGGACACCTTTCACTATCCCAGGTTGATCCAAGCCCTGTTCAACCTGGCCTTGGACACTGCCAGGGAAGTGTTTGGCCTTTCCTGAGCTTCCCAGGCAACATGGAGAAAATGAAGTGAGAATAAATCCAAAAGCCAGCAAGGATAAAGCAGCACCGCTCTCTTGGATAAGAATAAAACTCAAAATAATGAAAGAAGGGAATAAAACCACTTGGCTGGGGTTTTGTTTGACACAAACCTGCAGAGTGATGAAATAAGTGTTTTTCTAGACCTGTGACATGCTTGGCAATGAGCATGGGGATGGAAGTTCCCCTAAAATTCGGGAAAGGGGGACAGGATCCCTCCATGAGCAGCAGCGAGGGACAGGCCAGGACACTTAGGGGGATGTGCACAGTGCTGGCATTTCCCTGCACTTGGTGCCCAGCTCTGAGTCCTTAGGCCTTGGAGGGGAAAGGGCAGTGGGAGCCAGTCCTGGACCGTGGGTGGTGCTCCTGGTGGCAGCAAATGTGAGGAGGGAACACTCCATGCTCAGGCTCACCTCAGAAACTGCAGAGGACTGGGCTGTCCTGGCTGCTCCTCCCCCCCAAACAGGAGGTCAAGGCAGGACTTGAGGCCCTCCAGGAAGATGAGCTGTCCCTGCTTCTTGGCAGCTGCCAGATTGACTCCCTTGAGAGAGGAAAACATTAGGTTTCAGAGTGAACACCTGCAGAAAATGATGCACACAGAACCACGTGGGTCAACAGCCAAATTTTCATTCTTATTTGAATCAAATCTGATCTAAATGTGCTGATAAAGTCAGTGCTTCAGGGATGAAACGGGCACTTCTGTTACAGCCACTGGTGGCACATTTGCTCTTCTGTACTTTACCAGGAGATAACAAAAACACATTGTGATCTGGGGCCTCAAACATCGTGGAATTCCTCCTGGGAAGGCAGCTTGGTGGCATGGGAGAAAGGTCCCTGTCCAGAGGCAGGGAGAGGATGGCTCAGGCTTCTCCAAGGGCCTGCTGTGAGCAATTCCCTCACCTCCCTCCCTGGGTGGTGAAAGCTTTTGTTTTTCACTATCTCCAGATCGTGGCTGTGGCAATGACGGCTCCTGGCACAGCCCACGCAGCTGAGCCGGGCACAGCCCAGATCCGGAGAGCGCCGGGGGCTGGGCATCCCAACACTTGCCCAGCACCTGGGAGAGGGCAGCCAGGGCTCCCACGGGAAGCAGCCCTGACTCCACTTGGAGGAGGAGGGACCACGACAAACGCCTGGGGCTGCAACTCAAACTCAGCTGGCTCAAAGCCCTGCCTGGTGGTGAGGCCAATGGAGAGCCACGTGCTGGGAAAGTCCAGCTCCAACAGAAACATCCCAGAGCTGCAGCAGACATGGAGAAGACTCCAGCTGGAGATCACAGAATTCTAGAAAGGTTTGGGTTGCAGGGACATTTAAAGACCATTCAGTTCCATCCCTTCAGGGACATTTAAAGACCATTCAGTTCCATCCCTCTACAAGGATACCTTCCACTAGACTACGTTGCTCCAAGCCCTGTCAGGGGCTAAGGGAGCTGGGGGGGCTCAGCCTGGAGGAGGCTCAGGGGGGACCTTCTCACTCTCCACAGTTTCTTCTCAAAAAGGGTGGTCAGGCATCAAGAAGGGGCTGCCCAGGGCAGTGGAGGAGTCACCACCCCTGGGGGGATTTAAAAGCCTTGTGGATGTATGCAGTGGGTTGAAATCGAGTTGATGGACAATGTGGCACTTGGGGACATGGGTTAGTGGTGGCCTTGGCAGTGCTGGGGGACAGGGAGACACAATGATCTAGAGGGCTTTTCCAACCTCAACAATTCCATGATCATGTGCAGTACAATTATTTCCTGGAGGATTGGGCTAGGTGACCTTTTCAGGTGTCTCCCAACTCAAACTATTCCATGATTATCTTCCCAGGCTCAATTTTGCAGCACTATCACTTTGTAACATGGATATTAATAATCTGAGGCCTGAGTGAACTCCCATCTGCTGGCATCTGTTCCCTGATTTAAATGGAAGCAGCTTGCACTCCCAACCCTGTGAATCCTGCTACCTGAGAAGAATGCTTCCTCTATCTTCCTTCTCCTCAGCTGGGAAGTAATGTATGCCTGGATGCTTATTTCCTCTTCAAACTCCCCCTATAAAGCAATAGAATTTTTTGCCACTACCCCTCAGTAACAGCTTCAGAAATATCAGCACTGTTGGGCAACTCCAAGCACACACCATGGAAAACTTCCCAGCCAAGGACAGAACCACCTTTATGTGGCAGGTGAGGAGCAGGGAACAGCCAGCAAATAAATACCTGCCATGCCATAAAGAAGGGCTGGGCTGCACAGCAGCCTCACAAACCTCATTCCCTCAGGGATTTCTGCAGTCCACAGGAACCTGCTGAAATGCCGTGACTAAATTCACTGTTAATATCAGTAATTCGACAACTGATTTTACCTTTGCTTCAGCCAATTCTTCCTGCACACACAAACTCTCTGTACCTCAGATCTGCAGGAAAAGTGTCCCCTCTTTAGAAGGGAGCTCAGTGCTGTGACACCAGGGCCTGCCTGGGTGACAGAGAAGGGTCACAGCAGCCAGGGACAGGTTGTGTCAGACCAAGAATTCAACCCCCTCAGTGCCATGGCATGGACCCAGCAAGTCCAGACTCATTTTCCAAGGGGAGGGGACCGGGTCCCAAAGAG
This sequence comes from Falcunculus frontatus, assembly GCA_013398115.1. Taxonomy (NCBI): domain Eukaryota; kingdom Metazoa; phylum Chordata; class Aves; order Passeriformes; genus Falcunculus; species Falcunculus frontatus. The sequence goes on along the minus strand of VZRV01005697.1, from coordinate 34,615 downwards.
ACCTGGACTCACCCACTGCAGCCACCCACCACAGCAAACCTCTGCCTGTCTCCCTGCTAGCAGCCCACCCAGTGTGACCTCTGGAAGCAGCACAGGAAGCATCGGACAGCTTGGAAAAGCGGGAGAAGTGCTCAAAATGGCCAGTGGCACCTTCCTGAGTGCATAGACAGGACTGATGTCCCTGCGGCACAGCCACAGCGCTGCCCAGCACCCAAACAGCTTGAAAGCTTTCATTCTGTGCCAGCATCCTGCTCCATTACCCTGGAGCACAGGGACATTATCTCTGGCATGCTGACAGCCATCGACCCAGCCCAGGAATGCTCCTGCAGCAGCAGCTCAGCTGCTCCTGCCCCTCTGGGGAGCTGCTGGAGTGTGGTGCCCCCCGGCCTGCCAGCAGTGACAGCCCCTCAAACCAGAGCTGCCGCTCACCGCTGGCCATTCCCTACGGGAAAGCAAAATATGTGAAGGACAGGACAAGGAATGGAGTGTGCAAAGCTGGGGGAATGAGCTCCATCAGCAAACACAGCTGTGGGACAAAGTGTGGCCATCAGTGGTCAGGCCAGGCCACATCCCCCAGGCTGTGAGCTCGGAGCAGGGGACAGGAGATGGGCATCAAATGGGGACAAATCAGGCTTCCCTTTAAAACAAAACAAACTTTGTACAAGTGAGGGTGGGAACACCAGCCTGGCAGGGTGCCCTGGTGCTGTTTGTCCTGATATAGCCTTGCATGTTCTCTGCAAGGTCAGGGCCAGTAACACTGACGGTGCCTTAAAATGAAGTGCGAGTCCTCAGAAAAAGAGGACACAGCCACAAAAAGCCAGGGAAGCTTTTTCCTGCAAGTAAAGATATATCCCTGCATTTAGCTAACACATAAGGAAGTGGTTTGGGACTTGTAACACCTGGCATGCTGGGAAAGAAGCAAGTCCCTGGAAGCATCACTTAGGCTGTGTATAAATACTCACTGTATCACCACACACCAGTGCTACCAGTGTCACTGTACAGACTGTACAACCCACCCTGGCTCCAGGAGCCTCTCCCGGGCCTGGGACTACCCTGCTCCCAACAGAAACAGGGGCATTGCTCAGTTCTGAAGCTCTTCTAAGTGCAGTCTTTCCCAAGGGCATAATCAGAGTCACAGAATTACTGAGGCTGGAAAAGGCCTCTGAGTGCATCAAGTCCAACCATTCTGCCAGCACTGCCAAGGCCACCACCAACCCATGTTCTCAATGGCTTTTAAATCCCTCCAGCAATGGAGACTCCACCACTGCCCTGGGCAGCTGTGCCAGGGCTGGACAGTCTTTTTGAGGAAGGAATTTTCCCAACACCCAACCTGATCCTCCCCTGGCCCAGCTTGAGGCCGTTCCCTCTCCTCCTGTCCCTGTTCCCTGGGAGCAGAGCCCGACCCCCCCCGGCTGCCCCCTCCTGTCAGGGAGTTGTGCAGAGCCACAAGGTCCCCCCTGAGCCTCCTTTTCTCCAGCCTCAGCCCCTTTCCCAGCTCCCTCAGCCTCTCCTGGGGCTCCAGCCCCTTCCCAGCTCTGTTTCCTTCCCTGGACACGCTCTGTCCTGTACCTGGGGACCCCAGAACTGCCCCCAGGACTGGAGGTGCCTCAGCAGTGCCAGGACAGGGGATGGGCCCTGGGCCTGTGGCCACGCCATTACTGGTCTCCAGTAAAGATCTACAGCAGCAAATTCTTAAGCAAATTTAAGAGTGAAACTACCCTGCTAAGAACCACCTTTTCTGAGCCTGACATGTTCACCTGCGCAAAGAAGGATTAAAGCAAAGAAAATATGTGATGGAAACGTGGATATAAATAACTGATGTTACGACCCCGGCTCCTCGGAGCTTGGGAGGAATTCACAGCAACAACCACAGGGGCACCTATGAAGTTGCAATGCAAGAGTGACTCAGAGCTGAAGCAGCTCAGTGCTTCTCTGAGCTGTGCTTATCATCTCCTTTGTAGCAGCCACCTTTTGTTCAAGTATCAGACAGCAAATCACCCCCATTTGCATCACACGTGTGCTCCAGCTAATCCTCATGTTCTCTCCCTCCTCAGCCTCTCCGCTGAGGGAGATGTCAGCAGCTCCCATTAAGAGCACACGGGGAAATCTCACTGCATTAGGGAACGCACTGGCTTCAGGAGCAGGCAAAGATCCTGCATTTAACAGCTGAATCTCCTCCCCACACCGGTTCCTGCCCTACTCTGCAAGTTCTATCCAAGATTTCCTCCTCTCTGCACCACAAAGGCCAGGACAGCTCTGTACTCGTGGGGGGTGGTTTGCTCAGCCAGGGGGATCTGCTCCACAGGGGAATCACACCTTGAGTATCCACCTGTGAGCTACGGCTCCGTGGGGGAACACCGTGTTTGCCCAGCTCACTGCATGTACCCCGGACCACTGATCTCCTTTCAAAAGGTAAAAACTGAGCAGTAAATAAAATACAGTTCTTTAGCACCACCGTGTTTACAGTGGTTCCTCAACACCTGGGAGTCTTTATGAGCAGCAGCTCTGCTGAGATTCCCAGCAGAAATAGAGGAGGGAGGACCAACACAAGCCCTCATCCCTTCAGCCCTGGAAGGTCACCTGGACTTCCCACCTGGAGCATTTCACCTTGGAGTGTTGTACAAAGAGCTGAGTGAAGCAGTTTGGAGCTCAGACAATTTGCTGACACGCAGAATTACCCTGCCTGCTTTGTCTCTCTGTTTCCTCATTTCAGGGTACACATAATCCTTGCCCAACTCACCATGGGAAGGAAATCCCTAGGAACATACCTGTGGCTCCTCACAGAGCTCAAAGTGATGGCTCAGCCCAGGGGCACAACGAGGCACACGGGTGTCCTTGTGAACAGGTGACTCAACCCTCCATCCCAACAGGAACCAGAGGACAGGGGACAAAGTCACCTCAGGGGCTCCTGCAGGTGTGCAGCGGCCCTGGGAACACCGACACCATGGCATTTTCCTCTCCAGAGGATTAAGGAACCTCCATCTACCAGTCTGGGCCTGTCTGGGAAACGCTGATCCCCAGAAAACATTTCTAAGCACAAAGCAAGCAGCCATCCAGCTCTTGGCAGGGCAGAGCCCGTGGGGCACCTCGCAGCCAGGTTTTTGCCCTAAAGTGCTCTTCGTGCCCCATCACAGGAACCAATAACCCTGACTGTCCCCATCAAGACCTGGAAACATTTGCTCACACACAATTCCTGCTCCCCATTCCCATTCCTTGCCACCCAAGAGAAACTACCTGGACCTGTAATAAGGAACCTATGCCAAGAGACTCACCAGTTTCTGTGCCACGATGTTGTAGTGGCTGAAGGACTGGAGCAGGGCCACAAAGCAAACCTTGCAGCCAGCTGGGGAGGGACAAAAGCACACATTAGCAGTTCCACTCTGCAGCTGACATTATCAAAGCTCATAAATCACAGCAGCCAGGCCACAGATCTGTCTGCAAGGACCTTGAAGTGATGCAGGTCTAGACAGACCCTCCCTTGCTTTCAATTTTCACCCTTCTAGAGGATATCCACATTAGGGAAAATGTTAGTTTAAAAAGAGAGGGAAAGAAGGAAAAAGATGACTTAAAGTGTAAGGCCCCTTTTCTGCCTAGTGCCAGGCCAGCCTGGGACCTCCTGGCCCAGTTTGCTGGTGTTGTTGTAAGGAGGCCAAGGGCTGGCCGTGACACTGAACTACTGAAACCACAAACATGCCAAAAATCCCCATTTTGGCTCTCACAGGACAAGTGACCTTGACTGGAAAAACACACAGAACAAGGACTTTTGTCAGACACCTAAATAAAATGTGATTTTGGAACACAGTTTGGGTATGAACATAATCAGTTGTTTGTTGGACAGGGATTTCAAGTGGAACAAGTCAGTGGCCCCGGATGAACCTTCAGAGCTCCCAAAGGTTTTGGGCACCAAGTGGACAACACAGTGGTGCTCTAAACATGGAATAACTGCACTCATGTCCTGGGCTGGAGAGGGGCAGGTGACAGCCAGCACACCTGTCCTGAGACACATTAATATCCCACAGGGCTGCCCACCCAGCAGCAATGGAAGGCTTTTCCCAGCACACAGGCAGCTCTGGACAGTGACTCCCAGGGTGGTGCTGCAGGGCAGCACCAATTCCCAGGGCCCTGCTGCGGGGCAGCACATCAGCAGAGCCCGAGGCAGTGTCTGCCAGGTCTCTTTGAACCATTCACGCTGTTACCAACCCACTTTCCATGGGATTTCCTTCAGTTTCCCTCTGTTCCATTATGTAAAAAGTATTTCAAAGCAGGGTAAAGCCCCAGCTGAGGCAGTGGCAGTTCTGGGGGGCAGAATGCCCTCATCCCACGCCCTGTCCAGCACTCTGAGCTCCCTTTCAGGCCTGACCATACCAGATTTGCTGGGCTGGTGGCTGTGCCAGGTGAAAGCTGGAGGAATCCCTGAGTCCAGCACCTGCTCCGCAGGGGCCAGGAGGTTATTCACGGGAGAAACTGTTCCCAGAAAAATAATTAGACAACTTGCCAGGCTCTGTTTCTTTACTCAATCTGATCTTATCTGTTGTTAATTGATCCTGATATGTGTAATTACATCATAAAAATGGAGGCAGTGACAGAATTGCAGTGATCACCTCCCTGTCAGAGCCTGTGTTTTACAACCATCCCCACGATCTGTGATGAAACAAGGCAGGGAATTACGGGATGTACCCAAGTCAGGACTGGGATCCATAAATCCCAATCCCAAAGCTTTGTGTTTATCTGAGGATATCTCAGACTCTGCAAAACTGCCTACTGCTCATGGAGCAACCCTGAAGGAACCTCTGAGGCTTCCCTGCCTCAGAGAGTGCTGCTGCTGACCCACCTCTGAGGTAGAAGGAGAGGAAGTGGTGCACCAGGAAGCTGCCATCTGTCCGGGTGTCTCGCAGCAGCGTGAATTTACCCTGCAAAAGAAGAAGCAAAATAACAGAGTAAGGTGAGAGGACAAACTGCTCTTGGTAGACAAGATGTCGGCTCAAGCTACAGGGAATTCTGCAGGTATTACTCAGAGAAAGAAGTGGACAAGCACAGCTCCAGCTGCCTGTTTACAAAGGGATGCCAACACTTCCTCAGGACACAGCCCACGGGGAGGCATATAAATCACAGCATTGCTAAGGTTGGAAAAGCCCTCTGAGCCCATCAAGTCCAACCATTAACCCAGTTCAACCATTAACCCAGAACTGCCAAGCTCACCAGTGAATCACGTCCCCACATGCCCACCAGCTAAAAACCCTTGTGCTCAACTGTGACCCCAGCTGGACCCCCACACTCTGTGCCCACCAGGTGCCACCCCCTGCCCTGGAAACAATGGACATGGAGCACTGTGTTTCCAGTACCACCACATCCGGAGCATCAGGTGCTGGACACCATCAAGGGGGTTCTTGGCAATTTCCACCTCCCAGCTTTGTGCCCCTCCCCTCCAATTCACAGGCATCTTTCTTCTCTGAGTGGCAGGGGGACAACAGCCACTCATTCCCAGTCCATTCTCCCCCTGCCACAGCTAGCATTGCCAGTGTGTTTAAAATGTCAGCACCTCTAGAGCTGCTCCTCCTCCTGTCCTCACACAGCCCTCCTTGTCCTCTCTTCTAGGTTTACTTTCAACATGCCACCTTTGGGGTAGAAAACCTTATCACCAAAATTCTGTAGTGCAGCAGAGCTCAAAGCACAAGGTATAAACCTTGTTTTGATCAGGCAGGAAATGAATTCCGTTCATCAGTGCACACTCATTATCAGCCCCAGCCTCATCAAGGTGTTTGTTTCCATTAAAATCCTAGTCAGGATGTTTCTTTAATCAATACAAATCATAGAAGAGCTGCTTGGAAACACAAAGAACTTATCAAAGTGGGAGTTTTTTTACTCCCAAGAACAGAAAAAGCCTTTTGCAGCAACAAGTCATCTCTGCACAGGCAATTCCCAAGCCATCCATCAGAACAAACTCCCCAGTGCCTAAAGCCTAAAGCGGAGCGAATGGAACGGCAAATATTGAACACGACTGCAGGGAATGCAAAGCAGAGGCCCGGGCAGGGAGGCTGCTCTCCCTCAGCTGGAGTGAGAGCTCTTCCCCTCCCAAAAAGGGTTATGCCTCAATGGGCACTGCAGTGACAGGGACACTGCCCCGAGACGTGCCCTGGATGAGCCTGAAGGAGACTTGTGCTCAAACAGCACAAGCCCAGACGTTCATGGGTTTATCTTTTGCAAATCCATTCCCTTCAGCTCCCCTCTTCCCCAGCAGAGCCCTGGGAAGAGCAGGGTGAGTGCTCCCCATGTGCCCTCCCTGACGGCTGGCTCCCGCAGGCTGTGCTGGCACAGGGGGACGTTGTCACTCCGAGCACACGGCATTTGGCCATTCCAAACCCTGCAGCCACCAGCCATCAATCCTGCCAGCCCTCACTGGGCTGTCACACCACAGCTGCTCACACAGCACTGACAGAATCACTGGGTCACAGAATCACTGAGGCTGGAAAAGGCCTCTGAGTGCATCAAGTCCACTTGTCCCCCAGGACTGCCATCACCAACCCATGTCCCCAAGTGCCACATTCACAAGGCTTTTAAATCCCTCCAGCAATGGAGACTCCAGCACTGCCCTGGGCAGCTGTGCCAGGGCTGGACAACCCTTTCCAGGAAGGAATTTTCCCAATTTCCAACCTGATCCTCCCCTGGCCCAGCTTGAGGTTGCTTCCTCTCCTCCTGTCCCTGTTCCCTGCGAGCAGAGCCCGACCCCCCCCAGCTGCCCCCTCCTGCCAGGGAGTTGTGCAGAGCCACAAGGGCCCCCCTGAGCCTCCTTTTCTCCAGCCTCAGCCCCTTTCCCAGCTCCCTCAGCCTCTCCTGGTGCTCCAGCCCCATTCCCTTCCCTGGATATGTTCCAGCCCCTCCAGGTCTTTCTCGTGAGGGCCCAGAGCTGCCCCCAGGATCTGAGATGTCCCAGCAGTGCCAGCACAGGGGATGGGCACTGCCCTGGTCCTGTGGTCACACCAGTGCAGACATGACACCCGCCGTGCCCACACAAGCAGGAAGATGAGCAAAGCTGACAGGAACCTGTGGGGCTTTCCGAGGTCTGTGCTCACACTGTCTTCACAAAGCTCCATCCCCACAGACTATGAATATCAAGTTATTTAACAGCTGGCTGGAAGCAACCAGGTCCCTGAAGTCCTCACAGCAAGAGGAATTCTCCTGCTGAGAAGCAGGGAAGCCCTGGCCCCACCACCAGGATTTTGCTTGCTGTCCCAGGAACCCCAGGGTCCCAGTCTGCCACCAAAGACACACAGGAGGAGATAAAATTCCATCTATCTGGCACCCAAAAGCAGTCACGAAAGTATCAGAGGACTCAGGTGGTGAGGAACCCATCTCAAAATGGGAGATAGCTGCTCCAAAGGTTGGCTTTCCAAGAACCTTATGAACTGGACCAAACTGCTATCCCAGTTCCTTCTCCCAGGAAGATGCTGCCAGGGATGAAACCCTTCCCAAGGCAAAGCCTTTCTGTAGCATCATCTCCATGAACCCCAGTCCGTTCTGTCCATGCTCTGCCCTCACACTCTCAGTACCTGCAGGCTATGAGGCAGAAGCTGCAGCTACTTGTTAGAAACTGCCTGAATCCCTCGGCAGGGCAGCAGCGGGTGTCACAACCCAGGGCAGGTACACCCACAGACACACCCACGCTGGCAGCAGCTCCATCCACCCACCAGCCCTGCAGGGACAGCACTTGTCAGCACTTGGAAAACGGCACGGAGCAGCCGTGGAGCTGCAGGAATTGGGATGGCAGTGCTGGGAGGGAGAGGGCTGCAAAGGGCTGATGCTGTTCAGGACACTGGGACACCAGGCCAGGCTGGGTATCCCAGCTCACTCCAGGGATTGGCTCTGCACAGGGATCGGTGACACTGAGGGGGACTTGCAAACACAAATACTCATGATTTACTACCAGAGTAAACCAGATTTAACACCATGAGTATTGCAGGGCATGAAGTCAGTCCCCCCCACTCCAGCACCTGGGAACACCACTCACTGGGCAGTCACACTGGTGTGACACCCAGACAAAGAGGAATCTGCAGGGTGTGGTGGGATGGGAAGAGCCAACTCAATCCAAGGGAATTCCTCACACAGAGGAGGCCTTGGCTGGCTCCTGCTTTGGCTGCCAAGTCCAAACCCAGAATCTTGAGGCCAAGTCTTTTGGTTTTGCTCTGTGGAACTTCCCATTCACATCAAGGTGAGCTCCTTGCCTCAGAAACTGAGCTCATGGATTCCTGCTCATCCCACAGCTCCACCATCAAACACACCTTAGAGCACAGGCCAACAAACTCCACCGAGCATTTCTCACTTAGTGTTTCACTTGCATCAAAAACCCAACATCAACGCACAGGAACCACAGTGATTTGGGACTTTATGCAGCCTCAGACTATCCCTTACTACCACCGAGCCTCAGCCAACACCTCCATCAGATCTGCTTTGAGCCTCAAGGGCACCATCCCAAATTCTCCTCAGTATTGTTTCCCCATCAGACCAGCCCAGCCCCACTCCAGGCAGCTTGACAAGGAATGACCTCAGAAGTATCTTCCAGATCAAGGAGAAACCTGCCCTATTCCCATCATAAACTGGTAGGAGGGCAAGCGGGGAAACTGGAGGTAAACTCAGACTTACAAAATAAATTATCACCCCAAACTTGCTTCTATTATCTAAGCTTGTAACTGTCAGGAAAAACATGGAATAACATGTAGCACACGGATAATTTATTAATAATTACTGATGACACTGAGCTGGTGGTGTGGTCACACACCAGAGGGAAGGGATGGGGCATCCAGAGGGACCTGGAGAAGTTGAAGGAGTAGGTCCATGGGAACCTCATGAGGTTCAACAAGGCCAAGTGCAAGGTGTTGCACCTGTGTCAGGAAAATCCCCAGAATCAGCAAATGCTGGGGTATGGATGGATGGGTGCATGAGCATAGGAGAAGGGTTTGGGGGTGCCAATGGGTGAGAGCTGGACATGCCCCAGCTGTGTGCTCTGGGACCCAGAGACCCCCCCATGCCCTGGGCTGATCCCAGCATGGGCAGCAGGAAAGGGGGAATTCTGTCCCTCTGCCCACTCAGGTGAGACCCCACCTGCAGAGCTGCCCCAGCCCCAGGGCCAACAGCACCAGGACCTGGAGCTGCTGCAGAGATCCAGAGGAGGCCCCGGAGCTGCTCCAGGGCTGGAGCCCCTCTGCTCTGGAGCCAGCCTGGGACAGCTGGGAATGTTCACCTGGAGAAGGGAAGGATCCAGGGAGAGCTCAGAGCCCCTTGCAGGGCCTAAAGGGGCTCCAGGAGAGCTGGAGAGGGGACAAGGGATGGAGGGACAGGACACAGGGAATGGCTTCCCAGTGCCAGAGGGCAGGGATGGATGGGATCCTGGGAAGGAATTGTTCCCTGGGAGGGTGGGGAGGCCCTGGCACAGGGTGCCCAGAGCAGCTGTGGCTGCCCCTGGATCCCTGGCAGTGCCCAAGGCCAGGCTGGACATTGGGGCTTGGAGCACCCTGGGATAGTGGGAGGTGTCCCTGCCGTGGCAGGGGTGGCACTGGATGAGCTTTAATTTTCCTTTCAGCCCAAACCACTCTGGGATTCCATGACTGACGTTTTACCTGCACAGCTCTTATAGACAGTGAGGGTGTTTAGTTCCAGCGTGATTTCCTTAACGCAAAACCTCCCTAGATAAGCCAAATGAATTAATTTAGTGCCCTAAAGCACCTCTAGAACAGCTCCCCGGCCCGGAGCAGTGCCCGGCAGCGGGTTTAACACCCAGTTCTGTTTTTATTCCCCGCACGGCAGCACGCACGCACAGACACACTGCGGGAACAGAGCTCGGCCGCTTCTCAGCGGCGGATACCGGAGCCAGAGCCGTGAGGGGCAGCGTGGAGCCGGGAACGGGCGAGAGAAGAGCCGAAGGCGGCTCAGCTCCGGGACAAGCCGCGGCCGCCGCCTCCGCCTGCGGAGGCCGTGCCTCTCCCAGCGTGCCCCGCCGCTCCCGGCAGCCCCGGCCCGTCCCTCCCGCCCTCTCAGCGCCCTCTCACCGCGTCCGGGCGCTCCGGGGAGGCCCCGAGCAGCTCGTTCAGCTCCGCGAACATGGCGGGCGGCGCTGAGGGGCCGCGTAAGGCGGGAAACGCCGCGGGGCAGCGCATGCGCCGGGCGGGTGGCGCCGCCTGCTGGCAGGGCGGGGCGGTGCCGGAGCCGCCATTGCCGCCCTGTGGGGACACGGTGCGGGGCTGATTAACGGGGCTGGATCGCTAATTAACGGGGCTCATCGCTCATTAACGGGGCTGGATCGCTCATAAACGGGGCTGGATCGCTCATTAACAGGGCTCATCGCTCATTAACGGGGC
>VZRV01005697.1:11354-23376 GCA_013398115.1 Falcunculus frontatus | reverse complement strand
CTGCATCGCCAGTTAACGGGGCTGCATCGCCAATTAACGGGGCTGGATCGCTCATTAACGGCGGTAGATCGCTCATTAATAGGGTTGGAGCACCGATTAACGGGGCTGGATCGCTCATTAACGGGGCTGCATCGCTCATTAACGGGGCTGCATCGCTCATTAATGGCGGCAGATCGCTCATTAACGGGGCTGGGCCCCGTCCCACCATCAGTCAAAGCAGCTGGATCCTCACCTTTATGGTTAATTAAGGTGCTAAATGGGACTGGATCCTCATCCCATCATAATTAATGGAACTGGCTCCTCATCCCATCATAATTAATGGAACTGGCTCCTCATCCCATCGTTAATTCACGGGACTGGATCCTCATCCCATTGTTAATTAATGGAACTGGATCCTCATCCCATCATAATTAATGGAACTGGATCCTCATCCCATCATAATTAATGGAACTGGATCCTCATCCCATCGTTAATTCACGGGACTGGATCCTCATCCCATTGTTCATGAAGGCACAAACTGGGGCTGGATCCCGGGTCCCAGCACCAGTGCTGGCCTCCAGCTGCCTTGGTGGCACTGGTCACCACTGACCCCTGGTCCCAGGCTGCCACCTGCCCCTTTTCACACCCCAAATCTGCACTTTTGTGGCAGATTTAATACATCTGGGAAGCATTTGGGACACGGGGATATTTGGGAGGGGTCTGTTACTCTCTCATTATTTCCTGTTTAATTATCAGCACGTTTGGGAAGTGTTGAACATCCACTGCGCACCCAAAAATGATCTGCAGCAAACCCTGAGCAGTAACAGCAAATTTACAACCCATAACCACCCAAACCCTCATTCTTTGGTCCTTTTTTTGCCTCTGAGCCTGAAATTGATGTTTTTGGCACTTAATTCACCTTTCCATTTGCTCCAGCAAAGCTTTTGTAACCTTTTGCGTTTCATTGTGGGAGCAGGGATTGCCCAGCTGAGGGAGATGTAGCTGGGGAGATGATTCTGGGGTCCAGGATGTGCCAGGGGAACTGGAGAGAATCCAGTGGAAACTGGGATGTGCCAGGAGGACTGGGGAGAGATGATTCTGGAGTCCAGGATGTGCCAGGGGAACTGGGGAGATGATTCCGGAGTCCAGGATGTGCCAGGAAGCCTGGGGAGATGATTCTGGAGCCCAGGGTGTGCAAGGGGAACTGGAGAGAATCCAGTGGAGCCTGAGATGTGCCAGGGGGACTGGAGAGGTGATTCCAGAGCCAGGGATGTGCCAGGGGAACTGGAGAGATGATTCCGGAGCTAGGGATGTGCCAGGGGAACTGGAGAGATGATTCTGGAGGTCAGGATGTGCCAGGAGGACTGGGGAGAGATGATTCTGGAGGTCAGGATGTGCCAGGAGGACTGGGGAGAGATGATTCTGGAGGTCAGGATGTGCCAGGAGGACTGGGGAGAGATGATTCTGGAGGTCAGGATGTGCCAGGAGGACTGGGGAGAGATGATTCTGGAGTCCAGGATGTGCCAGGAAGCCTGGGGAGATGATTCTGGAGCCCAGGGTGTGCACGGGGAACTGGAGAGAATCCAGTGGAGCCTGGGATGTGCCAAAGAGCCTGGAGAGTAACTTCTGGAGCCCAGGATGTGCTCCAGAATGAGACATCCAGAGGGGTTGCTGCTGGAGTCTGGGAAGTGCTGGGGAGGCTGGAGAGATGATTCTGGAGCCTGGCATGTGCCAGGGGAACTGGGGAGATGATCCTGGAGCCCGGGATGTGCCAAGAGGACTGGAGAGATGATTCTGGAGCCCGGGATGTGCCAGGGGAACTGGGGAGATGATTCTGGAGCCTGGGATGTGCCAAGAGGACTGGGGAGATTATTCTGGAGCCTGGGATGTGCCCGGGGAACTGGGGAGATGATTCTGGAGCCCAGGGATGTGCCAGGGGGACTGGAGAGCAGGATCTGGAGCCCAGGATGTGCTGAGGAGGCGCTGCTGGAGCCCGGGATGCCGCTCTGTGAGCATTAGGGGGCATCCCACGATGTGATAACAGCACGGAACAGGGGACGGAGACACTGCCGAGGTTCAGCACAGATCGTCACTGCTGGGGGACTGTGTGGGTTTAGGAGCGGGATTCGATGGCAGAACGGGACAAACCTGTGGAAACCGAGCTGCCGCCATCTGGGGAAGCCCCTGAGCTGCGGATTCCCGGTTAAAGAGCTTTGGGAACACAAGAGGTGTTTGCCTCGCTGTTCCCTCGCCTTCCCGGGACAACGATTCTCGTAGGAGACATGGGCTGGGCGAGGATTTGGCTGAGGCACCGCGGCCGTGCTTCTGTCCTTATTCCCCATGTTTGGGAGTGTGTGACCTCCAAAATCCCCCATCCCGCTCTCCTCCAGCCCTGCCCGGGACACGGCAGCAGCCCCCGAGGTCCCTGGTGTGCCACAGAGACCGGCCCCTTCCTTCCTGTGCCCGCTGAAAGGAGCTGCCTCTCTCCTCTCCCTTTGATGCCTTCAGTCCTGTAAAAGCCGGAGCTGGAAGCTTCTTTAAAAGTCCAAATCGCTTTGCCTTTGTTCTCCCACCCTTTCAGGGAGCTGGGAACCCCGCTCCGGTGCCGGGGAGTGCAGGAACCAGTCCCTGCCCCTGTGCTGGTGCAGCCAGAGCCGGAATTCCTTCGGCAGCCTTTGAGAGAGCCTGGCTCCCTCCTGGCTCACAGGGCTTGGCTGCAGAGCCCATTCCGACGGCAAAGGGGGCTCGCAGAGCCCGGAGGAGTTCCTGGAGGAGCTCCTGGAGGTGTTCCTACCTGGCGGCATTGGTATGCGAGCGGAGCCACCGTTCAGACACCTTTTATCTGCACTGTCACGTTTCCCTCCCTGTGGCACTCCCTTCCCGGCTCCTTCAGGAGCCGCAGAGCCCCGAATGCCTTGTAAATGAAATGTAAAATCCTCTCTTTTTCTCTTCCCGGTGGGAAGGGGACCAGAACCGCATGCAAAGTGCAGCTGCATCTCTCAAAACACCTCTTGTCCTTCCTAATATATTCCTTCCCACATCCCAGGACTTGTTACCGTGCGAAGGCAGTGAGGATTTTGCTGTTAAAACTGGTGCCCCTTCCCTCCCATCTGCTCCGTGCCTATTTCCAGTATTTATCATGGAGCTGTTTCCCAGAGGAGCCATATGGGATCCATAGGTATCCACGCTCCTTCCAATGAAGCCCCTATGCAGAGCTGTGGGTGAAAAGCAATTCATGCCCAAAAGAAGAAAAAAACCCACAACAGAACAAATAAAACCGATTAATCTTGCAGTGTTTGAAGTGATTCCCAAGAGCCTGACAGGGAAGGGGAGCTGAACCCACCAGGTTTCACGATGTGAGTGTGTGGAAAGTGATTTTAGGGAGAAAACACTTTGATTTACCTCCTGTGATCGTTGCTTATTGCTGAGCTATCGAGGATGGGTTTGAGTGCACAAATCCCATTCCACCGCAGCAGAAGGAGGGTTTTCTTCTCTCGGGACACCTCGGCTGTTGCTGACACAATGCCAAGTGCTTTGGAGTCATAAAGGATCACCCGAGCCGTGGGGCCAGCGAGGGTTAACGGGAGCAGATGTTGGCCGAGTCAATGGCCGGGGAGGAAAAGAATGGGACACGTTCCGGGATAAATTCCGCCTCCTCAATGCCCGCCCTGACACGGCAAAGAGCAGCTGGAAGGAATAATGGATGAGCTGAACCAGGTGCTGAATTTCTGTGAAGAAATGCAAGAGGCAGAGTTTGAAAAGAATTGCGAAGGCGGGAGGTCCCTCCCTGTGACAAGGGGCAGGGACCCGGAGCCGGTGGGACAGGGAGGGCTGGTCCTGGTGTCACCAGCCCTCCTGCCTTTCCCAGAGCCCCTTTCTCTAGGAAAACTCAGGGAAAACCAGTCTCTCTTGGACCTTCCCACCTCCTTTAGCTTGGCAGGGTTGGGAAGAGTGCTGTAAATGCTCCAGGTATTTACAAACAATCTGGTCTGTGATTTTGAGGCTGCAGATCATGGAATAATTTGGGTTGGGCTGCAGGGACAAAGCACAAAGGAGGGGACAAGGAAAATAAATACAGATTTAGAGCCTCAGGATGTGGTAAAATGGCCGGGACACCTGAGCTATTTTTAAAAGACTCCAACAAAAACACAGAACAGCATCAGCTCCTGTCTCTCTCCTTTACCTTCTCCTTCCACTGTTTGCCTGAGGCCAGATCTTCTGGATGGAGTTATTCTCACCTCGGGGTATTCCTCGTGCTGGAAGATTTCATGGGAGACTGATAAAACTGGGACAGAAAAGTACAAGATAAATAGAGGAAATTGGTGTTTATTTTTTCCCCATTTCAAATCTTACTTTCCGCTTGCTCGTATCCACATAAACAAATGTATCTCAGGTGAAAGGAGCAACTGTGTAAAATGTTGGAGAACATGATGAGGACCGAGCTGATAAACCTGCTCTGCACGCTCTGGCAGAGGGAGGGAAGAGCTGGGCTGACATTTCTGATGGAAGAAAAAAGCAGGATCACTGAGCATGAGGCCGGAGGGACCCGGAGAGGTCGCTCGGATGGAGCAACACCTGCCGCCAGCAAAATCCGCTCAGCTCCAACCTTCCCTGGCAGATGTTTGTCCAACCTGTTCCCAGAAATCCTCGGCAGCCACGACTCTGCACCCTCTCTTGGCATTTCTTTCCAGCCCCCCTTTATTCCCCCTCCATAGCCCCGTGTCACCCAGGCGTCCCTCACTGGGTTTATCTGTGGTTCTTCTGCTGATTGCTCGTGGCTGTGGAGAACAATTCACTGCCTTCATAACGCAGGGAGGAAAACAAACCAGTTTGGATTCAATTTTCAGGTCACCTTTAAAATTCACTTGACCATTTCGAAGCAAAATGCCACTGGCTCTCCACAAGGGATCTCCAGGCCTTTTCCAAAAGAGACTGGAGAATCCCTGGGAAACGTGCTGAATCCAGCAGGGATCTGGCAGCAAAGCTGTCTCAGCACAAAGTTGCTCAGCTGTCTCAGAAGGGAACCACCGAGGTCCTGAGGATGGCTGTGAGCCAAGTGGGATCAAAGCTGGCAGGGAAAGTGCTGTCCCCTCTCCCAGAACCAGGAGTTTGGCTCCCTAAAGCCACTGCTCTCTATCCCAGATCCCCTGTGCCTGCTCATCCCTCACACTCCTTGCTCCCTTTGGCCTCTCCTCATCCTCAGTTTGCCCCATCCTGCTTTTCCCCTCTCCCCTCTGACCATGCTCTGCAGCACTTCCCTCTCCCAACTCTTGCTCACGGAGCTCTCCCACAGCTCCTCTTTTCCTGCTCTCTCCTCTCCCCGCTGATCCCACGTACAGCATTCAGCAGCCTGAGGACAACAGACACCTTCAGAGATCCCCCTTTCCTGTATCCCAGGCCTGGATCACCACGCAGAGCTGGAGTTCGGAAGCTACGAAAGAATCTCTGCATTTTCTCCCAAATCCTTCCTGAAATCTCCTCTTTTCCAGCAAAACCCCACCAAGTTTGACTGGTCTTGTCTGCCATGGCAGCCAGTGTTGTCTCACTGCTTCTCCGTGCTCCTCAGCCCACCAGATTGTCCCATCTGCCGTCTCTTGCCTCAGTGTGAGATTCTCAGCTCTGACACCAGAGCTGCATTTTCACACTGCATTTTTGTAGCTCCCAGCAAAAGGTGATGGAGACTCCTGGGTGCTCCTGCAGGATGGCTCCAGATTCCTTTAGTAAATTCAAATTGTATACACAGGTTGAATCACTGAGTTCCAGAGTGTGTTGGGTTGGAAGGGACCTTAAAGTTCATCCCATTCCAGGGACACTTCCCACTCTCCCAGGTTGCTCCAAG
The DNA here is from genome assembly GCA_013398115.1 of Falcunculus frontatus. NCBI lineage: Eukaryota > Metazoa > Chordata > Aves > Passeriformes > Falcunculus > Falcunculus frontatus. The sequence goes on along the minus strand of VZRV01005697.1, from coordinate 17,558 downwards.
CCTCGTCCAGCCTGGCCTTGGACACTTCCAGGGATCCAGAGAAAGCCACAGCTTCTCTGGGCAGCTGTGGCAGGGCTGGACAGCCCTTTCCATGAAGGAACCTTCCCAATATCCAGCCTGATTGGATATTGGCACAACTTGAGGCTGTTCCCCCTCGTCCTGTCCCTTGTTCCCTGGGAGCAGAATCCAACCCCACCCCTGTCAGGGAGTTGTGGAGTCTTTCAGACACCGTTCCCAGGCCTCCCTTGGGCTCCAGTTCTCCCCACTGCCCACTACTCTTTCCTGGATCTCTCTTCTTCCTTCTGGACCCTCTCCCATGGCTTTCATCTTTCCTTACATGACATACCCCAAACTGCATCAGCTCCTGTAAACCCTCAGCCATCCCTTGTGCTGCCAAACTGCTCTCAGGTGGCTTTAACTGGTTCCTACCAAACAGCTCTCAGGTGGCTTTAACTGGTTCCTACCAAACAGCTCTCAGGTGGCTTTAACTGGTTTTCCAAGCAGCCCAGGATGAGGTTCTGGGACTCGGGAGTGATCTGGGTGTGCTCTTTATATTCCCACTCTTGCAGTCACCGCTCTCTCAGCAGCAGCACAGCACCTTATTATTGTGGTGGGTATCTGCTTGCACTTGGCATCTTTAAAGGCTGGGGATTTTAAAAGGTTTTAAAACAAGCCAGTGATCCCCTTGAATTCCCAGCCTCCTTTGCCAGCCGCCTTCCTCCTTCCCTGGGTCCAGACCAACACTCCCTTGCTCATTCTCCTCCTGCTGATGGAGCCTTTTCTTCTTCTCCTTAATGATTCCTCCCTATTTCCATCTCAATTTGGCCTTTCTGATGTCTCCCCACATGCTTATGCTCCCCTTGTAACTGTCCTTAGTAATTTGACCTAGTTCCCACTTCCCATAAACCTTTTTTGTGGAGCCTGAGGTCAGTGAGGAGCTTGTGATGTAGCCAGGCTGGTTCCTGCTGCATTTCCTATTGGGATGGCTTCTGTGTGTGCTGCTTGCAGCTCTCCTTTGAAGTCCCGCCAGTTTCCTCAACTCCTTTCACTTTTAAACGTGCCTCCCACCAGAGCCTCCTTCCCGCTTCTCCAAGTGTCTCGGCATCCCTTGTCTTTGCATTTCCCTTTTCTCCCACATCCCTCCATGAGGGGTGTGAGCTTGGTCGTGCCACGCTCGGTCTTGGCCGGTTTTCCTCCTGCCTTTACGTTCCAAACCAGTCTCTGGTGCTGGTTGCTGCCCGTGCCCCGCTCTGTCCCTCTCCCAGTGGCACCAGTCAGCCCAGTGACAGCAGTGACGCAGAGGAGCTGCCGTGCCTGGAGCCGTCCCAGCCCTCGCTGGCGTCAGCGGGCGCATGCCCAGCTCCTCGTTCCCACACTGGGCATTTTACAGTTCACGAAGTTAAGAGGATTTTGCTTTTCCTCTCTCTCTAAATCCAACACGGAGTCAGTTTAGTACTGGAATCGCTCCCTGTTACAGCCAGGCTGCGAGTAATGCAGTGATTGGTATTTCCCAGCACTAAATACTGGGATCCTGGGGCTTTCTGGCTACATAAATACCAGTTACGGGCTCTTCCCAGCCAGGAGGCAGCCCAGCACTGGTGGGAACACTGGGATGTCACTGGAGATGCTCCCAGGAGCTCCCCACAGTGACCTACAGGACATGTCCCCTCCCAAACCTTTGGCTCACTGGGAAGCATCCTGGGGTTCACATAACGCTCCTGTGCTGGGGGTCAGCAGATGCTGACCACCCCAGGGATGGTCCAGAAGAGTTTGGGAATGGTTCCTCAAGCCTGAGCCTCCTTCCCCTGGGAGCTGGAGGTGGGACAGCAAGGGTGGGATTCATCTGACCACTGTAGCTGTGTGTGACTGGAGCCACGGGTGAACGGGGCCAGACTGTGATGGAAGATGTGGGACAGAAGCACCAGGCAAGGGAAAGGAGACAGCCCGCCTCATCTTCCAAATATTCCTCCAAGGGAAAGGGTGTGGAGCCAGCCCTCGAGCGAGGAAATGTCCTCAGAGGTGTCTAGAAGGGGACAAGGGACAGACAGGGCACTGCCAACTCCTGGCACCTCAGGGAGGGACAGACCAACCCAGAATCCCAAAGGAGCAGCGTCGTGTGCTGAAGGTGTTGAGCACAGTTTGGGGTGTGCAGGGGCTGATGGGGACCACTGAGCTGCTCCCACCTCCTTCTCCAGCCCCTCACGCTCCTGACCAGTGCCCGGCTGGTGGATCAGGACACTTGGTTGGTGAATCAAGATTTGGTCGGTGAGTTGGGACTTTTGGTCATTGAATCAGGGCTCAGCCAGGGATTGGGACTCTCGCTCAGTGAATCCAGACTCAGACGATGAATGTGGACTTGGTGAATGTGGACTCTTGGTGGGTGAATCGGGAGCCTGGGCTGGTGAATTGGGCCTTGTTTGGTGAATTGGGACTCACCCAGTGAATCCCAACTCCGGATATTTTGTTTCAGGCAGCCGGAGCTTGTCAAAGGAAGAAAGGCTCCTTGTCTCAGGGTCGTGGCTCTAATCCTGTTATGTGTCTGTGAGAGAAAAGAGGACGGCGGAGAGAGGAGGACAGGCCCACTGCCGATGCCAATTCCCTGCCCGCATCCCGTGCCAGCCCTTTCTGGCCACAATGGGCCATCTCCCCTCCCAGCAAACCAACCAAGCATTGCAATTTAATAGCTCTCTGGCCTCTCCTCTCTGTCCCAGTGATTAGGCCTGTGATTAAAGCCCATGTGTTGCTTTGCTGGCTGGGAGGCAAATTCCTCCACAGGGCCCGTGAAATCGGCTCTGAGCGTGGTACACGGCGCCTGCTCCTCGCCCTTTCCCGTTTCCAACCTGGCGCTGGCAGGGAGCCCTTGGATAACCCCATCCGTCCCTCCAAACCACGCTCCTCCCTCCTCTGGGAAAGCCAGAGGTGATGAGAGCCCACGGGCTGGTGCTGGGCTGGTACCCCCGGGGCAAACGGAGGCACGGCGAGGGACACTGAGCCCAGAGCCAGATGGGGCTCCGGGGCTCGTGGCCGGCTGGAGCGAGGCAGGGAATGGAGGCTGTGCCTTCCCGTGGGAAACAGGAGCGTGCTGGGAAGGTGAGTAGGGTCCGAGGGAGCGGGAGCAGCCAGGGGGAGTGATGGGGTCAGAGCAGTACCCCAGAGCAGGGGCACAGGGGGACAAATCCCCCAGCGCTCCCAACCTGTGTGCGAGCAGGAGCATCCTTAAACCTGCTTAAATCCTTGTGACCCAGTTTTGTCCTGAATCCCAGTAAGTCCCTACAGCCCATGGGGGTGAGCGGCTGCAGCTGAGGATGGCTCCTGAATCCAGGACTCCTCTGTGGGTCATCCCTCACGGCTCAGAGACAGGGCCTGCACTGAGGAGCCACCGCTCGCCTTTGTGGAGGGGACAGTCCCACCACTGCCCACCCCGGCCACGCTGGGCTTCTTGGAAGGGACAAAAACAGGTGGCGAGGGAATGTGGGCACCACTCCAAGGTGGGCACCTCTGTGTGGAGCCATGGCAGGTCCAGGATGGATGGGCTGTGCCAGGGTTGAGGGGCTGTGCCACGTCACCCTCAGCTCCATGGTGCCACTGTCCAGGATGGATGGGCTGTGCCAGGGTTGAGGGGCTGTGCCACGTCACCCTTGGCTCCATGGTGTCACTGTCCAGGATGGATGGGCTGTGCCGGGATGGAGGAGCTGTGCCACGTCACCCTTGGCTCCATGGTGTCACTGTCCTGTGCTGTGCCAGCCTCACCTCCCCAGTGACACTGACCATGGTGGATGGGCTGTGCCAGCCTCACCTCCCCGGTGCCACCATGGCAGATGTCTCCCCAGGCAGTGTCCAGCCAGCCGGACCCACAGGCACCATGAGGAAGGATCCCAGTGAGGAGCAGAGGGTTTCCAGCTCCCACCACACAGCCCCGGCTGGACTCACTCCTTGGCTGCCCCATCCCACCCCGTGTCTCCCTGCATCCCTCCAAGGGCAGCTGGAGATGAGGGGCGGCCTCCCCCAACCTGCTCTGCCCCTTCCCTCCTCTTCCCTGCGTCACCCACAACGTTACCCCATCCTCAGATTCCCAATCCCCTCCAACTTCCCTGTCCTCACACAACCACTTCTTCTCCCCTCGCTCCTCACACACAAGCACAGATCCTCTCCTGCCACAGCGATGCTCATCCCACTCCAGCTCCCTCTCCCTCCCTCCCCATCCCACGGGAAGCTCGTGCCCAGCCTCTGCCCGTGCCAGGACATCCCACCTTTCCTTGGGGTTACCTCAGGCATCAGCATCTCCTCTCCTCTCTGCCGGGCTCCTGCTCCACCAACACATCTCTCTCCCTCTGCCCCACCCTTTTTGTTGCTGTCTCCACGTTCCCAGTGCTTTATGCATGGTTTTAGCTGTCCTGCAGCTCTGTGCTGAAAGGGGAATGGCAAAGACCAAACCCCGCCGGTGCCCGTGAGCCGCTCGCTCCTCCTCGTGTGACTGCTGGGATCGACTGCCGGCTCCCACCACCACTCCTCAGTCTTTAATCTCCCCGAGCGAGCCGAAAATTAATTATTTAGCGGCTCGAAGGACGCATCGGGAACATCCGATCCACACAGAGCTGTGGCTCTGGCTCCCACCTGCCCCGGGAGAGCACCGGCTGCATCCCCGACGTGCTGCACACTTAATATTGTCTGGTGATTAACGGCCTCGTGTCCTCTCTCCCAAGGAACCCGGAGTGTTGGCTCGTGGATGAATCCGTCTCCAGAAGAAATCGGTTCCTGCTGGAAGCGAGACGGAGCCGTGGCTGGAGGGGAGGGTGGTGGGAGTGCTGGGGTTCCCTGGAGAGAGATCCCTGCTCCATGCTCGATCCCAGGGGGATGACAGCAGGCCCAGCCTGACCTTGCCAAAGCCACTGGGCCATTGGCACCGGTTCTTCTCCACACAGATGGCAACTGGGAGCTGGGGGGTGACAACCCTGGGGCGTTTCACCCAAAATCCCACCGACACCCTGGGCAGCTCCACTGAAGGAGGCTGTTGGAGCAGGAGTGGTTGGGAGCAGCCACATTGTTTGGGGGGGACCCGTGGTGGGGACAGGGATGGGGATGGACCAAACCCTGGAGCAGCCCAGGCACCTCCACCTGTCCCATCTGCTCCTGAGCATGTCCAGGGTGGCAGAATGTGCTGCACCCCTGGCCTGGCAGAGGCAGGAAGGTGCCTGGAGAGGGTGAGAAGGGGGGACCAGGCACCCGCCACCCCCTGGTGACGCTCAGATGGGACCCTGTGCGAGCAGGGACTGAATCCCACTGTGTCCGTGTCGGGAGATCGCAGGCACCGGCAAGAGGCTTAACTTTAAAAAAAAATGGTTTATTTATTTCAAGATCTTCCCTTTTTTTTTTTTTTCCTCCTTTTTTGTTGTTTTTACCTGTATTTCAAAAAAAGTGGGGCAAAAGTACAAAAAAAGTCAGTTGCGGAATGGCAAAGGTTTAGAAATCACAGCGCGGAACGAACCCAAGCGAGAAACACGGAGCACGAACCAAACACCCCCACGACACGGCCGAATTATGACTGGATTTTTTTTTTTTTGTTTTCCTCTGTACAAAACACACCAAAGCATGCCACGGAGCGGGAAGGGACACAGCGGCGGGAGGAGACGGCTGTGGATGCGGGGGGAGCCTGGCTCCCGCTCCGCTCCCGCTCCCGTCCCCGCCTCTCACGTCAGGTTGTTCTGGAGGCAGTTGAGCTCCCCCACGTCCTGCTCCCCTTTGCCGCCGTCGTGCTTGGGCGACGTCGAGTTGTGGATGTTAAACGGCTCCTCGTCCTTCAGGCAGGATTTCAGCGAGTCCTGCAGCTTGTGGGGAGCGCCGGGATCATCCTACGGGAGAGACAGGGGTCAGGGCAGGGCCGCGATGGGGGCAAGAGCCGCTGAGGGCACCGATGTCCCCTCTGCTGACCCCTCGCAGAGAGCCACTGCAGGGGATAAATGTGCCCCCCCAGCGCAGATGGTGGCACGGGGGGCCCGTGGCGCTCCCGGCGCGGGGCGAGGGTCCGATCCCCCCGCGGTGACGCCGTCCTCCACCACAGCCTCCCCAAAGCCAACAGCGCCCACGAGAGCCGTGCCAGCCGCAGGAGCCTGTGCCAGCCACGGGCACATCCCCCCCGCCCATCCCGCCCACCGTTCCCACCCGGTTTCTCTTCCCGTTCCCAGCCCGGCGCATCTCCTCGTCCCC
>VZRV01005695.1:285569-370745 GCA_013398115.1 Falcunculus frontatus | reverse complement strand
TGTCTTCTGTTTTTGACATCCATCCTCAACATGTACTGCTCAGCATATCCAGTGCACTCAGCACGTGTTGGAGTTGCTGTGGATTAAAGATTAACTGTGACAAACTGAACTTTTCAACCAAGTATCCAAAGGGAAAACACCAATTACGCAATGCTGCAATTCCATGCAGGCAAAGCACACGTTTGAGTAATAGCTTTCCAAACTACTTGGTCAGGAGTAATTTGCAAGCTTTACAACCAGGTTAACAAAGTGGATATGGATTCTCTTGTGCTCCCATTTCTATGTCTGTGTGGTCCCAGAGGGGGTTTCTTACCAAAGCCATGGTTAATGAACAAATGTGTGCAGTCCTTTCCTCCCTGCAGAGCCATCACACTACCACAGAAGAAAACACAAATGAGTTTTGACTGTGAATGTCCTCAGACCATCAAAAGGAAACCTACTCTGGAAGATTAGTCTGAGCTCTCCAGAGCATTGCAGGCTTAAGCTGCACATTAGTGTTTCACTAGAACAGTTAAAAAACCACCAAGGGTGAAAATCTTTGCCGCATTCTGGCCCTTCACATGTTGGAGGATTTCCCAAACTGCTTCTTAACTTCTAAGAAATTAAAGGGGATAGGTCACAGTAATAGTTGCAGTAAATAGAATCTCAGTCTAGCTCAGTGAATTATATTACGTCTTCTTGGAAGCGTTCAAGTAACGCCAAGTTTATTTAAAAAACCTTATTGAAACACATGCAGTTGTGCAACTTCTTTCATGGAACAGACAGCAGATGATAAATTATAACCATTAGCCTAAATCACAATCGTATCTCTCTCTAAACCTTAGACATCCATAATACACTTACTAGAGTATCGGTATATAAAAAAAAAAGAAAAAGGAAAAAAGTAGCACTAACAAAACCAGAAACAAAAAAGAAGGCATGACTGGGCTGCTGATCTAGCAATAGGATGAAGGAATGAGTAGTAAAAATCTCTCTTTCAACAATATTTTTTCTAGTAAGCTTGCGAAGTAGACAGCTCATGAGTGCCAGGTTGATTTGGAGGGAGATAAATTGTTGGGGGTAAATGCATGATTTCCACAAAGTGATCAAAATTATCCTTGGACTAATAGCTGTAACTGAAAGACTGAAAATAATACTTGTGTTTTCAGTGCTTGCACACTTTGTCCTTTCCTACAATTTCATTTTTAGCATATACCTCATGATGGGTCATTAACACCCAAAGGTGCTTGCAGTGCTGTACTTAGCAGAAGAAGTAACTTTAGAAATTCCATTACTTGACTGAGTTTTTGCTGGATCAAAGTTCTAATGAAAACTAATTTAAAATAATAAAAAACTTTATACCTATATTTTTTCCTAGCATACTTTAATTAAATTTAATAAAAATAGATGTGAGATGGAGGTTTTTTTCAGTTGTAATGGGCAGGCAATTTAGTTGCAAGAGTTCTTTAGCAACATGCAAGCCTTATAGTTCCGCAGGTGTAAGTAAGGCACAGTCCTGAATCTTTTTTTTTTTTTTTTGTCTATAGAGAAGCGTGTGAAGATACTGTCTGTGTATTAAAGCATGCAGAGGAAATGGATAACTGTCATGGGACTGCACAGGGAAGATTTACATCTTCACTAAAGAATTTAGAAATGCCATTAAACATTTGTCTGGTAGTGTCCAAGCATATAAAACACTCGTCTTGGAATTCCATTTAGGTAAAGACTTCATAAACTCTGGTTTAGAAATCACCAGATGGTTGAGATTGAAGGGACTTCTAAAGGTCTTGTGGTCCAACCACCTCTGGTCAAGCAGAGTCATCTAGAGGAGGTTGGCCACAACCATATCCAGTTGGCTTTTGAATATCAGTTTTCTTAAACTATAGAATAACAGATCATAATAATGGGTGGTGTCATGGTTTTGTTCTGTGGTGATCACCAGGAAATTAAGCTACTCAGGAAGGACATAAAAAAAAATAGTTAGTTATACTTTGTATACAATTTGTCCTGATTCCTATAGCATCCAGGAAACAGCAGTCTGACTCATTGTGGTCTTTTAACTCAGTCCGCTAAGAACAATATGCCAATAGTACTTATGACAGTGGACATGATAGTGGGGGTGTGTATAATTAAGATCAGTGTTCTCTTAAGAAATGGTTTTAAAGAGAATTAATTTTTTTCATATTGTATTCTATGCATTTTAACTACATTACACATCTGCTTGATGGCCAATAAAAGCTGTATAAAGAATTTCAGATTTTAATTATCACTCCTGGATTAATATTTTCATAGAAAATAGCAACATTTTAAATGTAAGGATAGATTAGAAGTGCTGCATTTAATTGCTTAGTGTACTCTTTCCAGATTCAGCCAAACCCCCTTGGCTCTCTTAGGTACTTAAAAACACTATAGACAATTAAACAGAATGGAAAAGCACAGACAAAACAGCTCACTATGCATTGAAACACAGCACAGAAATCGGACAGATTGATCTGTAGTTTCAAGATGGTTCATTCCTATGATGCAACCAACCAACAGCTGATGCTTTACACCTGATGATGGAATATTTTACCTTGGCATATGGTCCTCTAGCTAGGCACTGGGAAGAGTTTCCTTTCAGAGCACACTTAATACTGCTCCCTTTTATCAAGTACTTCCCTTTGAACAAGTAATTGAAAATACTTGAGTGCTTTTCATTATAGGATTACTTCCCAGTCACACTCTAATAGAAATATATTTTTTGTTCAGCAAAGACTTGTTGAGAAAATAAGAAAAGACCTTGCCCTTCACTAGTATTCTATTTACCTGAAGTCTGATTTAAAGAATTTTGATGTAATGGGCATCTCTGTGCAGCATTATTTTTTCAACATGCCTATTTAGAACTTGTTCAGCGTTAAAGGTAAGTCAATTAGTTACGTTCAGTAAGATTATAATAATTTCCTATCATGCACATTAACAAAAAGATGATTCCACACTGTTGGATTACCTTATAGCACAGAAGACTAAAAGCTACAAAGCTATGAAAACAAAATTGAATGTTGCTGTCTCAAGGCAGAAAAAGGATTGTATTTTTCAAGGCTGGAAGAGATGGCATGGGGAGCTGGAGGAGGGAAAAGGCTGGCAGAAGTCCAAAGAGTATTAAGCAGGTTTAACTGAGAAGACCTGGGAGCAAGCTGTTCACGAAAAACACGGCAGCTTAGGTCTTGTGTCTGAAAGACACTTTGAAAAGTACTGTGAGGAACAGGGATTTTTCATTTCTCCGTTCCTTCATCCTCTCCCTCTTCTGAAATGTTCTCTCCACCTTATCCCATACCCTACAACCTATCCTAGACAGAAAATTCCACCCTCCTCCCCACTGCCAAAGGCGTCTTAACATCCGTCTCCCATTGCCTGCTTCTGATTAACCTGCTCTTCTTCTCAGCAGCTTCCCTAATAAAGGAAGGGCAAAAAGAAACTCCTGACAATGTGAGTTGAAGACAAGACAGCATCAGAAGCAGAACCCAAAAATCTGTGGATCTCAGAGAATTAAGCTTTTTGACCTTTTCCTGGCAGAGCTGAGGCAGATGTGTTGGTGGGACAATACCTGCTTGGGATTTGGGCTATTTATATGGGCTGCCATTCCCTTCCTCATCCTCACAAAAGAAGCAGCAGCAGATGGGGTAATGCTGGATTCTTCAGACCATGTCAGTCCATCTTTTCCACCTCAGGCACAAGCTAAACCTGCAGTTTGCCGCACCTACAGACTTGTGCTAAAGAAAACCGAGCAAGCTGTATGTATATACAAGATACTGTTTTAATCCTGCAATCCTGTTAAGTGTCCTCATTTTAGCTTGGAAGAGGCTGACTGTTTAAGCAGTAGTGCATGGAAATTTGAGAGCAGCTGTATCACATTTCAGGCCTCGAAGGGAAGCGTGCATACAAGTGCTGTTATTATTAGAACGCGATATCGTAGAGATTTCACCTAGGACAGATATGGACAGATGTCATACTCGTCAGGGTTGCAGAGAGCTCCAGGTGAATCCAACCTGTCCCTCAGTTTTTGCCCTGTTTGTCAGTCTTTCTGCCCAGGGAATCAGCTGATTCACCCCAAACACAGGAAGATATGTAGGTAATTGGCTCCTAATTCTCTCAGACTTCATTTCCCACCTGTTCAGATTTTGAGTCTTGCCCTCCTGTCTCTGGCACTTCCAGCTCTGTTTCATAACTTGCCATTCCCCAGTCTGTCCAAGCACAGTTTCAGGACAGGCAGAGAAAGATCTCATCAAATCTGAAGCAGGAGTTAATCAGGCATTAACTTGAGAGGCCCTGGAAATTCTCAATATTCATCACTGAACATAACACTCCACTGAAGGGGAAAAAAGACATTGAGAAGTAAGAAATTATTCTTTTTGTGGGGGGATAAAAGGGCAAAAATTATCAGTAATGACCCTACAGCACTTTGAATATTTAAAATGCTATATACTTCATGCATTTATGAGGTTGATTACAAAAATCACAATCACAAGAACAAGTAATGGGAGTGTGGTGTGCAGACTAATCTTAAAACTTGGGGGTCAAATTCCAAATGCCTACAAATGAATTTCCACTCAGTCTTCTATGAACTTACTCAGTCTCCTATGAATTTACTCACCACAGTACCAAGAGGACTACTTGAACAAAGGAATGTTCTCCTATTTAATAGTGATTACACATTATGTATTGTAATCATTGCTGCTCTTCCTTCTATAATTGTGGAGGCATATTCATGAATATAAAATTCACAGTTTATGGTGACAATCTATTTTGAGCTAATAGGCTAAATTCAAACATAGCTGTGTCCAGGTTTCCACTATAAGCTTCTAAACTTCAGTATTAGTAGAACTTATGCTTCATTACCTACTAATGCCCACAACTCATTTAACTCACATAAGTGATATAGATGCTAGACATTACTCTCCTCTGTTCGAAGACTGCACTATCTGCCACAGAGCCACATAAATTATAAATTGTAGTTGGTCTTTCAAAGGTCTTAAATTCTGGTTTTATCAGGGGACTCCCTTTCAGAATAAAGAATAGTGCTTCTTGCTGCTGTCAGTTCTAATATTATAGCTGAGAGTCTTGGTGGTGTTATTTTTTGAATTGTGACAGGCCTGATTACAAGAAGGAAATAAAATGAAATCATAAGGATGTTACTTACTTGGTATTGAGACAGTGCTCAGAAGGCAAGAAAAAGTAGAGGCACATTCTGCTAGGCATTGCACAAACACAACATAGCAGACAGTGACTGCCCTGAGGAGATTAGTCTCAGTAAGATTTACAAAGAGTAGGGAGTAAATGACATCCAGTACTATGATTCCCTTTCTGGGTTTACTGATACATGACTGCATATCCCACCTAAATTATTTTATTTGATGAAGAGATATTTCAAATCACTAATGCAAAGTAAGGAATTTTAATAATCCAACAAATCCTAAACTTCAAGCCTCAGACAACATCTATTAGTAAAAATGCTGTTTCTCATACAGAACAATTACTGTATCTTCTGGCTTACATTCAGTGATGAATACCTGGGAGCTATGCTTAAAACAATTTGTTTAACACCATCACCTACCTTGCATGACCTCCGTGTTTAGGAGACTAGAAGGGACCCAACATGAAAAAGTTAATAGCGCATTCCACTCATCCCTGTCCTAAAGAGACAAAATCAGGCCGAAGGGAACACTGCTAGTTTTAGCAATGAACATATATCTGTGAAAAGAAGTTTTCTATCCCTTTTCTTACAGCACTGATAGTACAATAAAGGCCATGGGTTTTTTTAAGTGCAAATAGAGAAAGGTCAGATATTTTCTGTATAGAACATTCCATCAATCTCCTGTGTAAAGAAAAATGGCCAATACTGCAACTGCAGTCGGATTCCAATGCTGTTAAACTTCTTGAAGCTCACTATTACTGCAAGGAAATTTTTGTTTTTCTAGTTTCATAAATCTCTGGTGTCTTTATGAACAAAAACAAAACAACAATGTGAGCATTTGGGCCTGAGCGTGTGACTTTATAGTCAGCAGGAGCTATGCCAATGACCTTAGTGATCCCAAGAGGAATAAAGCCAATGCACACATGAATTCTGGTGCTTTTCACTCTTCACCTCTGGGCCTGCTAGTATCTCCTTAAATGCTGCACAAACATTGATTTCCCTTAATGCCTAGGTCAGCATCTGTAATGATTTAATTAGAAGCTTGCTCTCTGAGGGGTTTCTCTCCATGATGATATCCTTCCACTGTTATTTCTCTTCTCAATTCTTGAACTGAATAAAGTAGTAACCTTCAGATTTTAAAAAATAATATTTTCTATTAATTTCATCATTTTAAAATCAGATTTAATTTTCTACATATGTTGATTTATCTCAGTTGGTCCAAATCCTTACTGAGGAGTAAGGTTTCTTCCTCTGACTTGCCTGCTTCTGATACCTACACACAGCTTAGTCACATTTAAGGGTAATTAAAAATATTCCAGTCTCATTCTGTGGCACTGTGCAGCTTGTGAAACATGAAAACTTTCCAATTTGTACTATTTTATCTCTCAACTCAATTGCTCTCTTTATTCTAAAATATGTTTGACCATTTTACTGATATCAAATCATCATATCAAAGCATCAAATTCAAAAGAGCGATGAGGCTGTGAATAAGCTGCATTGCTTTGCTTTTCATGTGCCCACAGCTGAATTCTTTAGAAGGTCCCAATTTCACAGTCAGGCTTAGCCTCTGCCCTCATTTATGTCATCAAACACAGCTGGGTCAAATTCAACATAAAATCTTTATTTTATCCCTTTTGAAAAAGCAATGTGTGAGAAAATTAGAGGATGGTTTAACTTAAGTTATAAGCTAAGATTTCTCAGCGAGACAAGCTGCCAGAAAGTTCTATAGTCAAAGCAAAAATCAAACTACCAAAATATCTCATATTCATTCTTTACGGAATGTCGTCACCTGAAGCAAACAGCTACCATGGTTTTCAACACAGTCATATTTTAAAAGAAAATAACACAAAATATTTTAAACTGGAATGTAAGGGGAAACCCACATCTGTCTACCCCATTGCCAAATGTTTGAATTAAAGTTTTTAGAACAAATGATAAAAGGACAATTTTGTAAAAAAATAATTGTTTTATCTGGAAGTCCTATGAAATGGTGTTGAACCAGATAGCAATTTTTGGGCTGTGTTGGTTATTTTACCGCAAGTGTTGCGTTGTCACTAAAACAAATCAATCAATGAAATTGTACTATCTTGTATGTTTGAAAGACTGTTCTCGCTTAATAAATACTCTTCTGCAATCTAGAAAAAAACCAAAAAGGTTTTAAAAGAAATTAATTCCTTTGTCATGTCATGATCTGGGGTTTTGTTAGTAGTCTGTAAAGAATATAGTTTTAGGAGTCTATAATAAACATATTAATTGTGTGTGTCTGTGTGTCACTACATGCACATTATAATGTGCATAAACCCACCCGCATTCTAATATACAGTAGTGTGTCTGTACACATAATGTACATGGAGCAGTGTGGATAGATAGACAGCAAAACATGTAAACCACTGCAATGTTTTGAAGTATTGGGAATTAAGTCTGTTTCTTTCAGAAACAAAGTAACAGATAAAATTCTAAAATATGCAAAGACATGCATATCTACACAAAAACTAGAATACTTATGCATTATGACTCCTATTTCTTCAAATATTCCCCAACATGAAATCCTCAGGACACACAAAGCCCTCAGAACACACCCAGGATATGTCAAAAGGGGAATTATAAAAATTAAATACCTGCTAAAAGTATAGTTAGCAGTCCACTACTATTTTCAGAATGCTTAAGTCACTGGAAAGTGTGAAAGAGCTATTCTTATTAACCTTAACCCACTTAATCAAACAAAAAAAATTGCTAATTACCATAAATTTAGGTCTCTGACCCTTGCAGAGCCTAAGTGTAATCATAGCCCTGTCTGCCAAGGTGATTTTATCAGACTTGGAAAATTGTATCATTTATACCACCAGGTTTAGGCAGAACTTCTTGATTCTTCCAGCCTCTCCTGCCTCCAGCCAGTGTTTACCAGTAGCTACTGGTGTCAATACTAATCCCAATCCTAACAACATCCTTAACCTTATGAAAACACTATCAGGAACCACATCCATACCCAACCAGACAGCCTATGTCAGGTCTGCTCTGAATTTAGCCCAGAAACTTCTTCTGGACCATAAATTTACCTTTGGTTTTCTTGGAGTCCTACCCCTAGAGGGGTGGTGCAAAACAGGCAAAAAATACTCACATGGGATGTTCCTAACTATGAAAGTAAGAGAGCTCATATCAGAGGTAAATGGATATTTTTTACTCAGTGGTACGTGTCAAATCCTTTTTATCCCTTGCCGTTTCTGTTGTGGAAAGAGGCAAAGTATTTTAAGGAGAAAAGCAATCCTTTAAATAAAGTTGAAAGGCCAATAAAGTACCTTCTTGGGAATTTTGCAATTAAATTTTATCACAGTAAAAAGAGATTATGATGAAAAATTAGGCCATTGGTGAACCAAGTAAGCATGCAAAAGCAGAAATGAAGTGAAGAGGAAATAACGTAAATCAACTTCAATTTTTCTAAGGACAGAAGCTAAAGAACCCAGCTACAGCAGGAGATACATGTTCAAAAGTTGGTTTGGCCTGTCCTCCAAACACTTGGGATCTCAAGCTGATGGGACAACACAGACAAAGTCTCTATTTCCAGCACAGCTGTTGCTTCTTTTTATTTTCACTGCCTGGAAAATGATTCCGAGCAGAAGCTACTGCCATTCTCTGTAACAAAAAGAGCAGATAGGTCATGGACACTGTTCATCCTTTAGCACATTTAAAACATGACTGCAGATAAAGAAGCAAGTGTGAATGGATGCATGTTGATAACGCTTTATTTTTTCCAACACTTTTTCCAATAAACTGAGCAAGAACAAACTGAGGCCTCATAGACTAGTGATCTCAATTTGAGAATTTTTCAAGTTGACATTTGAAACTTTGGGTCTCGTCCAAATTGCCAAACAAAACTTATTTTTTCAAAAATACATTTAAGACTGCTATTTTTTTGCCAAAAATATTTTGGAAAAAAAATGGTCTTCTGGGTTGTTTTTAAAAAATTATTTACAATATTTCAATGTATGAAACTACATTATACAACTGAACTTCAAATGCTTTATGTGAAAACTGAAAGCACACATATGTCAGAACCATCCATGACTGGAATTTATTAAAATGAAATCAAGATTGCCATTTAGTATTTTGTCATTTTACTTAATTTGAAACATGTTTTGGTTTCTCAAATCATTAATGTAATGTAGTGGATCTGTTCCAATCTGTTTCAATGAGGCTTCCACTGGATCTCATGTACTGTGGAATTATGAGATGTTTTAATTGCTCAAACATAAAAAACCCTGAAAGGGTTTCATTTTCTTAATTTGAAGGTTTCATTTTCTGCCATAGACAACTCAAAGCATAGCCTAATTTTAGTTGTTCTGTGACTGAATAGAAATCCTCATTTTGTATTTTATACATTCTCCACTTTATAAGTACACAATTACACATTAATTGACTCGTTCTCATTGGTATTTATAAGATAATAACAGAACTTCTTTGCACTGCATTTATATCCTATGGAGACTGCTTATAATTTTTTAAATAACAAAAATAGGAACTTTTCTTTCCTAGTTGATCCTAATTTTGAATAAATTATTTTCACTGATGACGTTTCAAAAAAATCTCCTCCCAACACAAAAATCCCCACATCAACATGTGAGCAGGAGAGCCCTGAATTAGCTCCCGTTCTCCCAGAACTGCTAGTCTCTCTTGTGATAATGGTATTTACCTGCCTGCAACTGCATATCAAGACATCAATAGTCCAAAAAAAGCGAGTTGTAAACTACATTAATTGTGCATTTCCTCTTATTTTTTTTTTTAAATGAAGCACTTAGTGAGACACAGCCTTCCATCCCAAGAAAACGGCAAGGAACATATATACATTAGTACAAAAGGTTATTCATCTTGCATTCTTTTATGAGACAGCAATTGTTTCTCTGAGTTATTGCCAAATGCTGCAGGAAACACATTGGCTACGTGATCTCTGAAGTCTTCACAGACTTATATCCACAAGCCTCTTTAACTGAGCTGATCAAATTAATTCACTGGATCCCTGCTAAAGTACAAGATTTGCCCCCACATCAGAGAGGCGAGTGAATGGCAGGCCCAGCTTTTTTTAGTCAGGTATCAGAGCTGAGAGGAGAAGCAGTAGCTCCCACCTGAGGGGCAGTTAAGCCATATCTAGAGGAAGCAGTTTGCATGGACTGCATGAAATCACTCAAAGGAAAGGCAATCCTTTGCAGCCTGATGCCCGCCTTAGAAACTCAGTAGCAGAGATGATCGAGAATGTATCCAGCATCCCAGTCTTTCACTGTCTTACCCCCACAGCAGGAAAACTGTCTTCAGGCAGATGGCTGATATCACCCAACTCTCTTTCTCCTCCAATACTCATTGACACGCCTGTTCTCCCTGGGTAAGGAGAAAGCAGAACACAGGGCCTAGAGGACTCTCCATTTGTCTCCCAGGAACTGCAGTTCCTTTATGCTCTGTCTTTAGGATCACAACGTGTTCTAGATTAAAGTTCTTTAACTCCCTGCATCTTTTACTCTTCCTTGCCCAGAGGTTGGGAAGAATATAATATTACAGAGAAGTCTGATGTTGTATAGCAGACTGTCACAGACTGTAAATTGACTCTGCAAATCTATTCCCCACTTCTAACAATGACTGTGCTGATTCTGTGCTGCCTTTCAAGTAGAAGAGTGATGGCATTCCAGAAATAATGTAATTTCACTGTTCTGAATGAACGACAAAAACTCTCATGGAAACCAGAGGCCTCAGATCAAGATCATCTCAATTATTTGTCGGCCATTTTTATCCTTTGCAACTTTCCAAGATAAAGAAAGTAGGATTGAGACCTATCCAGCTTCAGACACTCTGTCCTGCTTACACTAATTATTTGTGCCTCTGAGAATCTGGAGCCCCATCTCTTTCAACTGCCTTTAAAAATAAACTATTGATTTTATCTCACGAGGAAGAAAATGGATATGATTATTTACATCCTCTAAGGATCTAGTACAACATTTTTGTCTAAAAAGTTCACTCAGTTCTGCCATGTTTGAAAACACTGTTAATCTGAATTAGCTCTAGTTTTCCTGGTTATTTCACTGTTTAATATATTTTCCCATGAAGCTATTCTTTTGGGGCATGCTTTTTTTTTTCTTCTTTGTTCAGCTGAGTTCCTGCTAATAGCAAAACATCTATTCCATCTGGTGGGAACCTCAGGAGACTACAGACAGTAAAAAAGACAAGGGTCACATGCTTATGCAAAATTTTATTTTTAAGAAAATATTTCTCCTGGAGTTTTCTTCTAAAAATCAATATATATCAAATATGATTGCTGAGGGAAATAGGGAACATTTCTTGAATAACACCAGTTTCTCCTCATTTCTGTTTTACACTTAAATGTAATGCCCTCTGACACGATTGCCTTTGAACTGTATTTCTGTAGTATATTATAGAAAAGTCATTTAATGATGAAAGTTTAAGCTGCCTTGTGAAAAAAAGGACTATTTTCATGAAAGTGAAGGGGGTCTTTAAAAAGGAAGGTTAAAATGACATTGTGTTATGCTCCAGAATAATCTGAATAATCTTAATTCTTACCCTGTTGGTGCAGATATTGAAAATCTTACACTTTCTTCCCCATTCCCTCTTCTCAAAATTACTCCTTCCTATGAGTTTCAGAGTCCTGCTGTGTTTTATCTTCTACAATATCCATTTCCCCCCACAAAATTCTGTCCCAACATTTGCTTCAAATAGGTAGGCTTATTTTCAGAGCATAATTAATAGAATCAGGATAACAAGTATATAGATCTCAGCAAGACAGATACTGTACCAGAACTGCCCATCAGAAACCTTATCTGATTTTCAAAATTACATTTTCCTTTACTTTTCATAAAAGTAGAAACCTTGATGCACTGAGGACATGAAAACTCTGGGATTTTCTCTCCCAGAAGCCCTCAGGCAGAATGGTCAAAGTCCTGTTTAAGTGGTTCCTTAAAGGAGTTTGTATTTAATCTATACCAGTCAGATCCTTTCCTAAGATAACTACAATATTCCATCCAGGAGGATGACTTGGGAACATCTCTGCCGTTCTCCTTGCAAGAAGATATTTTCATTGATTCCTTGCAATTTCAGAAGGCAAGGAGAAGCCTTTCTGAAAGATACCTGGTACCCGTTCCTCTTGGGTCCCCAAATGGTGGGGTTTTTTCAAAATTTCTCTGTTTCAGGATTTGTGTGGCCAGCAGTGGGAAGATGGATAAGTCTGAAGCTGCACCTCAGATCCCTTCATTGTACTTGAAAAAAATTCTTTCAAACATAGGAAGGAGATGTAGCAACAGCTTAATTCGCCAGCTAAAGGTAGAATAAAGTGAAAGGCAAATTCCCAAATCCAAGTCTTAATTATAGTGAAATGAGCTGTAATTCAAGTCTCCTGAAGACCTTACTGGAAGCACTGCAAGATTGCTTTCCTACCTAGATGGCAGAAAAGAACTAAGAATAGGAAAGTCAACAATCTGTCATATATCAGATACAAAATGGATATTGACACTGTGACTTTTTGTACCACAAAAAGCTCCAAACCTCAGTAAGAATCACCTGATAATTAATTTATATTACAGCTGGTTATGTTAGGCTTCCAGAAAAGACCAAGCTTTGCTAGGGCTGTTTTTCACTCTCTTTATTTACAACCTAAGCAGACACTAATGGAGCTGCAACAGCAATCTGACATCCTGACAGTCCCATGCTGTCAGCTAATAAGAAAAACTTTACCTCCAACCTATGGCTAAAAGCCTACTACCATTTTCCCATACTTTGTGGCAAGTCTCTTCTCCTTCAGATGGTCTCAACTTCTAACATCCTACTTCCCCCCTTAAAATTCTAACTGAAGCACTCATTGTCACTTTCTGACATGAAGGGGTCCACGGAGCCAGTAAGGCATTCCATGGTGACCTACATAGAAAACCTGCTGGAGCCAGCGTAAGGGCGCAGCTGAATGCCCTGAGATGTCAGTTCTTGTAAAGGGATTCCTGGTGTTACCACTTCACATGGAGTTAATGTTTTGCAGGAGAAAAGGTGCACACACTGTACAGAACTGGGACCAATTTCTGTGGTGAGTTATTATTCACCTTTGCTTGCCTTCACTGAAAATCCTTGCTTGATGGCCTGCTGGCACTCACACAGACAAAGAATGTAGGGCAAGACCTCATTCAGCCATCACTTTTCAGAATCAGGAGTGCTTTAGATCGTCGAGAAGAGCAGACCTCTGTCGACAGCTACAAAAAACTAAATTGAATCTTTAGTGGACCTTTTCCCTTTCTGGCAGGCACACAGGAATGCTAGTGCAGGCTATTCTTTTCCATTGAAGTTATTTGTGTGACACTTCTTTTCCAGTTGTCAGCTCCTTGTGTGTCAGAGGCAGTACCACACATGCACGGGCTGCACATTGGTGTGGGATTTGGGCTGCCCTCTTTGCTTTTATACTTTTCAAGAATGGGTATTTATTTTTGGAATATTCACCAGACTTGGAGAAAATCAAAAACTGTCAGTGCTTCAACATCTGCACTGAAATACTGCTTTCCTCTGTAATCTAGTTTCTACATGAAAAAGTCTGATGAAACTGAAACCCTGAAAATACATACTAATCTCTGAAACACGTATCACAGATTGAAAGTAGAATGTTTTCTTGGTTATCCTTTTATTGATTACCAAATTTCACCATTAACATAATTTAGATAATTCTTGTCTTATTCTGAGGGGCCACCGGCAGAAATTTGTGAGCCGGTGAGAAATTTATGACTGGTCAGTCATAATTACTCTTGAAAATATGTGGTGAAATCATGCTGGGAAAAGAGGCTACCCATGAAATACAAATACTTTATCTACTCCTTTAGGTGAAGAAAGATGGATTTTTGTGCCATCTAAACAGAATCCTGTCCAAAATCAGTGGATATTGGAGAAACACACAGATTTTGTCACACAGATATAATATCAAAATAGAGCCCCAAGGCTCCACTTGAGAAAGGAAAACACTTCTTTTCTGAATGTTGCTCCACTTTGAGTCCTTATTAATTACAGTAGGAGAAAGTAATTATTAAGGAGAAATACAGCATTTTTCTTATATGTTTCATTAAAAATTGTTATCAAGATTTCTGCAGTGATGCTTTTTTCTCTATTACATCAGTAGCTTTTGCAGCCCATGTGTTACATTGATTTTCTCCTGAGAATATTTATGGTATGTTTGGTATGACATTTCACTTTACTGATTTTGAAGATAATGTGCAAATAAATTGTCAGTGATTTATTTCTTCAGGGAACCAAAGTTGAAAAACTTGCTGGTCTTACTAGGATTCAGAGAAAATCTGATGTAATGTGTTGAGTGATAATTTTTTGGAACAGGTTACCTGACATTTTCTCACCCGTTCTTTGATAAAAAGAAAATAATATTTTCTAGACAGTGAAAATTAGATTTTCTGCATCAGTTTATCATGTTTTGTGGAAACAGATAGATTCAAAATTATCAGTCTAGTAAGCAATAATAATCAATTAATCTCATCCAGAAAGATAACTGGTAGCATTCAAAGAGAAATTAACACAATAAATCATTTTTAAATAAACATTTGAATAGCCAAAATTGCCATTATAGAGCTGGCTGCAGAAAAAAAGATGAATGAATAAAATAAATGTGTTTAAAATATAATAGGGTCACAGAGTAAATTTGAAAACTGGACTGAAAAACTAGTGAAACACGGTCAGTGAATAAGACAAAGATTTTATATGAATCTGCTTCTTTTTACTTTGGTTTTGCACATAAAACCTACAGCTCTTCAGCTGATTAATTTTCATTTGATGATCAAAAGCAGCACCTTGTATGACTTTCACAGTTATTTTGTCCTCTCAGTTGCAGACATGGTACTAAGTGATGTTTTAGCTCCCATAAGGGAATTTTCCTTGATAGATCCAAGCCTTTTTAGTGTAGCACATTTTCCTTTCAAGTGTGGCAACCTTTGAGACATAATGCAGAACTTTCCATTAAAAAAAACCCCAAAAAACAAAAAACCCAAACAAAAACCAGACCTCATTCTTCTTTGGGAAAATAGATTTTTATGTTTACTGTACTTCAGGACCACAAGATGGATATTACTCCAAGAACTGGCTTCGTTACCTTCATCAGAAAGTTCCATTGTGTTTAATACTGCAGTTTTGTAAGCTCATTTAAGTAATTCATATAGGACATTCTTGTTCAGACAAGCCCTTCTCAAGTCCATGATTTCAGAACAGTACGAGTGAATGTGAACAAATAACAGGGGTGCAGAGCCAGGGTAAACTGCATAGGAGAGCTTTCCCTTCAAATTAAATAAAGCCTGGTGACAACGTCAGGCCGTCAGGGCTGACCCCTTCACATGCCAGTGAATTACCCGTTGCAGAAATGATCAGTGACCTGTCTAAGTCTCCTAGCTAAAGCAAGAATGTTAGTTCTTAAAAAGAGGGCCTGGCCATGCTGTTGATAGACCATGAAAGATGAGACCTGAAAGCCATGAAAGACTAGGAATTTACTTGAGTTATGCCAAGATAATCTCAGAAAAGCTACTGCATAAAAGCCAAGAAGAAATGAGTATCTCTCTGGATATTCCAAGGAGTTTTAGATATGCATCTGTTGTATGTATTCCTCGGTGTCTGCTGCAGTGTCTGTCACAGAGCGAGTTCTCACTGCTGAACACAACTTCTGCCATGGCATTAACCCTGTTGCCTCAAACCCATGGAAGATTAATGCCGTTGACTGCCGCGGCGCTGTCTGTCCAGCTGGTGAGGTGACCACGAGTGCTGGGCACCCACCCCCACAGGAGGGGATGAAGGAGGCTGCTCGCAGGGTGTGGGAAGGTTGGGAAGCTCCAGCACGGGTTCACCCAACCCACCAGTGGTAAGGGCGCGCGGAGGAGGCGGAAAGAAAGCGGAGGGACTTCTTCGTGGAAAAACAGGAGAGGGTTTATTGAGGGTAAGGGTCCAACTGAAATCCAGGGAAGGGCACGAAGAAGCCAAGAAGTGCTTCTGACAGGGGATTTTCTACCCCTACGATAGGGGAGGGGAAAATATGAACCAGCCAATAATGGAGGGACACGGGGGTTGTACTAAGGTGGAAAAAGGGGTACAACGCCAATAGGGAATTACATGGGAGGCAAGAAATTACATGGGCCAACGGGGGATCGGGGAACACAGAACTTTCTAGAGGGAGAACCAAATATAGGGGAGAAGGGGAGGAGATGGCAGTGGCCAGTTATGGGGATATGATCTGCATACCCTGCGTGGGTATCAGAGCAATGAACCCGCTGGTCCACTTGGTATTGCTGGCCATGATACCCGCCATGGCACACTGCAACATTTGACACCATAATTTTTCCTGCCATTTCATTAAAGTTAGCCAACAGTTTCTGAGATTATTGGAGGAGAAAACCAGACATGACTATATGAATCTTGTTTTCTCGGGAAAGTGGATTAAAACATTTTTAAAGGTGCCTGGCACCCTGACCTGTAGAAAAAAATCATAGCCCAGGCATTCAATGTCACGGAGAATACATTAGTAGGGCATGAAAGGCAGTGGAGAGGGGCCTCTGTCCTGCCTCCCACCTTGCTTGGGGTTCCTTATGTGGTCTACAATTCTAAGTTATCTTGGGTGTTTCAGAGAAAGAAAAATATAAATAAAAATGCCAGAAACCAAGTTAGCATGAGAGAAAGGATTGCCTCAGGCAGCTGACTGGAGTCCTGACACATGACACTTAACTGCAGTCATTATTTCAATGTGAAGACATCACTCTGCCACCCCAAGATCCTGATAGGCTCCTGCTGAGATCGAAAACCCCACCATTATCCCTTGTCCTATTATAAAATATCTCATATCTTCATATTCAAAGACATCTACATACAATAAAACTCTCTACAGCCTTATTGACTTATCTATCGAAAAATAATGCAAACGGAATTCTATAAATCCACATAGCTTGTTTTCTGCCTAATCTATGTAGCCCATTGTTTAAACCCTCTTTTCTATTAATTTCCATTTCATACAGAAACCAGAACTGAGCACTGTTTCTATCTAAAAATTCTGTATGTGTTCATTCCAGGATGGCAATCAATCTTTTCCCAGAGCATTGTGCTGAAAGAAAATGTTGAGGCGATTACCTACAATGTATCTACAATGTATTAAAAAAAAATCACAAAAAAGCACAGCCAAAACCAGACAGAATATTTCCACACACCCTTTTGCACAGTTTAATACTGCAGTTTTGTAAGCTCATTTAAGTAATTCATATAGGACATTCTTGTTCAGACAAGCCCTTCTCAAGTCCATGATTTCAGAACAGTACAAGTGAATGTGAACAAATAACAAACTGAAGCAAGATTCTAACCTGCACAAAGGATGTCTGCTAGCATCAATCCATTTATTACCACCAGCTTCCCCTCCAAGCAAACATATTTGATTTTCAGTTATGGAATACCATCATCCTTACAGCACCTACCAGAGTCCAAATCCCACTGGAGAGCCTGAACTTTATTCTGCCACGTGTTGTACTGAAATCAGTCTGTTTCCAGGACACACACTTTCAAGAAGAAAATGTACTGAAATGAAATGAAAGGAACGAAATAACTGTTGAATACTTTGTGCTGGGATTTAGTGGTCAAATGGGAAAACACGTTAAACATTTCATCTCTATACATGAAAATTTTGTAGTATTTTTAAAATTTTGATTCCTCTGTTTAGAATCTATCCCAGCTACTTATACACACTCACTATGTCAGTATCTGGAAGTCCACCCCACTCCAAGACCTTTCATCTTAAAAGCCCTCTGAGAGCAACAGGAGAGTCATGCCAATGGGAATGCTGGCACAGAAAAGGTTGCCTGGCATAAACTTGCAAATAGGAACAAAACATTTCAACCCAATGTGGCTGGGGCCACAGTGGCAGGATATAGTGACAGAGGCAAGAAAATCAAGGCACAGTGTGCACAGCAGCTAACCAGGTGTGTGAGCTGATCATCTGTGAATGAAGGATAATGCTGTACTGCTGCAGATTTCTTATAGCTTTGGAGGCTAGACATGGGAAATGCTCTTTCCTCTCAGCTCAGTTAGAGCAACACTGAATAGCATAATTGTCTGAGCTGTATAACAGTCCTTTTGTCACTTTCCATTAATTGCTCGTCTGCCAAAAATGCATTGCTCATTCTGTCCTTTGCCGGATGTAATTGAGGCAAATTCAGGTGTATACCAAAGTATTTGTTGCATATCTTCTGTCACATCTCAGTTTGACAGCATACTATTAAATAACATGGGCTATGGTGTGAAAGGAATGGCTGTAGTGAGTATTCATAACTTTTGTATAAACTTATCATTTCTGATGTCCTGTATTTTAGAGGACATGAAAGATGTCTTCTTTCACCTTCCTCCCAGCAAACAGAGGTCTGAGCCAGGTAGGAGTCAAATCCCTGCCGTCAGGAGGCTAATGGACTGCAGGGCACAGGGATGACTGTGCTGTGAGGGCTATCACCTGAGGAGTGTGCTCAGTGCAGGGCAGTGCAGCCCTTTGTGCTTGGCTGGGGATTGCTGCCCTCCTCGGAGCAGGCTGGGCACACTTCTTGGAGTGTCCTGCTCTCCTCTCTGCCGTCACTGGGGCTGGCCTGCCCTCTATTATTCTAGGTCAGTTCTTAATCTCCCTGTAGCTATTCCTGTCCTGTGATTTCAAACCTTAATCTTTTTCTAACGCCCACATTTGATTTTAAAATGTTCTACTTGGCACTTGACATCTTTTGAAGACTTCTCACCTGCACTGCCTAGAGCCTTCTCATGCCTGTTTTATGTTATGCATCACCTTCCACTCCAGAGAGTAATATCATTAGTGCACTGACTGCATAAAGCTTCGCTTTGACAGCAAATACAATGTTTTATTGTACTGTAATTTTGTCAATTTCTCTGTGGCACTTAACAGTGAAGAGGTATCTTTTTTTAATCTTAGTGTTGGCTGAACCATCAGAGCTTATCAAGCCCCCTGAGTGCCAACATGGGTCTTTTTTATGCTGTTATTTCTTGGCTGAGTCATTTCAATATTCTATATATTTTCCTAGTTGCAGTCACTTGATCTTCTTGACACTGATAGAAAGTATAGTAATCCAACTACATGGATTTACTGTCCAAGTTGAATCTAGTTTTCTAAGAATTATCACAACCAATTAAATGTGTCTTCCACTTATACTCAGGGGTTGTCCAGCTTTGGTAACTGGAATAGAAGGCTAGAAAGAGAGGAGAGTGTAAGCTGAGTTCCTCGCTGGTGGAGGGATTTCATGCAGTGAGGCCTGAGAATGTGGTAAAAAACAGAGTTACATGCTTTGCTTTACAAAATGAGAGTGTACACATGCTCAATAACTAGAACAGCTCTGCTGTTACCAGTGAAAAGAATATGTGTGCAATCTGAGTTGAATGTGTTGTAATAATGTTCAGTGTGTTGAACAGTGCTGCATTCTCTAACTTACCCACATTACTCTCCATCCAGTTGGAAAATCCAAGTTCTGGTATCCTATCAGGTAAGACTATATCGCATCAAAATTTTCAGGCCTTAATTGTTTTCCCCTTTGTGGTGGCCCTGGCGTTCTTGCTTGCATTTTCTTTATAGCAGCAGCGATCTTATGCAGAAAACACACCATTGCATTGTTAGTTCCATAACATTTCCCTCTTGATTTGAAGAGCATCCAGGGAAACCCTGAAGATGGCAAATATCTTAATCTGCATTCTCACTTTTAATCCCATTCAGATTGTGATTCTGCACTGCTCTGTACCTTCCTCCTCAATAAAAAGAATAACTCCTTGATAATAACATTGTAATTCTTTACAATATTAATATTGAACTATAAAGACAGGTGCCTGTGTAATTTGCATCACAGAAACACTTTTGCAGTTAGTACAAATTTTGCCTTTATTTTGTGCTATCCACTACTACTTCCTGTTTTTCACCTTTTTTATTTCCTGAATCCTTGATACCTTTTTTTCAAAGGCGTTATGTTTGCTATAGTCTGATAGCAAGGTTCCATTCCTGCAATTCATCAGCCTCCATCAGACATTCCTAATCTGGGCTTCTGGTTTCATCACAGGAAGCAGAGGGTTTTGAGGAGAAGGAGTGAAATCAAAACCGCCACGAGGTACATATTGCTTCACCAAGCAGTGCTTCACCAATATTTATCTAAGCGGCTTTTAAAAATTCAGCTGTTGTGTTCTTGCCCTGTATCAGCTTTGGTGAAGCAAACTCTTTGGTTTCTTTGCAGTTTTGTACAATGTTTGAGGAACTTTCACTGCCTCAGGAATGCTCTTTATCCATTATTTGTAAGCTTTCTTCCCCAGTTGCTTCCTGTGCTATGCTTTGTGTTGGACTGCACGTTTTTATAACAATGCGTGTGTTCAGGGCAATGTGAGAGGCTTTAACAAGATAATACTCGTAATGTCTGTATCCTGCTGGAGGCTAAACAGGCATCCCCCTCTGTCAGGGAGGCAGTGCAGGTGCTGAACTCGGGCTGGAAGGTGATGAGCCACACCCTACACGGAGTGGAGAGTGGAAGCTGACGAGAATTTGGAACCTCCTGGCTTCCAGCTGCCTGTTCTGACAAGCCACAGGGCTTTCCAGCTGCCCTGGATTACTGTAAATGGATTCTTTAAATGACCTTAAAACTCTCGTTCACAGCACTCTGGGGAGACTGGATGGCGTTGTTAAATTGAGTGCAGTTGAAGCAACCATGGGCCAATTACCCTCAGCTGCCGAATCTTCCAGTAGAGCACGTCCTGTCAGGATCAGTGCTCACTTTAGCAAGTTCCCAGGAATAAATCTTTTGGTACATTATGCCCTAAAAGAGAAAGAGGGGTGGGGACTTACGGCACTCTGAGCTCCTCACTTTCCTGACAAAATAGCTCATAAGTTAATCTGAAAAGGAAGGTTGTTAAAGTAATGTTGACCCTTGAAGAATACAGACTGTCAGTACAATCACTTCTAACTGAAAGCATCAAATATAGTTTATACCAGAAATTTTAATTCCACTTCACAAAGTTTTATCTCCCAGCAAATGCAAAATGGACAAGTAATTAACCTGTCATTTTTTAAAATTAAAAAGTATGTACTAGGCAATTGCTTCATTTAATTAAAAACTACAAAGTTGAAAAAAAATAAAAGAAAGAAAATAATTAGTCTTAAAAGTGTCATTGAACACCTGTTACCCCCCCCCCAAAAAAAACCCCAAAAAAACCTGAACATGAGATCAACCAGAGCTTTGGTTTTTATTTAAGCCAGAGAAGTTGTAGTCCATTCAGAAATAGTATAAGAGTTTATTCAAGACATGCAAAAAGTCTACAACAAGAATAAACATGATCATTTTCTCCAGCAACATCCCCAGGGATACTTTCGAACAAATGTATTGATTAATCTGCTGAGAATCTATAAGAAAATTAACAGTGACAGAAACCTGCAAGAGTCCTACTTGCCACTGATTTTTCAAATGAAGGAAAGTAGAAATGATTGTACCTGCTGCTGTGTTGTTTCTCATCATAAAGGTCCAACAAAGAAAAGGAGGTTTCCTGTGAAACAACTATAATGTGCAAAAAGGATAAGGCGCTGAGTGGACATTGCCAACAAAAGCAGTTTGCTTGAGGCAATGACAATGTCAGGAAGCCATAATTAATCTAAAATGTCTAGACTTAAATACAGCCTGATCAAGACTGCTTCTCTCCAGGTATTTAATTTAGAGAAAATACTTGCTCATAATATTAACCTCTGGTTATTATTTTATGCAGAGCAGTCAGACAGGAAGTCTGAAGAGCCACATTTCTCATAAGTAAAAATCCACCTTTTGCATTCTTACCCCTTGAAGCTCTGCTTCATTTTCAGTTTAGACAGTCTGGGTAGAGATGGAGGCAACTACATGAGGAGAGTCTTGGATGAACTTTCGAGCTGTTTATGCACATCCTCAAGAAGAGGTAACTTTTCAGCTGGGTCTTGTTGAGGCAGAACACTTGTGTGTCAATGTCATGGGTTGACCCTGAGTCTGATGGACAGATCTCTTGACCAGTCACGCTTCTCGAAATTTCCATATTTAAGCCAGTGGAGACACAGGAAGTGTCCCTTTTTTCTTCTGCTCAAACCTCCTGGCGGGGAGTTTGGGGGTGGTGGGAATTGGCCAGGGCTCTTTGGAGTGGCCCTGGGCCTCCCCTCCCCCGGCCCCGGCGGGCATGGGCCCCGGCCCCGGCTGGCACGGGCCCCGGCTCTGGGAGAGTCCCCTCGGAGCCGTGGGCAGCAGCTGCTGCTGCAGAGCCGAGACCGTCTGAAGCGACTGCTGAGGAACCCCCACACACGACCGTGAGGAGGCGGCGGGAGCTGACGGAACTTTCCTACAACCAACTCAGCCTATACTGAGCTGTAAAATAACATGAAGTGCAAGCAGCATAACAGGAGCGAGCTTTTCTCCATCGCAAGACCCGAGAAAAAGAGGATTGGTTTCCTCATCATGGCTTCCTCGGTGTTAGAGAGAAGGAGAAAAGTGAGTGAAGCTGAAAAGATGGCGGCGGGGAAGAGAGGGCGGAGACGTGCTTTTTAGCGCGCAGCTTAAATCTGCTTTTTACAGACCGTGGTATGGACTGTAATATCAAACTGTTTTCTCCCTCTTTAATCCATTTAACATAAGGGGGGGATGAGAATTCAGTGTGCAGCCTGCGAGAGAGATAAAGGCTGTTAGCTGGTGCAGTTTGGGAAAAACCACGCGACGTGAAAGAGACCTCTATTTCCTCAAATTAACAGAGAGAGACTTTTAAGAATTGTGAATGCTGACCAAAATTCCATGTTTTGTCATTATTTGTGCTGGAGGAAGTAGGAGGGGGGAGGTGTTGGAGGAAAAAGGGGTTTTTGTCTTACTCTCTTATTTCATTTTACTCTTAACTCTGTTAGTAATAAACTTTCTTTCATATTCTTTAAGTTTGAGCCTGCTTTGCCTTTCTTCAAACCTCTTATCTCACAGAAGGTAAGAAATGCGAACTAAACCACTACACTTAATTGGTGTTTCTGCCCGGTTAACGAACCTAACCCGCTACAGTCAAACAGAGCATTATGGTACTGAACAGTTTCTAAGGTGCAGAGAAAGTCCCTGAAAACCTTCTGCCCGTTTAACTATGTAAAAACTAATCCCCACTGCTGAAAGAAGATAGACTGTTGCTTTCTCCAGTGCTACAAAGAAGATAGGACAGCTGTTTTTACAATTCCTTGTTTGAGTAAAAAATACCAGTGCAGCAATTATCTACTGCTGGTTCTACTTTGTCCAAGAAGCTGAGTCAGGGCAGGTTTAGGTTGGAAATCAGGAAAAGGTTCTTCCCCCAGAGGGTGGCTGGGCACTGGAACAAGCTCCCCGGGGAAATGGTCACAGCACCAAGTCCAACAGAGTTCAAGAAGCATTCGGACAACACTCTTGGGCACATGGTGTGACCCTTGGGGATGTTCTGTGTAGGGCCAGGAGCTGGACTTGATGATCCTTATGGGTCCCTTCCCACTCAGGGTATTCCGTGATTCTAAAATAAGGAAAAAATTCCTAATAGCACCATGTAAGTTTGGGACAGATCAAGTCCTGCAATTATCATTCTGAAAACACAAGGTTTTCATTGTCCAGCACCAGAGGTATGATTTCTTCTCAGAAAATGTTTGGTAGAGACCTGCAAGCTCAAGAGACTCAAGTTGCTCAACACTTCCAAATCCTGGAAGCCAGAGAAACAGCTTCAGTTACACCATGGATCCCTTCACCTCTCTGTCCCTTGTACACTGTGGCTTGCAAATGATTCTTTGGAATGGTCTCTTAATCCTTTTAAAGTACAATTGACTCCACAGGAAAATTGAGAGGAGTTAATTAAAAAGTTCTATGCAAGTATCCGTTTTATAAGATTCTTAAAGGCACATTTACCTTTGAAGTTATTTCAAACACGGAAATATCCGGAGCAGGAAGTTAAGCAGGATATTTTGATAAGCCACCGTGTCCTTTCCGCTGGCATCATCCATGCAGTGGAAAAGCAATCGTTATTTTATAACTTTCATGGAAAGGCAGTGTTACTCAAGTGAACGCCAGCTTTGACACCACTTACTGTCAGCTAGATATGGGGCCATGGCTAGCCCCAGAACATTTGCACTCTGACACTCTCAAAGTCTCTAATTCCTAAATGTACTCCTCAGATCTCATGAAAGGTCTCAAGCTGCTCTTGGGCACTGAGTTTCCAGCTCAGACTGCAAAGCTTATTATTTCAAGAGGATTAATTTGGTATTAAGACCATGATTACTCCTTGGATAGTTTTCCTTTTCAGTATGCTGCGTATCTGTTTGTGGATTAGCCTGATTCTTTATTACTATTTTTGTTGCTATGGACAGCACTATTTAATTACTTTTATTAAGTCTCCATCTAAAAACCCCAGAGAATACTGCAATAAACAAATTACACAATAATAGTAAATCCATATACTGTTGGGAATACATGATACAAGTTTGGTTTATGTCAGAAGCATATTACTAACAACAATTCAATTCTGAGCTTCTTTTCTAATAGTTTCAGGGAAACTATTAAAAATGGGGTTAATTTATAAGTACAATTATTGCACTCTGTGTATTTCAGTTGGTACAAGTGACATCTGACAGCCCACAAATGATCAGTGACATTGACTGATTCATTGCATGAGATTTACAGTTTACTCTTTTCCCTTCTTGGTAAAATTCAAGACTTCTGAAAACAGAATCCCTATGTTCATTTATTAATTGATAATTCATATGGAAACTGTAAGTTCTCATACAAGCTTCTGGACAAGACTACAAGACATCTTGTAAAAGTCCACAGCTGTATGAACTTTTCACCCTTCATTCCCCTAACTTTTCAATGGGTATCTCAATATTAGCACAACATATCTCCCGCGTGAATATGAACTTAGTTTCATGAATGTTGAGAAATTAAGGAACTAGAACTTGACAGAAACACACTACCTACAACATGATTCATGCTAAATTGCATGAACTCACTATACTTGGTCTTAAAAAAAAAAAAAAAAAGACACTTTATATAGAGAAGAAAAGCCAGATTAGCAGAATGGTGTTAAACTGCCCACAGCCCAATCCTGGTTTACAGAGTTTTATACTGTTTGATGGAGACACTCTCAAATCATCCTACAAATATCCTTCCCTGCAAGGAAAAGTGATCACAGCACTTTGATGAAAGGAGTCCTGATTTTGGTACTTATGCCACACCAATTCTCTGACACATTTTTTTTTCTTTTTTTTTTGGAGGGAGTGGGGAGGGAAAATTCATCAACATTAGTTATTTGGGTTAGTTACGCCCTTTCTGAGAATTTTTACATCTAGTCTGTCTCTTCACTGTTGAAATCCACCCTGCAAGGGCTTAAAAAAAGAAGTGGAGAGGTCTGTAATACCAAAAAAGTGCCTGTGAAACCACTGCCAATTAGTTTGGCTTGTGGCTAAACAGAAAGTCATACACAGGCAGGATGATGGTCTTTGCCACAGATTCGTTGCCAAGTGTATGGTTATAACAAACCAGTGCCTTCAATTCCCAACTCAGAGATAAGGAAGTTTTTAGAGTAAAACCTCTAGTTTTTAGAGGTTAAATCTAATATGTGTCATTTTCAAAACAAATGTTTTGAAAACAAAAATTTACAGAAGAATAACTGTATTTCCTTCTATCATAAAACACCAACATAGACTGAAAAAGAAGAAGCCTTCAGCCCAGTTTTGGACATTTTGACCAATCAAGTCACTTTGAACCTGGCCTCAAAATCAATTTTGTTTAGGATCATTTCCGCATGCATCTTGGTACAAGCGCTCTGTCTTCAGTGAGCTTAATTTTCAATTGGCAGGCAAAGAACAATCTTAATTTCTGGGCAGGGTCAGTAGGAGTTATCACAATACAAATTAAAGCAGCTGATTTATCTTAGGGGAAGAATGGTGGAATATTTCTCTGGAGTTCATGCACTGGTTTATTTAATGCTGGCACATCTGAAACTGAGAATCAAAGAATTTTCAACCGGGCACTGCTCAGACCGGGCTACAGATAGAGGGCTTGTTTTCATAGTCTCCTTCTGTGGATTCAACAGACACTTGTATCAGACTTGACTGACCATCAGTAGCCAGTTTAACACCCATGTATCTCCAGAGGTTTGGCTATGGCTTATAGTAGCAGAATCTCTATGTCCACAGATTCTGGGAATTCTGAATATATATATATTTGACTCCTGAAAAATTACACCATACTCTAAATAAAAATTCTAGTTCTAGAAGAGGAGATTAAAGAGAAAATTCTACATGGCAAATGAAGAGCCAGGTTTTGCAGGTGATAATAGACAGAAAATGCTGCCCTGAAGGGGAGATTGGATGTGACTCTAAGCAACCTGGTCCAGTAAAAGTGTCCTTGCCCATGGCAAAGGGGTTGGAACGAGATGATCTTTAAGGTCCCCTTCCAACCCAAATCATTCTGTGTCTCTATGAAGCTCCAGCTGATACAGAACACTAAAGATTGTGGGAAATTAAGCGAAGTAAAAGGACTCAAAGACAGAACTGACATTAAAAATTGTCAAAATGTGGCAACTTGACTGCACAAAGAAAGTAGTTGCCAAAATGAAAAACGTCCTCTGTTCACAGATGATTTCCTGAAGCACACATTAGCATCTCATAAAGGCACAGTCCTTTTCCAATCTCCTTTCTTACCTTCCTCCCTCTTACTAGAACTCTGCTAAATCACCAGGGGTGTGGGGAGAGAGAGAGTCAAGAGAATATACTTGTCATAAACGCTCTTACCTTTCTTTTTTACCCTTGAACGACATTAATAAAAGGAAGTTTGTCATTGTTCCAATAACAGCAGCACTGCAGAGAAGTATCCAGTGGTTCTGCTTTGTCAAGTGGAATGTGTTGACATTCTAAAAGGCTGTCTGGGCACACGTCTCCACATAATCTTTGATAATACTGTCCATTCCATACAGACCACTAAGACTCTCGATTGACAAAGCACAGAGAACCTTCAAAGACAGTGTTTCTTCTTACTAAAAATATGTAACCACTTAGCTTATTATGTGATTTGATTTCTGCTGGTCATCCTTACTCCCAAGATAAGTCATTAAAAGGCATGGTAAGTTCACATTTAAGCTATAAAAGTAAAAGGTTAGATCTTGATGCCTTTAACAAATTTTTATTCAGGCTTTATTCAATAAGGTCACTTATACATTTGTGCACCCGAAAAAAACCTGAAACAAGAATTAAATAAACCAGAAGAATCCCTGTACAGAAACCCATTGAAAACTGTTCTGATTTTGCCTGGTTTTATTTACTGATCTGAAACAAAAATAAGTGTGGCTTATGATGAGAGTCCACACAGTCTTTACAAAGGCTGTCTGTGTCAGCTAAAGCACAGCATGTGTTTTTTAAATTATGTTCAGCAATACAATATGTGCAGAATAAATGCTCAGGAGAGCCTGTTTGAAAGTGAATGCGACACCTGAGGAACAGAATGTATCAGCTATCACAGTTTCAGCAACTCCAGGAACCTGCCTGGTTCTGTCTGTGAGCATGTTTAAGTTTGCACTCACATTAACAACATAACTGGTGAAGGAAGTTTTGTTCCACTGCTCTGACAAGCTGGTAGGTTCCTATTTTGTCCCATCCTGGAATCTGACTTTTTTTCTCTGGACTTAGGTTCTAAAAATGGCTTGATTGCTTTGTGCCATGCTAGATTTGTGAACTGACCTCCCTCAGTGTAAACTAACAGGGAGGGGGAATCAGGTGCGCCTATAGAAAAAGTTGCATTTGCATTTTGCAAGGAAACATTGTCATTTGCTGATTATGCCGGCTTATGCAGTGAGGAGTAATAATAATAAAAAAAAAAAACATAAAGAATACAGCTGGATCACATTTAAAGCAGTTTATTTAGTGCAGAGAAATCCAGCTTAAATTGTTTATTCAGAAAAAGTTGTCAGGAAACAAAACACTTAACTGTGTGCACCATTAGCAAATACCTTTTAACCAGCTCCAGCTGACAGCAGCTACAGAATGCCAGGGATATTTTTGTTGCCATTGTTTATTCCTTTAAGGGAACCAGTAAACTCAGAATGCATCCTGTCCCAGTCATGTCTCCTTTTATCCTCCAGAAAACCAGAGTGAACTTTCTTGCAACATATCTTTTTAGCTTTGGGCATCTGTGTAGCCACAATATGACCTCCAGTGATATATTTTCCTTCCAAACATCTTTCCCAGGCCATTCTGCTGTAGCTCATTTGTTTCCTGAAACATTCACTGTCTGCAGCACTCCAAGAAGACTCAGATGGACATTAGGAAAATCTTTCCAAGATTAAACATTGAAAGTCACAGGGAAAATTTGACTGGATTTTTTGGGGGGCAGAGGAAGAGGAAGGATGCACTGTTTCTTCTTCTGTCTGAAGTCTCGATGGTGTGCCAGCAAGTTAAATATCACTCAAGAGTGAAAGAAGGAGGGAGATAGGCTCTGTAAGCCCCAGTTTTCTATGATTCAGTATGCTCTTCCACCAAAATAAGAAGTTATTTAAGGATAATTCACAGCTGCTTAGGAAGAATAAAAATAGGTCCTATCTGCAAAACTCAGATCCATGATCTACATACGGCAAAAGCTAAAATGGACAAAGATTCAGAAATCTTCTCAGGGATGCTGCCCTAAGAAAACTTGGTTGTTCCATAATATGAACTCTTACAAATACTAGTATCAGTTCAGTGAAAAACCTGAAAGTTGCAGGTAGTGGATGTATTTTTATGGCCCAGAACCAAGTAGGTAGAAAAATCAAACCATTCCCAGTGGTCTTAGATATAAACAATGAATGAGCTGTACTAATTAGCTTTCACTTACAAGTGCAAATCAGGTTAATTAAAAATAAACTTTACTGCATTACAGCACTGAAGACATCCTTCTCCCTAATTCAAGTACAGATGAATGGATACAGCAAATTTGATCTATATGTGTTCACTGGGTTAATTAAAAGTCTGTAGAACCAGACAGAATTTTTTATTTCTACAGTGGCTGTTGGCAACTTGGGATTAAGAAAAAGATGAAGAAAAAAAAAGTGTCTGATATCTGTTGAAGCTGGAAGATTCTTTACACTGGGAAAACTAAAACACTGCTGACATGAGAAATGTTGACTCTCAAGCAAAGCCTTCCATACCCTGTCCTCTGCACTGCCTTTTTTTTTTTTCTATGAAGACTGCTGTGTCTATGGTATGAACAAGCCCGAAGGAATGAACTCATTCTGAATTAGTTTATTGTCAGCCTCTTGCTAAGAAATGTCAGCAGCACTGAAAGCAAAATGACTAAGTAAATCTCTGTCTAATTCTTGAGATGATCTTGTTGACAGAGACTTTAAATGCTCCTTAAGAAGTCCTGGATTCTGTCTCACCTTTCCTGGAATACTTTTTGAAGAGATCACAAGTGATGCATTCCCTAATGTGGTACATAACCTCTTCATATGGGAACTGTGTGTCAGGAAAAAATGTTAAGCAGATCTTCTCTATCTGAGGAAGCCCATAAATCACCTCATTCAGCAAAAATTCAAGCACAGCCATGTCTTAACCTGCCTCACAGAGGCAGCAATTTTATTGTGCTTTATATTCCTTGTCCTTCGCCCTTCAGTGGCATGAAATAGTAAGTTAGATGCAAGAAGACACAAAGTGTATGAGGAAAGGCTTTTCAAGAATGCTTCCTCCACAACATTTTGACAAGCAAATGGTTGTGCTCCCACACTGGTGGCCTCCAAGGCAGCACCAAGCAGGACATCGGAATATCTGAACACTGTTGGACAAAGAGGCTGAAGATGGGAGGACAAACAGTTCTACTGCCCAGGGACCCCTCAGTCACTTCCAGTCCAAGGAACTCAATGCGACACTAAAATGGCAACATTCACACCTAGAACTGGACAAGATCAATTCTTGCTGGATTTGTGCCATCACTATGTGAAAGGACGTTAATAGTAGACGAGAACTGCAGGAGGTGAATCCAGTGCAAGAGCAAGAAGCTGGCACTTGTAAACTCCATGCCTATCTTAGTTATTCCAGTGGACTATGAAATACAGTCAAAGATGATGAGGCCTCTGTCCCAACAAGGCTAAAAAGTCTGTGCTGTCTTATTCATAAAGCTGAGATAATTAAGCAATAATTCCACTTATATTTCAGCCACTACTTTTACTGTAAAACCTGCTGAGTAATTTAACATTCCCTAGAATGAAAAAAAATTCAGTGAAAAATATGCGCCTTAAAGTCTCACTCCTCACTTAAAGGAGAACTGTTGAGGAGTATAAAACTAATTCTAAGTACTATCACAAGTATAAGAGAAGAATAAACTTTAATGATCTCACTGTTACAGTTTTCAATAAAGATTTATTAGCAATCAGTTCCAACTGACAGCAGTTTGAAATCTTTCAATGCTGAACCTAGGATGAGGAAATATAAAATCTATTTGATTCCAAGGGAAAGAAGATACTTTTAAACAAAACTGTAGGTGCAGAATACCCTGCATAGCCACAAAATGACTCTTTCTGAAATAAAACAATAATAAAAAAGGCATGTATAAAACAACATAATCTAAATACAGCTACCTTAATCATGAGTATAGTTTAATTGTGTATTTATCATTAGCAACCTAAGGTTGGCAGACTAAAACTTAGTAACCTAAACAAAAATTAATATGTGTTTTTCCAGCACCTGTTTTGAGGAAGAGTCAAATTTTCTCGATTTGAGCTTAATCAGATTTGGGAAACGGATCAGATCATGGCTTCAGATAAAATCTTTCCTCATCAGAAAGCACCTGAAATTCCAAATCAACTTTGTCTCAGGTTACAGCAACTCAGCATTCAGTGCTGAATTTTGAGTTGAACAGAACTCATTACTTTAATGCCAAAACAAAATCACCCAGCTGGCTTCCTACTTACAAGCAAGTAAGCAAGGCTTAAACTGTTCTGAAATTTCAATGTCAATTTCAATGTTTAATATTTTGGTATTGACAGACATCTCTTGTTGAAGACATTCTGATTTCCCTCCTCACTCCTCTCTTGATTTTATGTCAGAGGAAGAAATATGCCACTGATGTAGTCAGATTGGTAACAGCAACTTTGTTTAGAGGGAGTGAATACACCTAGAATCAGAGTGAAAAGCCTTTTTTTTGTTCACATCAAGTGCACTTCTAAAAGACAGAGAAGCTGCAGGAACCTACATTGTCTAGCCACCCTAGCTACAAAACCTATAAAGAAGCAAGTGTTGCAATTTCTTCAGGGGACAGATTAATAAATACGTGAGAAGTGAGCTATTCTGCCATGCTTTACTGTAAACAGATTCTTACTTACCTTTTGATATGAATTCATTTGGAACTGAAAGATGGAAGAGTTTCACTCAGCTTGGGTATGGTGCACTAGATGAGATCTGATTATGAGTAGGAGAAAAGTAGGGGGGAATTATATATGTTCGCCTCCTCCATATTTTGGAAGTTTGAATACATATTTTAACACTTGAATAAAATTTTACACTGTTTTTATTATACTTGAGTGCTCACTTGCAGTGCTGTGCTGAACAGTTTCATTTGAATATTCCACAGACAGTGTTACCTCTTGAAGTATCAAAGTAACACCAAGGATTTTGCTGTTATTAAGACCCTGGAAAAGGGTTCAGTAACATTTCAGCCAGCTGGTTGGGAAAAGCAAAAGGAAGTTTATTTTTACCTCCTCCCATTACTGTCTCTTTCCCAAATGATTTGACCTTACTGAAAGCCTGGAGTGGTCCCCCTAAATTTTCTCCTTCTGGAGACAACGTTATAAGGTCAAATGACAATCAGTCATAGGCAAAATCTTCCACCCAACTCCCTTTCTGCAACACACAGGCCCACCTCGCACCTCTGCTCTGCTCCAGCACTTGGCTGAAAGAGTGGCGTGTACTTTCACATGGCAGAACAGCAAAGATGGAGCACAACCCATCAGAATTCCCCTGACAGATTCACTGCTGGAGTGGAGAAGCCAGACATACAAGCAGCATTGCCCTCCTCCGAAAAGGAAGTGGTCAAGGAGAAGGCAGAGAACAAACAGGCAGTGAAAAGCAGGGACAAGAAATGGATGTCTGTAACACTGACTGCAGCTGTGTAGCAGGAAGCTCTTCCTAGAGCGGGGGCAAAATCACTCGAACAATACCCTGTCTGCAAAGCTACACAGGGCTGGATGGAGGAGGGAGTGCCATGCTGCTTTTGGTGCTGAGTAATGCTGAAACCTCCCTGACTCATCAACCCCAAAGTTAAACATCCTGGCATTGGGGTGGACACATGGCAGACCTCATAAAGCAACAAACAAGTGACACTACTGGTGACATATCTAAAGATGCTAAGCTGACATTGCTGGCCCAGAAATATGTGATTGACAGATAATCACTTTATAATGCAGTTATATATATATATCTTTTATATATATACCTATAGGTACACACATAAAAATATGTAAGGGTGATATATTTTATATATATATATACACCTCACAGTAAAAGCCCAGTCCAACTTTTTAATGGGAAGGCTTCCTAACAAATCCCTTCTCAGGGGATTTGATTTGTATGTGGAGATCGTGCTCTTGAGCGGGGACACCCCTCAAGGTTACTCCTTGAGGCTAAGTGAAAGAGATTGCCACCGTAGCAAGAGATTGCCACGGGTGAATAACATCAATCTCTTCTTAATAATTGGTTTGCTAGCTTTAATATAATTGCTTCAATATTGCTTCAAAAATAGTGCACTATATTTCTAGTTACAGCTACCTATACTGTGTGGTAAATAATTCTGATTAAGATCTTCTAGTCCAATAATTATCATAATAAATAATTTATTTTTATATAAATTTGGTTTGCCATCCTTAATCCTGCTGGACAAAGTTGGATAAAGGCTCAATTACACCTGTATAATCCTCTGGACATAAACCATTGACAAAGTTTGGGGCCAAGATTGGCTCCAGCTGTATGTAGGCTCCTCTCTGAGAAGGAGTTTAGAACACAAGGGGGTTCTTTCCACACCTTGTGACTCGAGAGAATTGTGTGAAGCCAGACAAACATGAAAATCCTGATTCTACTGGAGTTAAGGATTCTAAATTCAGATTTTACAAGACTCTAGATTTTGTTCTTGATTGAAACATATAAAAGAGAGAAATACTTTTAAAATTACATAATCTTTTTTCCCCCAATAGAAAGAAATCTCAGGTAAGAGAGGGACAGCTCTGTGGGGTTCACTACTGCTCTATCACTATTACTTATGCCCAATTCTGTTTAAAAATTTGAGAATGGTGTGACAGAGAACTGGCTGCAGTTATTCTGTTTTAAAACAGCAGTATACAATTTCATTACACTAAAGATGCTGATAGATTTAAAACACACCACATTCACATTTATGTCTTAAAGTATTTCCTTGCCAGACAAGTTTCCTTCAACTCTAATGAGGACCTCAAAAACAGTTACACAGTCTTTATGAATGTTTTAAGGAGAGGAGAAATGCCAGGAAAGGTAAAGTAATTAGGTCCTTGGTGTGAAATCAGCTTCTAGACTGCAGGCATGGAAAAAAAAGGAAAAAGTAAAAGTTCTAGACAAAATTAACTGTCTTATATGCAGGATATAATCTCCACAGCACCAGGTGACAGAAAACCTCAAGCTAGCGAGAGCAAGGAATATAATGCTCATAACTGTTAATGCCATGTTCGTGAAACAGAAGGCAGAGAAATCACTGCCTTAATAACAGCTTCCTCTAAGGAGGAACAATCAATACCCAATTACACTACATGTCAATAATCTGCTTAATTGTCCTATATGTGTCACTACATACACCCTTTAAGGGACTGTAAACAAATTTTTGCCAGTGGTTTTCCTAAGCAAACAGATGTGTCTACACTCATGATGCATTTTCCTGTTTTCACTGCCTTGTGAATCTAATAGTTAAATTTTATCCCTCAGGTGACTGCTTCTAATTTTTTCTCTCCTCCACGGCTAAGAGAAAATTTTTCATTACTTATACTTGATAACTGAACAAGCATCTACACGCTACTGTCTGTTAAGTACAGCGAAACATATTGATCCATAATTGAATTAAATGAGCATTGCTTTGTTTGTACAGATAAGCAGAACAGAGAACTCTTATGAGAAAAGCAGAAAATATTTTTATTTAAGCTATGAGGAAAACAGTTAAAAGTGGCCCCTCAGGAGACATCACATCTTCAGGAAACACTTTTGCATTGCTAAACTGAATAGAATGCTTTCACAGATCTCTGCACAGACTGCATGAATTTTTGGCTGTATAGTCTCAGGCTACTCTGTGCATAGAGGGTGGAGAGTGAACAAAAAAAAGGCTACACCAACACGTCTCATACATTTTGTGGAAAGCTACCTTACAGATGCCACTTCTGGAATGCAGTGCACAGACCACATTTAACATGCACTTCCATTTTCCCAGCATGCCTGTACTTCCACCTGAAAATAACAGGCCATCATAAATTTCTGTGCTTGGTTTGCATCTCTGGACCTGAGGTTGCTCTATCCTTCACTCCCAATCCTGATGTTACAGTGTCAGTGCTGTACAGCAATTGTGCTTGTGTCCATTAGTGTCAGACACACTGTAGAGACCCACACAGCCTACGGCAGAGTGAGTCATGTGCTTTGCACACAGAGTTCACTGCACGCACATGATCAAGTTAGTTTATTTGGTAAGCTGGCTAAGCATGGCACAGTGTCAAAAGGAGACAGTCACTGACAAATATGAACCGCAAAATGCCATAACTTGGCATTATAAAGCTGGCGGCATTAAGGGACTATTTCATTCCCATGAAAAATCACGGCGTTATACAGAGTTTTCAGAAACCTGAGGAATCTTATCATTCTCTGGTGAACTCTGGTGACGTATGACTAAAAGCCATTTCAGAACCTCGGCAGTGTCAGACATCAATTGATCCTAGCTAACTGCAGATGTTCAAGCATTTCTGTTCTTTTCTGCAGCCTCAAATTCCACAACAAAGGAGTGCCCATAATCTTCAGCACATCAAAGTTCTTGGAACAAAACAAAGATTGCCTCCAGGCCAGCTGGGTTTTGCAGTCATTTTAAGGAAGGAGAAATAGATAGTGCCATTTTGTTGAATTTACCATCAAACTGCAAATTAATTTTTGTCAAATAGTCCGACAGGGATTTGAAACTCAAGAACCTTAACTTGTAAGGGTGCCTAACTTGTATGATAACTGATGTCTAACTACAGTGAATTATTTGTGCTTTTTCAGGCTTAATTCATGGCCTGGGAATAACAATAATCAGCAGTCAATGTAGGAAACTTTCCATGCATTGATGTATGGTGCACTAGAATATAAACTGGCCTCCAGCTTTGGCAAAAGTTCATCTTGTCGCAAGATAACAAACATGAAACCTTAAGCATTTGGTTTAGGTCCTATATTTGTCAAGTCACTAGAGCTTGTAAGTCATACAGTGATTTAATAGACTATATACAAAAGAAAAGGCACTGCTACGCAGAGGTAAGCATTTACTAAATTCTAATGCCTGAAAAAACATTTTCTGTAAGTTTTATATTTGATACGTCACATGTGTATTCACCTGAGGCTGTAAGTCCAGAATATGTGAAAGAACAACACAGTAGTGTTCAAAGTCCACATATCTTGTGGTATCATTAATTTCATAACCAAGCTTACAGGGAACCGAAATCTGAGAACCACTATTGCCTGAAGAGACAGATACAGATATTTAAATCCCACACACCCTGATTTGGCTCCTGACCAAGAGGTGTCAAAAAGGCAGCAGTAAGGTAACCTTGTCCTCTACAGTGCTTGCTGAACTATATTGTAAAGCTACAGAACAAGTGGTTACAAACAGCAGGAAAAAAGCCCATGCAACAGTCTGATCCAGAAAAAACTCATCCCAATGTTAACTTTTCCTTGCCTTGCTTGATATCTAAATGCCATCACACCCTCACACTCAAAGAAAAAATTATTCATCCGGATAACATCCACAATGAGTGCTCCCATCAGCTCTAGGGTACGAAATCAGTTTGGGAAAAAGAGTTAGAAATCTGTATTTTAAAGTATTTTTTAATTCTTAACAGT
Organism: Falcunculus frontatus; assembly: GCA_013398115.1. Classification (NCBI taxonomy): domain Eukaryota; kingdom Metazoa; phylum Chordata; class Aves; order Passeriformes; genus Falcunculus; species Falcunculus frontatus. The sequence continues at coordinate 334,479 of VZRV01005695.1, read as the reverse complement.
AGTTTCCTTTGCCATTTTGTATCTAATATTTGGTGGGTAAACCAAATATTTAAAAATCAGGGCACAGGCAAAGCAAGGATGTACTGTTTTCAGCTTTCACCTCTTGATGTAGCATATTTGTAGGAAAAGAGCCCATGGAGCCTGGAAGAACAAGCTGACAGGTTCTGCTGCCAGAACCAGCAGGGCGGGATTGCAGCAGTGCAAGGAATTTCAATGCCACTGGGTTTGTAGGCAAAACCAACCACCCACCAGTACATATCCTGCAATCTGTCACAGGCAGCTTGCACTCGATTGTTCTTTTTCATTCTGTAAGCAGATTTTAAAAACAGAAAGAGAATTAAAGGTACTCACTTTTACACGCTGTTAGGTTACAAACTGAAGGATTCTGAAGTTGTGAAGCTCCTGAGTTTTCCTCACAGTGTTGCCATCCATGGCTGTGCTGCACAAGCAGGTTTGATGCAATCCCCCTTGGAAATACCAATTCCCTGCTGAAATGGTCCATGCTCTGAGGCCATGGGTAAGGCACAATCCCCTCAAGGGCCCCACCCTGACCCTGTCATGGCTCTGAGGGGAAGCCTCCTGTGTCTTCTCTCCACTCACCACAGCAGTAGTGGGAAGACCCTGTGCCACAAGTTTCACTTGAGAAAGCTGATTTCTTTTCTTTCTTTCTTTTTTTTATTTTTTTTAAATGGATCTCCCCTTCCCACCCAGCTTGTCCTGACAAGACAGAGCCTTTAGCTCATGAAGGGTTCTCCTCATCTCACTGATAAATGGCGGCTTCCTCAGGAGGAAAATCACCACCACCACACAGACCCTCCGGATCCTCCAGGAAGAGGCCTCATGCCTGTCATGGCCTCAGAGGCTCTCACTGTGTGGCCCCAGGGCTCCTGCAGCCCCTCTACGGGGCTCTGACACCATTCAGAGGAGCTGCCTTCCTCAAACATCCTCTCCAGAGCATCCCAAAGGTCCCCCTTCTCTCCCCACACCTTCCAGAGGGTTCTCCTGCCCCTGCAGTGAGATAGCCCCAAGGAGCTTTGGCTCACAGAGAGCTGTGCCTGCCTGCAGGGTGTCCCACTGTGGGCAGTAACACAGAGGTCTGGAAAACCCTCCTTGGAAAACACAGAGAGTCTGACTTGGCAGAAGGTGGTTCTTGGAGTGGGATGGTGGTGCAGAGGAAGGTGAGATGCTGGCTCTTGCTGGGAGGTTTTTTTTCCCATATATCTGTCTCCCTTTCAAACTACAAATTAACTTATCAAGATTCATCCAAAAGACACCAGTTTTCTGGATGCTAACAACATTCCTATCCGCTCATGTATGATGTAGCATGTCTCTGTGCAAAATTGAGGGAAACACCTGGATTGATTGTTTTCCTCCATGATGCTGCTTCTTCTGGCCCCAGACCGAAGGAGCTCTGCTGTGCTTGCCATCAGAGGCTTTATACTTAGGGCTGCTTTCATTAGTGGTTACACCTGAAATGTATCTTGAAGGGCTGACAGAGAAACAAAACCCTCAAACCCTACCTCAACAAATACCAACCCTTCCACATTCAGTCCCAAGATGTTTAATATTCCCAGGGAGAACTGATTTTGTCTGGAATGATTGCTAAACCCATCTGTTTAAAAAGCTAATTCTGTTCCAATGACTGAGAAGTAGGTGCCATTAAAAGAGCTTTTTTGGAAGTGCTGACTATTCACTATTCCACTGACAGGCAGCAACTTCTGAAGAGAGAATCTCCTCATTCATCTTTCTTCCTTCAAGATGAAGGGAAGCCTTTTTGGCAGGGAGGAGACCAAGGGGCATTTGGGGCAGCCAATGTATTGCTGTATATTTGAATGCCATTGCTTTTTATGGCCGTCCAGATGCAAAAACTGCCGACAAATTTCCTGTCAGCACCGCTGTGATTATTCTGGAATTTCAGTGCAAGTCTCAGCAACTCCTTACATTTCCTCCAAGCTCAGAGAAGCATGTCTCTGAGGAGAGGAATTCAGGATATGGTATTCAAGCTGCTGCTTTATTTGTCAGCTTAATCTCACAACCCAGATGCTTAAAGCAATGTGGCTGTTGGTTCTTTCCCTTGAAATGGCAGTCTTGCATTCCCTCCCACTGCTGCTCGGGTCACAGGGCTGGCAGGTATTCCACTGACAGCCATACCTGCTGTGCTGTCTGTCTTGCTTTCAATAACAATGATTTCTAACCTTTGCAGGTTAAAAAGCTTGGTCTTACGGCTCAGCACAGGCTTTGCTATTGAATTAGCACACAGAGAGAGAGCCACTAAGAGTCTGTACATGTAGCTGAAAAGTATTTTATTTACCTTTCATTTCGAAACTTCCTTTCACCAAGTAAAAAATTAAAGTAGATAAGCAGTTTGACCAATAGCCAACTTTCAATATTACTGTCTAGTCTGCAAATAGATTAAGGGCTACAGTCATAAATTACTTACTTTTAATGTCACTGCAGAGTAAATGTTGTTGCTGGCCAAATTCAGGACGTGCTTCCTGATTATTAAAAAGGATTTTTGGTATTGAATTTTCGCAGACTGGCAGCATAGTGCAGACATATCCAAACAACCCCATGTCCACTTCCTTAAAACAGCTTTTATCTTGCTTTTCCATACCTTGAGGATTCTTGAAAATACTTTTTCTAACACATCTTAGGCTCCTCTGTGCTTTTTAAAAAACAGCTTCCTTTTCCTTTCCTCAGCTGAACAACACCTACAGCTGGCAGCTGCTGTGGCTAGGATTCAGAAATCCTAACTTTTGCTATAGGTGTCTAATTTAAACTGCTTTTCAGAAGTCCCTGTTTAGTCCCTTCCTAACTTAGATAAAGACTAGTATCTTTAGAGGACAGTCCACACATTCCTTAAAGAACTGGATTTATGATATTTCTGGCTGTGGCTATTTTTTTCCTCAGAGTGTAAATGACAACTAGACTAAAAATAGACAACAGAAGTGACATAAACCAATGCCCAAATCTCCACTTTAACATAAAATCTCTGACTATATATTTCAACTTGCTGGTTTTGAATTGCCTGTCCCAAAACTAGGGACTATCTCACATGAACCTGACATGAGCTAAGCTGCAAAATGCTCCTTCCTTTATCTAAATATGGCCAAGCTTCATCTATTTCTCATGCTGAAGGGTTTGGATTCAGTAGGCAACACTGGATAAAATAACCACTCCTGATGGAGAAGAGCACATGAGAAAGCTGGCAGGTGATTCCTACACATCTCACTAAGGAGTCTGTATGTGCATGTGGGGTATCAGTCATGGTCAGATGGGAAACTCCATGAGAAGAACTGGCAATGGCCTTGGGATTTGTATTGCTCTCAGGTATATGGGATTATCTGGGCATACTTCACCTGGTTCATGTCATACCACAGCCAAGGGACGTATGGAAATTTCTGGGTTTTGTAAGCAATTAATCATATATTTCTAAAGAGTGAAGTCCTTCAGTCTAATTAAAGTCTTTGGGTTTAAAGTAGAAGTACCTCTTATAACATGAAGCACAGAGGAGTTAATAATTTCTTCTGGCCTCAAGTCCTAGGAAACTCTATTGAATAAAGCAATAGGGTCTGACATGCCATAGAAGAAGTGCACAACTATTTTTTCTCATATCCATCTTTTTGGATCATTGCTTTTCTTGTTCTCTTTGTTATGGTAAGTTCAGATATAAATAACCTGTTATAAAAGTCTTTACAGGGAAGAGTAACAGTGAATGAGTTATCAACTACCTACAAATATAACTAATAAAATATAGACTTATAATAATGATCCTTCTTATAAAACCCACGCCATTTTAAAATGTGATAGTCTTAATGATACCTAATTTATCAATGAGAGAAATGCAAAGATTTAATTTTCTTTTGGAAAACATTTTGATGTGTGGAATTCATCACAATTCCTCCAGCAGATCAAATGAAATAAAGCAGCATTAAATTTAGATTGCAGTCTCAGAACTGTGATGGCAATGTATTACATCTTGCACCATTTTCAAAATATCAATGCACTTAGCAACTTGGAAAACTGCAATCAGTTGCATTTTCCCTGCTGAAGTCTATGTTTCAAACTCAAGAATATATCACCACAGTGATGGTAATTTGCTGTAGAATAAGGCATAGAGAAAAAATGCATTATGTCTCTGTATTCCCACTGGTGCACTATGTGTGTATATATATAATTATATACATAGTTATGAAGAAAAATACATATTGCTTTGCACTACACTTTTTACCCTTTTTGCTTCATGTCCTTTTCTAGACAGTGAAAGAGGATGAAAAGTATCAGCCAATAAAAACTGTAGCAAATACCAGACAAAGAAATAGAGAAGTTTAACCTACTGCCAACATTCCAAGGTCAAGCTCCTGTGACATGGATTGCTTTAGGGAAGCAAAGAGGTATAACTACGAACATCCATCCAGCTGTCTCAAATAGGAATAGATATAATACTCTCCTTTCTGCCTTGTGTGCTGAACTGCAATTTAAGTTGCCTTAATTGCTATAAATCTTCATTTTGCTGTTTCAATAACGTGTTACAGAAGCAGGAGATATTATGACACATTTCTGTGTCAAATCCAGTCATGTACTGAGCAGTGCACTGGGAGAAAATGATTGAGGAAACTGCTGAAGTGGAATAAAGTTTTTAGGACCATGCAAGAGGGCTGAGCTCGGTATTCTAGTTTTTAAGTTTGAAGCTGATCAAAAATGCCAACATCCAGGATACTTAGTTTTCCAGACAGATTTGGCTAATTTTCACAACTTTTTTTCATTTGTGCAATATCTAATTTCAGCTGGAATGAGAAGTATTTTTGTTTTCCAGGTAAGAATTGCGTTAGGTATAAATTCTCCACTGACCTTTGGCTCTAGCACAACCTGAAAATAAGGACTGTACCTGAAAAACTGTATTAGTTATTCCCCAACTGCAACCCCCATCAAAACATCAAACCAAACCTTCCAAAATAAAATTTAGGACTAAAATACAATATTGAAGAGTGACATACCTTGTGTTCCAATTAATCAGTTGTTTGCTTGATCAACTGATTTTAAATATACATAAAGACTCCACCCAAATCCTGGTTTTGATTGTATTATGAATAACATTGTCAGAATGTTATTTCTGAAGCTTATTTTTTTGTTTTCCTGCTGTCAAATTTATTGTGTTATTTCTGTTCCATAAGCATAGATTAACTTCATATTTATGGGTGTACACTTTATTCTTACAGCAGATGAAACTTCAAAACAGATCATTTTCTGTTAAAGAGTAAATTAAATGTGCACCCACAAATGTCAAGTTTATCTACATTCATCCTGCCTTGGATGCAAAACACAAGCCCAAGTTAAAGAAATGGAACAAAAGTCAGAACAAAATGTGTTCTATACCTGATAGATGAAACAAATGTGCATTTTGAAGAAGGTAAGTGGCAATTATACCTGACATTTCGTGAACTGCATTTGATTATCCTGCAGAAGATTAGGTGGGTAGTGGTCGATCCTTTTGCCTCATCATTACAATAATTTTGTTATGTGTTCCAGGCTTTGGTTCTCTCACTGGAATTCACACCATAACTTTGTCTTCTTAACAAGTTTAGTCAAAACTCACTTTAAGACATAAATCTTCCAAGCCTCGGATAAGTAGGTGTTCTACTTAACATAACCTAGATCCAAAAAGGCCAATCTGCCATATTATCCCTACTGCATAATAAAGTCTGAACCGATCCAAAACCCCTGCATTTTACTGAAGTGCTCCCTATTTGCAGTTAGCATATCCAAGGCAAAGCTGTCCCGTGGAATTTTCTCCTGGTGGATCTGATCCCTGCTCTTGAGGTGTAACTTGGTAGCATGACCTGTACACACTGTTTGCTGAGCCTGCACATTTGCCTTGATTTTTAAAAGAGTTCTCCGTTGAGCATTCCTGCGGGGGCTCAAAGGACAAAGCTTGTACAAGAGTTCTCCTGACCCAGTTCTCCATCCAGCTTCTCAAGTTATCAGACAACCAACGAAAGCAGGAAGCTAGATTGTAAAAAAAATTCTGGCAGAGGAAAACTAGGTACTAGAAGATTCCTGTGGTGTCATAGATCCATATTGCTGATAGTGGCAGGGATTTATTGAAATAGGGATGACTCAGATCCAGACTCACCAGGTTATCTAATCCATAGAAGGAACTTCTCCTGTATATGATTATCTTTTGTAATACCATTCTTTCTGAGGACATGAACTCATATCTGCTTAAGTAGGTTATTCATTAAATCATTAACTACTAATGAATTCTTAATTAGATCATTACTTAAAAAGGAGATAAGAGGTGTTAGAGCAAGACAGAAGGTCAGGATATTTAGTAGGCCACAGGATTACGACAGTATTTATGATCCACAAGGGTGCAATCACAAACCATGAAAATACCCAAAGGTCATTGGATCCACACGGTTCCATTCCCAGCTAAGGTGCCACCATTCTTCTCCCAAACCTACCTCCCTGAAGGAGAGCAATGAGTTAATCTCTGTGTGAGCACAAGATCTTGTTTACTGCCATTACTGGGGCTCCATGACACCAGTGTCCAAGGGCCCTATGCAATCCATCAGCCTTTGGGGCTATTTAAACTCTTGGTGCTCAAACTAATGTGGATCTAGCTGCTGCAAGTGGAGCACACCTGAGGGTAAGAAGATCTGTTTGCAGGCCCATCACTAAATATCACTGAACTACTAGTTTTCTAAGAAAAAAAATAAAAGTAGTATAATCCCAGCATGACTGATACTGAAATATTTAAAACATTTCACCATGCTCATCACAGGAAGATGTAAGGAGCATGAGAACCCTCATGCCAAAGATGCATATTACTTGTACAGAAAATACCTTATACTAACACCAAGTAACGGTCAGCTGAATAAAGAATCCATGATTAGGAAATGTGCCTTTCAGAGCACTAATCACAAGAAAGGATAGTTTTGAATTAATGTCATATTGCAATTAAAAGAAAAATCCATTGACTCAGCCCCAAAAGTTTCTATTTAAAACCTGTCACCTCATAGCAGTCTCCTTCTCCAGACACCTAACCCCCACGAGAGCTAGAAGGTGCACCTCAAGCACAGAAATTAGTGGGAGTAATCTGTAATGATGGCTTTGCAAAAGTCAGGATCCTGTATTTTGTGTGCTTCATGCTCTCGAACAGAACAGTGTCATTTTCTTAACTCAACAATTTTCCCTTGTGCAAATGGCTAATTGCGTGTGTATGCAGACATTTAATAACTTGACTGGCATTTCAGCGCCTTAGTACTGCTAGAAGTTGTAATATTTTTGTTTTAATGGTGTCCAAACAAATAATCTTTTAAAAATAAACTGCATGGTAGCACAGTGGGAAGCAGAATTTAGCAGGCAGAAGATCAAAATGAATTAAGTGCCAGAGCTCTAGCCTATGTGCTTGTAAAAATTGATTTGACTTAATAAGTTTAATGCAAGAGGGAATTGTATGGTGTGCACTACCTGTCGATTTTTAAAAAGTGTGGGATCACATCTCCTCTGCTGATGTCCATTAACTATGCCCATGAATACATGAATATAAACTGGATGCTGCACTTTTTCATTTTTAAAAATCTTATTCAGCATTTTAAAGCTAAGGACACTTAATGGATTCACACAAAAAACCTTCTAACATCTACAACCTCCCACTCATGAAATGATCATTTCTATTTCCCATACTGATATTAAAAAAGTAAAAACCTTGATTTAAATTTTATTTTTTAATAACCCTCTCTTTCAACAAAGCACAGAGGTGGTGTATCATGAGGAGGTAAAGATAGCCATTAAAAGTATTGTTTTATACTAGCTAATGTTATTTTGTGAGTTTGGGAGTTTGGTTTTATTTCATGCTGAATTACCTTGGTTTGTATCAAATATTCCTATGGAACAGTGTAAATAATTAACTTATTTAAACTTACTAAAGTACTTACAAGCAAGTACTTTCTATTTATATCAGGACTTGCAATCAACTTCTAAAAGGTTTTGTAATCTTTGGATGTGATTACAATTCTTATCAATCATAAAAGAGATTGCCTTGATGCATTCTTGCACTCCCTACCTTCTCAGCTGGGCACGGTCCTGGTCTCTTGCTGTTGGGAGAATGTACAGAGTGGTACAACCATTTTCCCCTCGAAATCATTTTGCCTGTATGAGAATGTATGTGCACAACACCTGTTTGGCCAATCAGCCACCGCTCTTACAACAATCCCATTATTTGTTCAAGGTTATTTTTAATATTTATGCTGATAAACCTGTAGTCTGTGTCCATCGTAGCTACTGCCACAGCCACAAAGCAGCAAAATCTTCACACTTCAAGAACATCTCAGGTGAAGACAAAAGTCAAATGCAGTCTAAAGAGCAGAGCTTAGACATAACCTTCCTTCCCTGTCCTTGACCAGTCCGGAGACCTCTTTGCTCCCTGATTTTATTACATATGTTCTCATTTTTTATTACATGTTTATTTTCAGAGTGTTTCACATACATCCCATGAGCTGAACTCTGAGTTCCATCACATCACCACCACAACACAGCTGCTCTCTGAAGAGAGAACCCATGTGTCATGATGCAGTGTTGGGGTGAGGGGGGGCAGTTGTGCTTGCCCATTAATCCCCAACACTGGAACATAATTCACGTTACTGAGTGGTAAGAAGACTGGGATTTATTGGGAGGTTTCTTTTGGAATTACTGAGCTCCAGTTTAGCCTGGCTGAGTGCTGCCATATTACAGAGCGGGCAGCAGAATCTGGCTGCTGGAAACCAGTCCTGATGTTAATCACAGTAACATCAGTCTTGTCTTTGTCACAAAGACACTGAGTTCCCATTTGGAAACAGAATCAAGTCAGATCACTCAATTTATATACATTATTTGACATAACTTTGTCACTATTTCCTGGTACTCTGATCTTTTTTGAAAAATAGTAAGAGTCAGACTATAATATTTCATACCAGAGAGAAGCTAAATTCAAATAGAGTATTGAGAATCTATCCTGATTTAAGTAGGAAACCAGACTTCAGCTCCTATTTATTTGATGATTTTTAACTGCTGATGAGTGCCCAAGAAAATTGGGTACTACATCTTACCAACAAAACCAGATCCCATTCAAATGCTTTTGAGTATTTTACTGCACTAAAAAGTCCTTCTAAAGTGACTGTGTTGAAGGCATATATATCCTTCTGTGTGCAGGTTCATTAATGTCAGCTACTTATTATAATAATTTACAGGAAACTGTCATCAACTTCCTTGCCATGGCCATGAATAAGTTCTTCCTGTGTGGGGCCTTGTACAAACAAAATGTTTTTTGCAGTTCTGAACCAAAGTTCAGGAATGTTAATGATTCTGAAACCTCTCACAAAATCTGATCCTTGGAGTTTCTCACCTGAAGTGCCCCATTTCTGATTCTTTTCTTGTGAATAACGACTTCAGTGCCAGACCTTAAACTTTTCTATCTCTAAAAGAAAACTTTTGAGGAGTGGTATCACCCAAGAGGTGAATTCTGCTCTGCTTATCTATGACAGTTGTTCTAATTCTGTTCAAGTAAGCAGTTTCAACTGCTTTGCAGTTGCATAAATTGCAGCAATCAAAATTATTGTTCCATGATAAATAGATATACATGTGGACTTTGCTGGGAAAAGATAGAATGAATACAGCAGTATTCTTTCCTTGTTCTTCTGCTGTTATTCTCCCAGCCTTGCACCTGCAGTCTGGTACTGTTGGGGCAGACACTTAAGAAAGTGATTGCTGCTGGGACAGAATTAGCCCCTTCCTTCCTTCCTTCTCCTCCTGTCCCCTGACTGAAGCCTTCGGTTTTCATGAGAGACTCAAAGACACACATGCACCAAGCTCACAACCAGTCAGCAGAGAGAAATGCCCTGACCAAGCCCCACTTCAGTCAGTGACGACAGAGTTATGAGGGGGAACAGCCAGTCAGGGCTTAAGATCCCCAGACTCCTGACAGGAATGGCAGACTCCAGCCTGGGAAACACCTTCTCTTTCCCATTTCTCTCTCTCTCTTTGTTTTTTCCCCAGAAGCAACTTACCATCAGAGTCAGCACATGCCACCAGGCGTGCTACAAGCTAAAGATTTGTTTATGTGAGTCTATCTTTGGTGCCACACTTCCAAGAGCAAAACTGTATTTGACTTCTAGAAATACCACAAGTTCAATTTTTTAACTGATCATGTGTCACTGCCTTTCCCTATCCTAAAACACACAAAAAATATTAAAATTTAAATATATTATGTATGTACGTATAAACAAACACATGGAAGAAATCTTTCAATTCAACTTCTTATCCCAGCTTATTTAGAAGCAGTTTACATCCACTCCTTTAATAATGTCAAGAATCTTCCCTGCAGCAGAGCAAGTCTACTTCTCATTTATGAACTGGGTTAGGACCAGGCACAGACAGCCTATACAGAAATGCATAGGGTCTGTTTAGCTGGGCAGAGCAAGCAGCACACAGTCTAGCTTGCATCTAGAACCTTCCTGTCCTTAATTCCATTAACAGCATCTGTCACATAACTACTGAAGGCTGTGATTTGTACAAGATTCATCACTAAACTCACAGGAAAGCTCTTGCCTAGCAGAAGCAGCATTTGTGTACACATTCTCTTAGTGGCAGCAATGGTGAGCCCAGTGCAGAACACTGCAGACTGTGGCTCAGAAACATCAGGTCATACACTCAAACATGCCCTGAAATAACATTGTAGAGGGAATTGGTGAAAACATATTTTTACTATCATATTACTCTGTCATTTCACTACAGCGGTAGGTTCTTCCTCTTTTTCTCTCTTACATTGTCATAAGAAGAAAGTGGCTCCCAGCTGACATGGAAAATAAAATCCATAAGCATGCAAAGTGAGACAAAGTAATTTTAAAAAACTTTCACTTTTATTAGTAAGAGACAAAAATCCTAGGCTCCTGTTAGCTGGATGCTAACAGCTTTTTAACTTATTTCCATAAGAACCACTAATTTCCAGTGTTTTCTAAAGGTTATCGAGAACCTTGCAAATAATTAAAATCTCACCGAATATATCTCAGTAAAACTAAAAAGGCTAACTTATAAACAGAGATATTAAATTATGCAACAACCTTCTACTCATAGCACTGATAATACAGATGAGCCATATTTTATCATATACACAAAAAGAAGATCTGTTTGCTGCATTTCAGCCAGCCATAGGGAACTTACCTTTCATTTGGTGAGAGACCATATAATAAATCTAGATACCAGCAGCAGCTCAAAAAACCAGCAGAGAAGCAACCCATACTTATTTCCCAAGGTCCATCACTGGGATGGTGAAGACGTAATACCAGACAAGTCATGGCACATCACCTTTTTTAAAGTCTTCATCATGAAAGGTGTAGATCCCACCTGAATCACAGTTCAACAGTTATGTGAAAGGGATTTCCTTATGGGCACGTGAATGTTTTGATTGCTTTGAACTAGAAAATGCATGACCCACCTGGTTCTGAGATTAAAGTTGTGGTAAGACTAAGAAGAATAGGAACTATTAATTTTTGCTCAATGCAGGCTTTTAACTGTTGTATCAGAACTTTTCTTAAATCCTTGCTCCTAGCAGTGATGAGACCTGTGAGTGGGCTGCCACCAGCTCCTATAGGAGGGAGCACACTCACATCAGCATGGACAATCCTCCCTCTGGGCACCACCACAATGACAATGAAAAATGAATAACAAACAAAAAAGTCAGAAACATAAAAAATAAACATTAAATTTATTTAAATAAAAAGATACACACAGTGTACAATGGACATGGCTTACAGACAGCAAATGAAACAAAAAAGATAAATCCTGAAATATAAAAAGCATTGAATTGTGATAGTTGTGCTTCATGTCTCTGGACAAACACATGCTGTGGACTGAAGTCCTATTAACGTTACTTATACACAGCCCTGTGTGCTCCAGAGTGTAAGACAGGAACATCACAAGGGAAAACGACACAAAAGGAAAACAAGTACCAAAGTAGCTTGGGATTTTAGATGTTTTAAAGTCAGACCATTCATAAACAGAAGTGCTGAAAACTTTTAAAGCATTTTGCATGCATGGAAGGAGTACCCGAACACTACTGACAACAGTTAGAGATCTAAGTAAAAGCAGCATGGTTCAAATCTCACCACTGCATGTTCAGGGCACTCTTTTATCATAGTCAGACTCCTACTGTAACTCTCTCTCCCAGTCAGCACACAAATCCCCATCCTTACGTTCAGAGCTCTTTGGAGTAGGGAGATACTGGTTCACAAGTGTCTTCTAGTTTATCTATCCTGAAGTACTTGCTCATATCTGAGCAAATGCAGGTTTTTAACCTTGGATCATGAGTATCATGCTGATTCATGGTTGTTATGTTACTTATTCAGCAGATGCTATGAAAGAAAGAGGAAATAAATGTCTGAGTGCTGCAGAGTGCAAGCTGAATGCTCTGGCAACACGACAGTCGAGCTGTTGCATGACTAAGGGAAAAAATCAATGTTTGAAGGACTGAAGTCTGGGAAGTTTTTTTTCTCCTAAAAAAGCATTTGTATGATTTTTTCTTTTGTAAACATGCAACATACAAGGTAAGTTTGTGTTTTGAAGAGCAGCAAAGTTCTTTAAAGCATTTCCATTGTAAACATCTGCTTTTAAGCTGCAAGGAAGTAAAAAGCAAGATCAAATTCATGTCTCATGGCATTGCCTATACAGTACACTTCTTTACAATAAAAAAAGAGCATAAATATAGATATCAATGGTTTCAAGTTTACAACATAACTGACACAATATACTTTAAAGACTGTTAACTGATTACATACGTTAATTCACACAAGTAATTTTGCTGCATAGTTTTTACTGCAATTGCTTTCTTTATTATACTGGTTGATGTTCAGTGCATTTTCTGCTTTTTTTAAATGGACCAGAGGATTTCTTCGAACTTGTGTTTAATCTAGAAATAAAAATAAGTTCTTCCTAAAACTTTTAATAGGCATATTACAGAGTAGGATTCAAAATGAAGTGTTGCACTTCTTTATACCTAAATTCCTAGTGAAGATTTAGAATACCATAACAATTTATTCCACTGCAACTACGTGAATTTTCATCAGGAGAGATCAATTTAGACACAAAAAGTGTTTGTTAATTTCCTCGTTTCACTTATGTAATGGCAAAATTCAGACAGCACAAAAAATAACATTGAAAAGGACTTCATTAAGGTTATTTCTCAGTTAATATTTTGTTTCAGTTGTCCTCCTAAATAATTTGTTCTTTATAACACAGACATTGCTAGTATTCCATCAAAATACACAGCTTCACATAGACAAAAATCAGATAACGTAATTAAAAATTTTTGTTTCCTAATTGCTCTATAAAAGCCAAAGTATAAACATTAATGAGGATGTATTTTAAATTCCTTAAAAGACTTCAGAAAAAAAGACCTACCTGCTTAATGTCAGTTATAGGTATGTTATATACTATAACACTATTACAATCATTTCTGGGAAAAAATAACTTTAGCATTCCTTTCCTTATTTTTTTTAGGCATTTCAGACTAGCTCTCTATTTAGACACTACTCTGTGGTATAAAACACCCATGTAAGTGTGTGATGTGCTGTACAAATATTGAAAGCTAGAAGCCCTTATTTCAGGATTCCTCAAGACAAATCCTGATTTGATTTCTACAAATAACACCTTCTGTAAGACAAGATTTGGCTTTAGATGCCAGATGTATTTTTGAATTTACATCTTTTAGCCCTTGAGAACTGCCCTCCCCTAAAACCTGATTATTTTATATCTTACAAAACTTTTAGAGAGAGCAGGTATGGAACAGTTTCTGCGAAGACACCACCAAAATCACTATGCTCACCTTATCCCTTTGCAAAACAAATAATGTAGTTTGGTTACAAAACTTAATTTGTTAAGTTTTACTCCTCTGATATCCACAGTGAGCTACAAGATAATGTACAAGACCCCAGGGATGATTTAACTCCACTGTTAGGCATTCAAACAATGCATGGGGCTGGAAGCAGCTGCTACAAAGAGTAAATGTACTCCAAGTAATGCAACCATCAACATGCAGCAAACCCCTCTTTGTTTCTCCATAAAAGGCAAGCCAGAAAACCCACAGATTTTGAATCCATGGTCAGCTGACAACTCAGCTGATGGCGTAGCCTTTGCCCACAGGGACCACAGTAGCTCCCAGCAGGCAGTGACCAAATAACAAAAAATTTAGGCCTGTTTTGGTACTGAAGCAATGAGGATTTTCCAGGAGACTTGGAACATTTCACCAGGTTTTACAAAGCTCTCCTGACCTACAAGAAAATGTTCCAATCCAAAAATTAGTGAGAAAAATTTCAGTATTATTTAGCACAAAACCCAGCCAACTCTTTTGCAATGGTACAAGCACAATGAAGTTTCACTGCAGCCCACTGATGTGGCGTTTGGGGTTTTGTTTTAATTATCTTTAGCAAATAAGAGATTATTTAATTTCACAAGAACATACTGTGAATGGCTGTTAAAACAAAAAGGACAGTAATCCAGTGCCATTTTTTCTTTTTCCTCACCAAATCCATGCTTCAACGTGAAAAACAACTTCAACACGAAAATAACATGGTAGTGACAATGGCGATTTAAAACCCAGGTAGGATTAAAATGCTGAGGCAAAATCTTGAAAGACTACTTTCCTGACAAGAAAATCTAGATAATTCCATATTTTGAACTTGATAGAATGCCCGTGGGACTCAGATAAAGAACTCTAGGTACCTATAGCACCCAGCAGGGAACACCATCCCCACTGAGATTTTTATAGATAGCTTCAGAATTGCTGTACAGTGGTTGGCATTCTCTACTGTATACCTGGGGGTTATTTCAGAGATCCATGAGGAATTTATCACTATCTCTAAACCGCACACGCAGGGCTTTTTGAGCTAATAATAAACATGTATATACTGAGGGCTAGTGCAGCAGTCTGACAGAAGAAAACATTACTCTTCTAGGAAGGTTTATGTTCCATAAATCCACAAAAAAGTTTCATACAGATCAGCTACGTTATATACATAGACCCAAACACTCATTTATGCACATATCCAGCCACACAGTGAGTATTACCCACTTCTACTGGTACATGACAAGAAGAAATCAAGGCATTCTGTTCTCCTCTGTCTGAGCTTATCTGTGATGCAATGCCAACTCTTCTGACATCTACTGAAGTAATACATTCCAAGAACAAGGAAGCAATTAATGATATAACATTATATAACAGAAAGAAAAAAACTAATGCACCAAAAAACTACTTACATTACCTACTTTTCTTTTGAAAAAAAGTTCCAATTAGTTAATACATTGTATAGGTGAATTTCTGGCTCCACTGAAGTCAACGAATATTAGAAAAAGGATCTCTTTCTGATGTTTTCCTACAAGCTCCAAAGCCTGATCTTGCAAATATACCCAATGGATTTCATTTTAGCCAAATGATAGATCAGTTCCATGGGATCACCCAAACAGAATTTGCAGAATCAGGCTCTTAAAGTCTTACTGTTATGGTTACAGATTTATACCCAGTAATGGGTATTAATGGATTAAAAAGAACAAATTATAACTCAAAGTGCATAGAGATTTCTTTGACTTCCATAGGAGTAAGCAAACATTAACTTCTTTATCCATGGCAATTACAATTTCCTAGAGATGTTTAAATTCCCTGGATAGTTTCATTAGGATAAATTTCTCATACTTCTGCTCTACACAAAAATGAATGCATTACATAAAGGTCAGTAACCAGTGAAAACTTGAGAGTTTTAAATTGTATTTCTCTCTGGGAGGCAGAAGAAGGTAATAAATAGATACAATCAGAAAACACAAACGTTTTTGCAAGACAAATTTCAGGACTAACACAAGCTGGCAGAGCATTAACATTCATTTTTAAAGCTGATAGTTCTTCATCCTAGAGTGTTTACCTGCAGCATTACAAATTTGATATAAATCAGCTGCAGTGGCTAGCTAGTCCTAATACAGCAGTTTGCTCATAACATTCATTTTAGGCTCTGTAATAACATACATGTTTTCATAGCCTAAAAAGACATTAACTCCTGTATATACAATTTATTCTCCCTATCACTGAAGAAAATTTACTTTTAAGGGTTTACACTAAATAGGAAGTCAAATTCAGGTCACCTTATTTGTGGAATTAATCTCCCTGATTTCAGTGTGATTTATGTGAAAGTGAAGTAAGTGGTATTTGGCTGGGATACAGAAAACCAAGAGCGATACATCCAAACAAACTTCAAGGAATCATAATGGAATTACTGAAATTACAGGCTGCAATTACTAAAAACGTATTATGAAGTTACCATGATTACGTAAAGAAGCTAAATGTAATTACCAAAATTATATTTAGTGCAGGTATTAACATCGGCATCTTTCATAAACATTTCTGTGAAGGATTTAATCGTTAGTGATCAAGATCTCAGTGCCCCACTGGTTCCAGAAAACACCTTTTTCAGCAGTAAGGGACCCCTTAAATCAAATTTCAGGGTTTGGTTTGGAGTCAGAATGCTGCCTTCCAGATTGCTAAACTCTGTTCCTACAGCAAATGCCATTTTCCTTTTTAATCTTCAATCAAATGACCCCAAAAAATAATTCCACCTGGCTTATGAGTCATAGTGAACTTCAACTTCAACAAAGATAAATTGAATATATTTGATTTTCAGAATATCCAGTCCACTGCTTTTTCATGGTATTTATTTCATAATGACTAACCAGATTTATTCTAATGTAAAATGATAAAACCTGATAAAAATAACACCTCCACTGGTTATACATTCCCAATTCACAAATCATAAACAGCGGTTGTTATAGTCACTAATTAGCGTGATGTATGCTCCTGATTACACTTTTGTTAAACTTAGGTGTCTGCTTTTCCATATGTCCCTTCTGGAGGTCTGTAGTACTTTGGGAAAGCCATCAGCTGTATCATGTTGAATGCATACTTTCTGCATTTGACATTCTTCAGAACATTCTCTATGCGGCATCCTTCTCTAGTGAAAGGGGGAAAAAGCACAACTTCATGAAACACAGAATAAATAAATATGCTTTATTTGTTCATTGCAGAGTTTCAGCAACAGTTGAAGTAAAAATAACAAAGATTCAACTCTACATTTTTGTTTTCCACGAGTGATGATACATCTTACAAAATTAAATCCAAGGCCAGGCCCAGTACAGTTATTGCCCTCAGAAATAGGTGATAAGATTTTCCATCCCCCCTAATATATCTGCCCTTGAGGTTTAAAGTTCAGTAAAAAAAAATTAAATATTTTAATGATACATTTTGTTCTAATTCCAGAAATATATTTGCCTTTTAAACCTTTTCATACCTTTTTTTTTCAATTTGCTTGCTATATATGTGCGAGTATACATTGCCCTAAAATGCGCATTCTAGGAATAAGGCATTTTATTAAGTCTGGCCCTAGAGATTTGTGAAGGAAAGTTTCATCTCTGCTTCATTTCCTGTATGTTCAGCTTTGCAATGAAAAAAAAGAGAGAATGGCTTTTCAAACAGCCCAATCCACCTCTCTGCTTTATAAAGGAAGGATGTTCGTTCACATACAGTACAAAAGTCACAAGTGCCAAAGTGGTGCATCAAGACATAAACAGGACTTTGTTAAAAAGAATACAAAAGTGTCTTGAAAGCAAAAGCAACTAAAGCAACAATTACAAACAGGTTAATTTCATTACAAAACAGAACTTATTCTATTCCATTTAGTTACTCTACAGAAAAGGGTTAGTTGTAGCAAAGTAATAGTCATTTATTAAACGAAAACAATCCCATCAGCTAGTAACAATGAAAAAAACACAATGAAGGATAAGTCTCACAAGCCATTGCCCTGCCATACTTGTCCAGGTGTAAGTTTGTGTTGTGCAAATTCATTTTAATTTTTTTTTTGTCAGACTAATTACTCTGGAAAGAGGGGTTCAAGCATTCAGGATTCCACAACTTCTATACAGTGACAGCATTGTAAGTGGGCTTTCTTTGCGCTAATTATAGTGGGAAAGCTTTACCATGAACAGAAAGGCAAATCAATTCACTCAATGCATAGTATACTTCTCAGAGTTCAGAAAAAAAGAATGAAAACACAGTACATTTCAGACATTGGTATCTTAAAGATGAATCCTTGGGGTCTGAGACTGTAGAAATATTACAACATAATTCCTTTTTTCTAGAGTTAGTTTGTTGCTGTTTGTAGAAAAGAAAGGAACACAAGTGAAGTTTATTGATATTTGGCTAATAGCAAAGCAAGACTTAAAATAAGCCACACAACCAGCAAGTGTGAGCTGACAAGCAGCAAGGCGACAGGATAGAAGTGTCGAGAAGTTGGCTTGTTATCAGTTAGACAGCCTGTTTCGGGATCATCCGATTCATTCAGTGCTCCCTGGGTTTGTCTGCTGTTAAACAGGGGAAGTTAGGAACAGATAGAACAGCATTTAAGCAGCAAAGAAAGCCAACACGCAGGTATTTTGACAAAGTGAAAGTACATAGCCATTTTGATGAAATAAATTTATCTAAGTGCTTCCAATACAACTCTTGTGTTCTACAGCCGACATGGGAAGCACAATGACTAGGTGGCAGTATACTATGATATTAATCCTGCTAGGTGCCTTGGAGTAGTATTCACAAGTGAACATTAAATAACTTCCACAATGAACTACACTATCACTAAAATGAACATGCACACGGAACAGAAATGAAATATGGAAGTTTAAAAAAAAAGTTAAGGAAGCAAAGAAAAAAAGATCATGAGTATGTCACAATGCAATGCTGAAAAAATAGTGTCTCCATGGTGTTCACAGTTTGTTCAGTCCTGCTTCAGTATCTATTAAGACGTTTATTGGCAGAAATAAAAAGGGCACACACTAACAGCTATTCTAAAATAGTATTAAATGATGGTAAATTGACTTCAAAAATTCATCAGTGCTGGTGACTCAGTTTCAAGGTCAATAGTGGTTCTTTTTATTTAAAGGCTTGCACTTACATTCCTGTAAGTAAGTCACTTTGTATCTTCTTCAGCCAACTCAGGGAGGAACCAATCTGCTTACAAGGAAGTTCTACCAAATCACTCTAAATTGTGTGGTCACTGTCCTACCAGAGCAACAGGGATATTTTCACTGCCAGGCTTTCCCGTTGTAGCCTTGGCAGCTCCTCTACAAGGAGAATTACTTACACTTCAAGCATACTTCTTCAATCCCTCTGAAGATTACTTGCATACACTCAGGAGTTCTGCTTACAGACTTCCTGTGGGCAGTAAGGGCTGGCAAGAGTTTTATTTTTCTATTTACTATGAATATCCTGTGATGAAAAGAGAACTTGCCATTTTTTTCTGTGGACTTGAGAATATCCAAATATATCAGATGACAACCCAGTGCCTTTTCAGAAGCACATGTCCCAAGCATGCTCTTTTTTTCAAGAACGAAAATGCTGGCAGACATAAAGAGGCTGTGGGACAGTAAAGGTAATAACACACAGCCCCAGGTAAGATGAAAAGGGTACTCTGAAGACAGCAGCAGTCACATCGCCTTACAGAAAGCCTGCCTTTCTGACTTGTGTGTTAAAGGGGAATGTTGCATTTCTTAAGGTTGGATAGCAAGAGAGGTGCAAGAACTGCATTTACAGGTGGAATCCTAGGCAAGGGGTTGATCAAAACCATTCCTTGCACAATTTCTTTTTGAACAAGCCTTCCATAATAAGTTCTTAATTTTATTCTTTGCTTTGAACATTCAATCTGTATGTCACACTAATAAAGAGGACAGCACATGCTATTTTAAATAGCAAAATAAAAGATAAAAAAATTAAATCCCTACTATTTTCACTTAGGTCAAAGCAATCTCTGGTGGCAGTGTGTCTGCTGCTTTTGGTCTACAGATTTCAAGTGCCCAGGGATAGAACTTGGGCAGAATTCAAACTGTATTGTAGACATTCTCTCAGAAACTGTCAAGGAATGAAGCTAACTGCATGATTTACTACTGGCTTTGTCAATATTTAAATAAGTAATTCTGTGTTTCTCTATCAGACCACCCCAGTTAATGCCTCTGTCCTAGGATCCACCCCCAGAACTTCCTTCCTCTTCTGCTCACAGTAACAACATTACTATTTGTGATCAGCTGTGGGGACTAACTGTATTGCTCTCTGTTAACATTGTCCTTCACCATGTATTCCTATATACTTTTAAGAACCTGCTGCTTGCTTGTTTTCCTTTTTTTTTTTTCCTTAGTCTCCATAGCATCCCACAGGTCTGACCCTTAGATCCTTTTGCACTGTCCCCTCACCCCCTTCCTACTCTTGAAGGTGAGTTTCATTTTACTCCCATTATGCCCACAATTCAGAGCTCTAGCTCAGCCCTCATAGTCCCATCTCTTCCTTCCCAGTCGCAGAGTCCAGGTGATTTTTATTTGTCCTGTGTCTCTTCCATCACAGACATCATATGTGATCCTACAGCCGAGCAGATGCAGAGACCAAACTTTTTTCTCTGGAGAAATCTGTCTGACCGACAATAAAGTTGAGCATTCAGTAAGTTTGCACAGCCACTTCATTAACCAGCTTGATTGGGTACATCAATCTAGAGAGCCTTGGCTTTGCACGCCAATGGTTTATTCCAAGCAGGCTGAGTCACACACTTGCAGGTTGTGCCTACAGGGACGAACCCTCCTACTTCTGTGGTGTGCCTTGTTCTGTTGGACTCCACACCTCAACAGTGTGGCTGTCTTTTATCTACATTGCTACAAGTCCCATTAGCATCAGTGAGATTTATGCAGGTGTAATGATGGAAATACAGATAAAAGCCATTTGTTCTATTATTTTTTTTTAAAGAAAAGCCTACAGTACATTTGTTCTTTGATATGCTGAAAAGAACGATCAGTGTCTTTTAACGTAAAAAGATCTATCTTTCCCGCAGGAAAATGACCATGAACAGCTGATGCACAGGGACTTCTGTTCCACAAACTAGTCACATTATTCTATGCACAATTCAGTAAGACATCCTCAAAATAGAGCAAGAGGATCCAACTGTATTATTAGCTACCTAAGAACAGGCTGAGCAGAATAGCTAAATATGCTTTTAATTTAAGAGGAATATTTGACCAGGGTCAGATGCCTTGCTAGGCTCTGCCAGTATTTTTCAATGCACTGCAGCAACAGTGCCTTCCAACACACCTTAAAGTGTCCTCTGCAATGGCTGTTAAACAAACATAACACTGCTTCCCCTGGCTCACCCAATCCTGGAGAAGTTTTACTGCAAAAAGCAGGAATCCCACTCGTGCCCTGTCAGCTGGATTTATTTGGCTTCTGACTGACAGCTCAACTAGAACAGAGGGCTACATGTTAAGGTGTGAAGATACAGTTTCAGATGTTATCTCCATTACAAACTGTACTTTAACACCAAAGGGAAGGAAGAAGACTCCCAAAATAACCAGGAAGTTTGTATTTCACAAACACATATGTAATTTTAAGAGGAGTAGTGAAAGCTTCCAAGTCTGTAACATCTGGAGTCATGACACACCCCACTAACCTATCATACAATTTTTATTCATTTACTCTCAAATTGTTCATTTGAGACTTATAGCACAGCACAAATACATTGTAACAGCCAAGGGTGCTCTAAGTTAATGACAATATAACCATTTCAGCCTGCCTTCTATCTCATTTGGTGTTTTATCATCTTAAACTCCTATTGGGATAATGCTGCATGCTTATCAAATGAGACAAAGGCAAAACAGCAGGTATTTTCTGTTGTTTTTAAATTCAGATGATAAATTGTTTGAACCTCAAAACAGTGAAGCAGAGATGATGAAAATGGTGTGAGGAAAATGCCTCTCAAGTCCTTATACAGTCAAGCACGCACATGAGGGCACATTCTGGCTTTTGATTATCAGTCACACTGACACCTCTGTGCAAGGTTTTTGGAGGAGATGACTTTCACACTTTGGGATGTACGCTTCTCTTTTTAGAACTTTTCCAGTTCCAGTTATTAGTGACACTGGAAATGCTGAACTGTCCTACAGCAGTTCTTAAGGTAGAATAAATAGGCAGCTTTCTATCAACAGGGGTCCCATGTGGTGGTGGTGACTACAATTTGAATTCATGTCCTACTGCACTTGTACTTTATGGGAGTTTTCCCTTTTTTGCAGACAGACTCAAGCAAGCAGTTTCTGGTCCTGCTGTGTTTTTCTTGTCAAACTCCAGTGCTGACACAGAAAAATGGCAAAAGTGAAATGCTTCTCTAGAATCCCATCTGACAATAGCAGAGAAATTTCTTCACACAGAAAGGATTGCTAACAGTTCTCAGTCTTACAAAATTTTGATAAGTTACCTGTTCTTTTTATTTCAAGACAGTCAAATTCAGAACTTTCAAGAAGGAGCTTCTCTAAAGAAGTTTTTGGAATGAAAGCACCTTAATTTCTACATTATACATGTTACTGGGATTGACTGAAACACTTCAGAGAAAAATCAACTGTATCAATGTACAGCACTACAGTTCGAGAAGGCAGCCTTAACTTTTTCAAAGAGAAAAGGTGGGATCCTTGTGAACATCTCCTAGCCATTACAGAGCTGCTGCACTATAACATCTAGAAGAATAAAACATGATTCAGAAGGTAATAAACAGGTCTCAGCCTAGTCCTGAAGGATTTCAGGACCAGAGCAGAACTAAGATAAAACATATAAAGGAATATTGGGCAACAAAATTTTATGTTGAAAGATAAAGTTGATACAATAAACTTCCAACAATTTTAAAAAATAAAAAATGGTTCTGCATTGTTTCAAAACGGAAGATACAGGAAGGGAATCATCAGAGACATTTTCTCTATCAGTGATCTTTACAATTATTCTTTTCCTGATGCACATTGTTTTCAATAACTTACAATTTTTTCTCTCAAATCTACGTGGCACTAAATAAAGTAGAAGGCGCCAGAAATCAATTTTTGCTGCCTACGTGATCCTATAATCTCAGTTCAAAACAACCAACATTGCTGAAACTGATGAACAGTCTCAGATCTAAGAATACTGAGGAATTCAGTCAGTGATTTAGAGACAGCTGCTATTTCAACATACACCAAAAACCAGACTGTTTATCAAATTGCCACACTAAACCCCCTCTTCCTGTTTTACCTTTTATGCTGCAAGTTCTCCCCTACTCTTTTTGTTTGTGCCAGTATCCTCTATCTCCCTGCTCCTTTCTTCTCTCCTTGTTTGGTTATAACGCGTGACTTTTCTAGTGCATTATATAGGAAATAAAAAGGAAAGCATATCATATAACATGAGGCTTGACCACTGAGTTGAATCAAGCAGCAGATTCATGATGTAGTCATGATGATTAAGACACCTAGATTTTGAAAAACAGCTATTATGAAATAACTGCGAGTTTTGAGCTCAAAACTACTATGGGGTTTCATTCTGTCCAGAACTAAAAACTGAATTTTCAGGAGGTGGTCAGAGACAGCAAGCTACTGGAGGCTCAGCTGTGGACAGGGTACAGATTTCAAGCACTATTATGGACAGGTCATAACAGTTCAGCACAGAGCAACAGATTAATAAAGAAACCCTCTTGCAGCAGTATTTAATAACAGGCAAGAAGACACTTGGTCTTACAGCCACAAACCATATCCAGGAAAACCCTGTTGTCTTATTTGATCACATTGACAGACAGGGATCCTTGGAAGTCATAATTCAATTTACACAGTTGCTCTTTTCCTCTGCTGTGTATGTGTTCTCCTTGAAGTCAAAATAATTATAAACGTGCAAATTTCTGACCTATTTTACCAGCTTAGCTGTGTTTGCATTTCCCAGGGCAAGTGAAAGAGGCACACACCCTGCACTGCAGGCAACAAAACAGCACAACTCACTCCAGCTTTGGGCTATGGAAACATCTCCCAAATTATTGGTTTACCACAGAGCAACACCCCTACTATTTGTCTATGTTTATTTTTAACACACCATTAACTATGAAGAATAGATGAAAAAAGGGCAGCTTCAAACGTTATATCTAATATGCATAAAACATAGGCTACTGGATATATACATCTCTACCAGTGCTAATCCTAGCACTTCAGAAATCTCTGCTGATTGCAGAAGAATTAATATTTCACTTTGTGACTGATACAGAATACCTGCAAGAATGTTTTTCCCTCAACATTAAGAGTATCTATGTGGTAAAAATTAACACTGACAAAATTATTATTGTGAAAATATAAGAAACATAAAGAAAAAATTCCAATTAGAATCACAATTTTTGTCACTGGTGCATTTAACACACCTACATTAGCAGGTGTAAATCCACCCTCAGCAGCTGAACAGCAAAACCAAGTTGACTTTCTGTGCCTCTGTCCCTTAATCTGCCAAAATGGACAACCAGATACTGCCAGACAGTACTTGGTCATGCCAACTCCCAAACTGCCCTGGAATCACTTGAGAGTGCACTAAATCTGCCAAAACTGGGTCAGGAAACATTTAATAATTTCACTGTATAAAATGACTGAGGTCATGATCTAGAATCTACCCCCAGTGGTTTTTAATTTACAAGTATGGGCAGAGGCTTCAAGTCCTGCAAAGTCATTGTGGTGACTGTATGAGAGATTAGCTTCAGAACTGAAAAGTGATGGGTTTGCAGAAGAGATTCTTCTTTACCTGTCAAGACAGCCTAGCAGTTTTTGAAACATGATTTTCACCTCTATTATACTCCAAGGAAAGGATTTGCTGTTTCATTCTGCTGTTTACCAATACTGCTCTGCAGTATTACACATCAATTCTACAAAGGTTTCTTTCTATCAAAAAATATGGTTCTAATAATCTTCCTAGACACTCTTCTATAAAGTATTAGGATTATATATATATAGGAATTTCTCAGGACAAAATTACAAAATCTTTCCTGACAAACTTCTCTTGCAGGGTTTGAAATTCAATCCAATATACAACCAAAGGTAAAGTAAATGTGGTCTATATCTTTGTGCAGGAAAACAACCAAACAAAACCCCATGGGTTTTACCTTCAGGTAAGTTCTGAATACCTACAACAATTCCCTTCCATAAGGTTATGGCACTGGCATAACTGGTTAGTGAGTCACACCAATTTCCAGACTGTTTCTGTCACAGCAAGAAAGTTTTACTGAAGATGTGTTTATACATTTAGGTCACATAGCACAGTAAAACATAAATCCATGATAAATTCTTTCATATGTCTAATCAGGTTTAAATACTTTCTGTTGACCGTGAAAATAAATCTTCGTGAATCATCCCTTTTCTTTTCGCAAAGATTTTTTTAGTCTTTTTCCCCATGATGAGGACAAGTAGCAAAGCTGATTTAGGAGGCAGAAAGGGCTTCCTATACGAGTTAACAGACATGCATGAAGGATGATGCTTAAAATCTGTCATTCATTTCTAGGTGTTCAAATCTACGGGCAGGATGACAAAATTAAGGTCAGAGAACTGTCGGTGTAAACAGAAGATCACTTAATCTATGCTGCATCTGTAATTTGGGTATTTTAAGGGAGGAGGGTGCTGAACAGCTGGAATTCTAAATCTGAATGTTGTGACTTGCTGGTTTTTTTGCCTGCAACTTCAGTTTGAGATATACAAAAGGAGGAATGTGACTGCTTCTGATTAATGACACCAACTCGCATAGTCTCTTCATGGGATTAACCAAAGTGTGAGTCAAAAACCACAGGCAAGATCTGAAAACTGCTATTCCGTTCCAGCTAAATAATGCCAGCTCATTAAATACTTTCACCTAAGTCACTGATACATTTTTTAAAAACCAGATTAACAGTTTGAGATCTGATCTGTTCTGATCCCAGCTGTTCTTTGAGCAGCACACACAGTATGTGGGTATATTTATACAAGGGGAATTTGTGCATATGTAGATTTCCCAAACACAAAAAAAATTGCACCTAAATCTGATTTCAGCTGCTATCAGGAGCAAAAAATGTAACCCTGCTTTGGTTAGGTAGGGAGATAACCAAAACAACATATCCAAAAACACATAGGCTGGGATGCAGCCTGTAGCAACCTGGAGATTTTATCCCAACAGTTCTACCAATAAACCACCTTCTCTTCTCTTTAGCAGGTAGATTTTAAGAGAACTTCGTAAAATGCAAGGAAAATTCTATTTGAATCCCAAACACACTACTTTTTCCATCTACTTCCTTCAGGGCAAATGACAAAGCTGGATAAAATTCTAATTTAAATGCCCTGAATACATTTGTTGTCTTTTCTGTTAATAGATACAATGTGGAGATTTAGAGGAATAAACCTTTTCTATGAGAAATTAAGAGCGAATATAATTCTTTCATCTTACTTATTTTGTTTTAGTATCTTTTTAGAAGATGGTCAAAGTTTTTGGAGCCTGTTCTTCAGAGGGAAGCAATTTTCTTTCCCAAGCACCAAGGAGGAGAACTGAAACTGAAATCTTTTAAACTATATATCGAATACAAGCTTTCTTCTTTGGTTGTTAACTTGCATTTTTATTTGAATGCTACTGTAGATTTGTTAAGAAGCTGTATCTCACAAAGACAATATTAGCACAGACTCATTTTTAAGCAAAAATAGCACTGCACTGACAGGGAGAATTAAGAGATGAAAACCCATACTGTTTTGCTCCCAGTATCAAGAAGAAAAAGACTTCTGGAAGATTTGAGATCACTAAAGACAAAAAATTCAATAAGCCATGTATTTACCTTCTGCATCCCTAAATCTTTGCTGGCAGCAAGGAGTAAATAATTTATAACACAGGTGCAAATATCTTCCTCTTTATAATAATACTACGTTTTTCTTACTGTTACAAAGAGCTGAAGGACGTGGTTTTGCTCAGTGCAGTCACAGGAATTCTCAGTGTGCCGAAGATCAAAGATGCAGCTCTCAGGATAAGCTCTGTGAACTACGCTCAGGACTCCCCGAGCAAAAGAGGAGTTCACTACGCTGTCAGCATCACTTAACCATGAGCTAAGTCACTGACAGATGAAAAAAAAAGGCAATTTACATCCTGACCTGGACTGAACTATCAGATGCATACCATTTTTTAATAAAGTCGGTGTTTCCTGTGTTGCAGACTGTGTTCTCTCAAACACACAATCAGTAGTGAGGAAACATTCTCACCAGAGTTTTCACCACAATGCCTTGGGGGCCTTCTACAGAAGTCTGCCAATTCCTGAAACTTTGGAGTCTCTGGGGTAGAGATATTTTAAGTATGAATGTTCCCAAGCACATGTTCAGCAAGCCACATATGTAATAGCCAAGCAGAACAGCAATGGAGCTTTCCACTTTTGGTGGTAATTGCAATCACAAATAAGTGGAATGGATGCTATTTTTAAATGCTTATAACTGGGAAAAGAGGGTGTTTTGTTATGAAAAATACAAAACATATTAAAAAATTGGAAACATCAAAGATTTTGTGGGAAACAATCATCCATTATTATTTTCTTCTGAAGAAGCAGTAAACCAGTAGCAATGTTGGAGTATTTCATTCCTTCCTTCCCCAGGATGGGACACAGAAGGTAGCAAGAGGGTATAAATCTCTCACTGGGATGGTGGAGAGTTATCTCTGTCTACAGTGCATTTTTCTACTCTATTATGTACACTGCTTATTTTGCACACAGAAAGGAAAACAGTTTAAGACACATATCAGTGTTTCATCATCTCGTGGTGCTCCCACTTTAGATAAACACTGCTCCAATTTTCCAGAAAAACGCTGTATTTTGAAATAATTTCAAAATATTACACAACACTGACGGAGGCTGTGCTGGGGGCAAGGCCAGTTTTACCCTCTCTTTATAAGAATACAGTTCTCAACACAGGTCTGAGACACATTACATCCTCGTATTGCTCATGTTTCTGGCCATGTTTTCTTTAATCACTAGGAAAATCAGTAATACTTATTCACATGCTTCAGGCATTTGGATTGAATAAATATGAGCCAGAGGCCAGGTGTTCATACAGAAAAATCTACAATGCAGCCAAAAAGTACACGAGTTGTTAATGAGAAACATTTCATCCTCTCCAAATGCCCGTAATGTCAGGCCATAAGGAATTCTTCTTCCTTTTTAATTTCTAATAAATGCTAATGCACTTCAATCATCTTGTAACTCATCCCACATTAACCTCACCAGGAATGATACTGCCTTTCCAGGTGGGTGAGAGGTGTCAGCACTCACAGTCGTCTCTAGCACTTGCTCACAGCCAGTGGACTATGAAAAAGTGCAGCCACTGTCCAAAAAAGAGTGAGCAGGCTGATGCTGTCCCTGTTTTTTAGTTAATCCTGAGCTTCTGTGGCTGTTGGACAGCACCTACAGGCTTCCGGTAACTAAACAATTTATCTTTTTTTTTAAAAGATCTCAACTATTTTTATAGCTTTACTCTCAATTAACCTTTATTAAAAACTTATTATCAGTTCACATCATCTTATCAGAGCCCAGTATACACATGGAAAGAATTCTGCTTGTCTCTTTATATTAGTATTCAATTCTGTGTTTGTTAAATACGCTCTTAATGCACTGCTACTGACAGCTTGAATAAAATCTATAAAACACAAAAGCTGCAATTAAACAGCAAAAGCAATTTTAAAAAACTATCTCTGCTGAGCTACAGGCATCTCTTGTTATCTCATTAATGTACACAGGGGACAGGGTTGGTTTGTGCACTGTTTATGTACCCCGTGGTTTATAATATCCTTCCTACTCTCTTACAACATAAGAGTTGGTTACAGCAAGCACTCGGAATTCCATGAGCTACTCTCCTTTGGTTTTGCTCCTTGCATGAATTGTTAATGATGGCAGATACGAGACTCAAACAAAGCTAAAGGCATGTGAGTGCAGGCCATCAGCTGCACTTGTCAGACAAGAATGCTCGTCAATGCAGGCAGAGTATTTTGGTGCATGAAATAATAAATGACATCTTCCCAGGTATGGTGCATAGTAATGAAACACATGCAGAACACTGTAGAAAATGTAAAATGTGATAATCTACCCTAAGATGGAATTGCTCACAGATAATGGAAATTTCAGTGGAAAAGTAATGGGTTTACATTTGACCAATAAAGATCTCTTGAGTACAGAATAATTTAACAACTGAAGAAGTAACAGACGACCTGAGGGCAAGGAAAGAGTTATCTACCAAACACTTGCTTCCATAAAGAGGACATACTTTAGAAAGCTTCCTCTCCCTCCTATTCATTCAAATGATTAGCTGCATATTTTTACTAAGGAACACAGATTAGAAATAAGTTCTTTTTCAAAAATAAACACATTAAATCACAATAGTAGAAAAATTAGAGCGACATTTAGTGAAATACTGAAAAAGTTTTGAAGAAAACAACTTCTACACATCTATCTACTCAAAATGGCAAAATATTTGCAGAATTCACAGTGCTGCCAAAAGTATGTAAGCTAAAGTAACTTTTCCCAGAAGAGTTACCAAATAAAGTTTTTCTATGAAAATAGACAATTAGGATGAGGGCACTATAACTACATTGCTTCATGGCTACTGCTCTCTATGTAAACAAGGAAAGTACCCAAAATTGGACTTTTACCCCTATTTCAAAGCATCCAGTAATTTTATCATATGAATTGAGCAAACAAGAAAAGGAAACAGCCAATATATTGTAGCACCTAAAGTTTAAACAGCAACTTACCAGTGCACTTTTAGCTTCTTATACATTTCTTCTTTTTAATAACTTCTGGCTTCCTTGACCTCATGATAATAAATAAATTAATGTCTAGAGACCAGTGTATGTTTAAAAGCACATCAGCTGCTGATGCCAGGAAACTTTTCCTCATGCTAAGTTTTGCCCTCCTACCTTTATTTTACCTTCAACTGCTTACCATGACAACTACAGAATACACTTCCGAGATCGGATCCAACTCCTTTAAAAGGCAACATTCCCTAACCATGAGTGGCAAGTCTTTGGGTGCCAAATTTAACAGTCCAGGCTTCCCCTACATCTACAGAACATCCGCAGGATGATTCAGGGCCCCTAAATCAGGCAACTAACCATCCCCTCTGGGAGAGTATTGCAAACTTGAGTCCTTAACTAGGCATTTATACAATAGGTATCTAAAGTTCTATGATAGAAACAGCTTGATTATAAGTGTTGCACTGAATTCAATGGTCTTTGGAAATAACTTCTCCAATGCCAATTGTCCAATGTTTCTCTCCCCCCATCTTCACAGAGCTTTATGATCTCCAGCCCATACTTGCACTGCCACTGGATCACCTAAAAATGAACCTCACAAGCCTCAGATTTTCTCTCCAGCACCATAAACATAGTCAAACGATGGGTAACAACATAAACTTTCAAACTCACTTGATGACAGAGTATTTTTGAAGGACAGTCTTGATTTTTCTCTATAATGTGAATACAAGAAATAAACGAGATTTGCAAGAAAGCAGTTGTCTGGTTTGGGCTACATTATGATGTGGTACAGAACATTAGGCTTTGTAACAAGATTAAATGTCTTTTATTTATCTTTCAGTGTTCTATACCTAATGGAGTATGGATAGTGAGCTTCGAGTTTTTACTTTTGCCATATAAGATCATTTGACTTTTTCCTCTGCACTGTAATATGTATTTCATTTAATAAACCTTATAATTAAAAAAACCAACCCTGGTCTATTCAAGGATTACAATTCAGAGGGGGTTCACTTAATTCCAATAGATTTAACATCTGTGGTTTAAGTTGCAGAGAGCTTCAAAAGTAGCTATTGAAGTAATACATTGCTTCATTTACAAAGGAAATTGGATGCCTAATGCATTTTGTAGTGCAATAATAATGAAGCTGTAGTATTTGCATAAAGCATCCCACAGTAATACCAGGTGTTGGTCCTGTCTGAAAAAAGGTCTTCAGACTTTTGCTAGCCCAGTGTGGACTCATTATTCCATCTGGTTACACATTAGCATAGAGAACAGTGAAGTCCCCACTACAGAAAGCCACATCTGGGGAGGATTGATACCTCATCTGTGCCTGAAAAGCCAAAAGCATGCGGAGAAGGTGCTTTTTAATTTAACTGTTGGTGTGGACTGTGAGTGGAGAGCAGACTGGCCAGAAAGGACTGACCATAGCATCATAAAGATCTGCATTCCCCTCCCTACTTGGGATACAGCTGGTGCAGCTGCTTGGAGCAGGGCATGGGACAGGACTCACCAGAGACCTCTGACAGCAAATTTCTAGCCAGTGTTTGCTGTTGTCGTTCTTTTGACTTTGCTAGAGCTATTCCAGTTTTATTTCAGGTAAAGGCTTGTTTGTCCATGAATGTAATAAGTGTATGGGGCACAAGTCAGTGTTTTGGAAAAGACATACATGTCCAAATTCATAGCACTTGAGGGAGATGGCGGCTGTTATCAGCACAGTACTCCCTGGACTGCAAGCTGGGATTATGAAACATGTTTGAGTTTTGCTTTCTAAATGGTTCTGATTGGTCTGATCTTTCTCTTTTTCAGAGCATCAGTCTCTTTATCTTACCAACTCACTATTTACTAGAATAATCTCATCCTGATAATCATGATGATCATCTTTTCTTCTCTTGGGTATGTATTTATGTAGGTCTAATTCAAACCTAGGAGCTGAACTCCAAACGGTGTTACCGTATTAACTGCAACAACAAGCAAAGCAGAAAATTTCAGGGTTTAATCTGCTCAAGAGAGAAACACTCAGAACAGAACCATGTCTGGAAAATATCTATCCTGTGTCCGAGCATCTGTATAAGCATGCAGGAGGTATACTATGCTGTGAGTTCAAGCTCATTACCACCTCATTGCAAGTTTTTTATTGGAATTAAATTTCAATTGAGACTGAAATGAGTTTTGTTATCCCTACTGTGCTGCATGAAAGAAGATTCTTTGTGACAGCAGGAAGAATGATTGCCTTTGGGATAGAAAATATAAAATTTGAGATATATCTGTCACAAAATGATTTTTACAAAGTCAGCTAAGCTTACAAATACTTTTCTAGACTACGGTGCTCAGCACCCTCTTGCCAGTGAATATCCTAGGTGAAAAAGTGAGAAAATATGTCTGATTTGAAAAATGTTACTGCACTCAAGTTTCCCCAAAAATGAAGAACAAGAGCTTGATCACATTATATGAAATGATGACATTTTCCTAGAGCTTCTATCCCACCAAAATCTTCATTTACAAACAAGGCTCGTCACATGAAGATAATAAACCTACAGGGCAACACAGGACATGAAAGTCTCAAGTGTTCTAATTACCTTTTAATTGCCAGTCAAAGAATGCAAAACAAACAGAAACCCCAGTGATACAGAAAGAAAGTATTCTATAACTGGCTTCTTGCCTTGGAAAATATTTGCAAAGTTTGT
Source organism: Falcunculus frontatus (assembly GCA_013398115.1). Taxonomy (NCBI): domain Eukaryota; kingdom Metazoa; phylum Chordata; class Aves; order Passeriformes; genus Falcunculus; species Falcunculus frontatus. The sequence goes on along the minus strand of VZRV01005695.1, from coordinate 302,145 downwards.
AAGCCATTTTAAATCATTCACTTCATTAAGTCACATAATTAATCATCAATGTGACAAACAAAAATGTACCAATTCCTACATTTCTATATTTGCATATAATTATGTTTGTGTGTGCATATTATGTGCACTCTCACACAGACCAACATCATTGGGAGGCAAAGCTTTGATGTATGCAATGTCGCCTTGTCAAGCATCACCAAAAGATGATTTCAATCCCCCTTAGCCAGAAAAATATTTTATTGACTTTTGATCTACTAGATTGAAATTATGCAAATTACATTCAGACAGACAATAACAACAGTCACAAAAGAATATTCTAATACTTCTGTAGAGCAAGAAAGCATGAATCATAAGGCTGTATTCACACTAAGGGTTTCATAGAATTGTGGATGCCCCATCCCTGGAAGTGTTCAAGACCAGGTTGGATGGGGCTTGGAACAACCTGGTCTAGTGGAAGATGTCCCTGTCTATGGCAGGGGGTTGGAACAAAGTGATTGTTAAGGTCCTTTCCAACTCAAGCCATTCCATGATTCTACGAAAGAATGTACTTTTCCCTCGGAGAAAGAGCAGAAGGATGTAAGTTGCTACAAGAGCATGACAGTATTTACAGAATCCAGCAAGGCAACTTAACGGGGGAAAAACAATCCTACAGAAGCAAAAGCGCCCCTCTACCCAGCAGCACGTCTCAGGCTGCTTCCACTGCTCAAGAGAGAAAGTAAACAGCATCACAGTGGTCTGATATGTGCTAGCTCACTTTAAAAATAAATTCAAAAAACATCTTCACATGGCAAATGATCTGCATCTGTGTAACAGGAATGTCAAACTAAGTTTAAAGTGATTGTCTACAAATTTGCTGATAATACTACCGTGGCAGCAAATTTCTACAGAGAAAGGTGACATAGGGAGCAACCTCCTCCCCAAGGCGACCACACAGCAGGAAAGCAAGAGAGGGCTTTATTCAGGATGATGTTGAGGGAGGACTATCCATCAACACTCAGGAGCTTACATGCCAGTTCAGCAGTATCCAGAAGGCGGAGAGCCTTGAATGGTGCGGCCAGCATTGCTGCATTTGCTATGTCAGCATGAACCCAAGTAGCAAAAAGGAGTGTGAAAAGAGAATTAGTAATGTTCAGAATAGTGAATGTCAGCAAGGTAATGAACATTATTTACAAGCTTTTCTGTTGCACATTCAAGTACAGCAACAGGACTCTTATTTAAAGCAAAACAGCCTAAGAGAAGAAGCCCTTTTAAAGAAAAAGTAGATTCAAATTTAATTTCCAACAAAAGAAGGACTCTGACGTCATAAGGGACTTGGCACCTCTATACTAGCTTTCTCCCACTTTAGAATTGAAACAGATACAAGTGCATTTCTTTCTTTCACCCTTTGCTTGCCAATTATAAGATTTTAAAGTCAAGAACATTTGACATTAAAATGTGGAAATAGAATAAATATTCTAACCAGTTATAACTAATATTATCAAAGCAGACTCTTGTGGATTTTCATAATAATTTCATGGACCTTTGAGAATGAGAAATTGTTGTAGCTGCTTGCCTCTGCCTGATCCTACTTTGATCACTTCAAAACCAGCCAATAATGCCTCTGCCACAGTGCCAGTTCAGCCATTTTTATTTGCTTTCCCGAGGCTTTCAGTGTAACAGCCATTTAGCTGAAATAAACTTAGAACAGAGACCATGCCAGTCTTGGTTAAGCTATCTGAGCTAAAACCCAAACCAAACAAAAACAAAAACATATGAAAAACATTCCACAACAACTTACTGTGGACCCTTCCATCTTCTGCTTAAAACACCACCACAAGGCAGTTTTCTGTGCTGATTACCTTGTATTCTGTAGATGCTCTGCTGTCAACAGTTATGAATGAGTTATAAAGGGATTTAAATTAAAAAATCACCAACTTTGGAGCATTGAGGAATGATTTTTGCAAAATTAATATAAAACCCAACATTATTTTGACAGGAATTATATATTTTCATCAGACTTCTCAGTTCACCCAAGACACAAACTATTAACCAGATGATCCTACAACAGGGTCTTATAAAATACATGACTGTGTGATCAGGTTACACCTTAGTCTTTTCAGTGTTTTAGTAATCTAAACAAGCTCCCCAAATCTGGCAATGCTGACTGGGGTGGGGCTGTGGAGTAAATATACATTTTTTTTTTTTAAAAACCAGGTATGTCTCATTGATATACTGCTGATAATAATTAGCTGATGCCTTTTTAGCCTGTCTTTCTCTAGAAGCAAAGGGTACGTGTTAGTTCTTGGTGTGAGGGGAAGGAACAGGAATCTGTGCATTCCCTCTTTGGGCACAGGGACTGAGTTCAGCTAAACTGGAATGAGGGATAAGAAGCCCCAAACATTATAATGTTCTCATGAGTGTAAGGAAATGTGCAGTCAAGGGGGAGGCTGCAGCATGAAATTAAAGCTGATGATGTGCCAGGAAACCTATGTGATGAATGAGAGGGGTAGAAAAGGAACATTTCTTATAAATGTATCACACAATAGTTTCACACAAGGATAAGTGAAGTTCCTGAGTACCACACACGGAGGCATCTTCTGCCTCATTAACAGGTTAGGAGGCTGGGTCATATACCAAAGTATTTCACCCCATGACAGAAGAGAGAGGGAAGAGTGATTCCCTTCCGGCCCTCTGACCTCCCTGGTCTAAGGGACTTTAAATCCTGGCTAAGCCTTCCCTAGAATCACAAGACTCTGCAGAGGTAGAAACTTACTCTGGCACCTTCCCAGGGCATTAGGAGCATCTCCAACAGAGGAAAAAAGCTGGGTGCTTTTCCCACTGCTGGAAGACAGTACACACATGGCAACATCCAGATTGGGGAGAGAAGACAAGCTGGCAGGGAAGTAAGCCCAGAGCAGGGCACAGGAACATCACTGCAGATGCACAGCCAAAGCAGTGCCCAGTGATTTTGGCATTAGGGGTATGTTTAGAACCACAGGACAACTGCAGCACCACTAAGTCCCAGGGCTGCAGAAACTACTTTAACTGTTCTAGCATTAGGAGTCAACTGTGGAGTTGACTGTGCATTTTGGGAGGACTCCAACATTTCCTTTGCATTAACTTCCTTACAAACACATGTTTCCTAGTCATACAAATTATAGTAGAGACTTGAGCTATTAAGAATGTAAGTTCCCAAAATTATCTCCCAAATTCACCTCTGGATGATCCAGAGAACAGGATAGCAATATAATGCTGCTGGCTCCATTACTGGGTGTATTTCCAGCTGACTGCAGATAACATCATGAAAGTAGGAAATACATAATAGGTACATAATAATCCAAATGGAAACTCCTCCGGTGACTCCACTGTGAACAGCTACCAGGACGTGCAGGTAAACACTGAGAAAGAACTTGTTGCTGCCAGCTGTGCCAGTGAAAGGTTGCCAGTGGCAGCTGCAATGATAAGGACATGCTTATGAAATGTCACTCACCAAACCAGAGCTGCCACAGAAAGCAAGAACTAGAAACTACTACTAAAACTAACTCCCTCAGCTGAGCTGAGAAAGGCTGCTGTCAAAAGAGTTCTTCAAAATACCATACACCAAGATGTTACTGCAAGAGAGTAAGAAACAGGGAAATGGAAAAAGAAAACAGCAGCAGACTGAAGGGAGAAAACCCCCATACATCAAAGACAGTTTCTCAAATGATGGTTATAAAATATAGGGGGGGGGGGGGAGAATTATGTCTCTCCTTCTATTTTTGTATCCAATATGATTTTAGATTCTTTCCCTAAAGAACCTGAGATGGAAAATTTCAGATCCAGTGGCTGAAGTCAAATAGGACCGTAACTATTTGCAAGCAGAACTGTATAACAGAATGTGCCAGGTGGCCTTATGAATACATAATAATAAATGGAAAAAGAGAATATGCAGATGGAATGCCAGATTCTCTCATGTCATGTACATAACAAGCACCAGGCCAGTCCCCAGAGATGGTGGCTGGCCCTGAGCCTGCACAGCATCCCAAGTGATGGAACCTACGGAAGAAAACTGAAACTGGGGTATCGGACAAGAAAAGATTATTAACCAAGCAGGGAGCATTCCTACAAAAAGAAACTAAGTTTATGAAGGGATTAAGGGAGTCTAAAATGAGAGCAAAGATAAACCTAGAAGTGTCTGTTACCTGCTTCCTACATAAGCCAACCAGAGCTGTAACCTGACACTGCATCATCTTTCACCTGAAGAAATGCAGAATCTTTTATTACAAAAACACCTTTTTGGAAGAGAAGCTGGTTGCTTCTCCTTTTTGTGACCCCTCCAACCTTTCAACATTTTGTAGGTTGCTGGGACCACAGGAAGGAAGTTATGAGCTCACCCTGCCCAAGTTATATTATTCTGAAAAGAGCATTGTTTTAGAGGCCAATAACTTCTTGAAGAGATTGCATGCTTGATAGCTTTAACTAGCTATTGTATGCTATTACTGCTGTCTTACCCTAATTTCCTGCTTCTTTCTTATCTAAATTTTAAACTTGGCAGTGTTGCTCTTCCTGAGATTTAGCTCTACATGGCCAAAGCCACACTAATCCAACTGTAGCACTTGGATTTTTAACAGATAATAAGCATACATACAGGACTTTTCCCACACACTCTTCCAGGAAATCTCAATAAAGTTAAATATAACAGGAAGAAACCTCGTATTACTCATTCTGGTGATTATAATACTTTTGGTCTTTGATTTCTGGTAAGAGCTAGTCTTTCACAGAAGCTCTAAATAAGCAATAAAGCACCAAATGAATGAGACAATTAATGAAGTTTTCCACAAACAACTAGAAGAATCTCAAAGTGAAGACCAAACAATATTTTAGGATAATCTAACTGCTTGCATGCTAGATTTGTCTAACCATGACAGGTGAAATCCAGAAATATGGGCCTGCAATATATGTATGGCAAAAGTGACAGAAACACTTTCCATTAGAAGAGGTTTTCAAGAAGCATTTTGCTTTTTGAAATTTTTTTAAAATTTGTAATTAACCAAATGCAGTGTTTAAATTCCCTTCTGCACTATTAAGCATCCAAACACAGACTGTGGCACTAAATCGGAAAGCAAATTTATCAGATAAGGTTTTTTCATTTGGCTGGTTTTAAAAACTAAGTGACCATAGAGTGCACATGGTAATTAATCGTATGCATTTCTCACTGTCTATACTGGATAATTAAAACATTCACAGAGAGCAAAGACAAAGCTCAATTCTCTGTACTCTCATATGGTTCAAGATATGACAAATCTAATTTGGACTACTTAACAGATTATTTACCTCATCAATATCCCAGTGAGAAATAAAAAGTACAAATCAGAGCAGAACAACTCAGAGTGGGGCAAGTTTTTGATTGGAATTCCATGAATCAAGTTCTTCTTTGGAGAACTCTAGCACACACAACCTGAAATCAAAGGGCAAAGGTTCCCTTCAGCAAAAAGATCACAGGGAATCAAGGGCTGTTTCTTGTCACAAAGCTGAAACCTAAACATGGCCCAACATTTTCTTTTTCGATGGAAAAGTAATTTTTTTTTTTATATAGAATAAAATATTGTACACCGCAATTGATATTTTAGTATGTTTTCTATTATATAAAATTTACTGTCAGGTTCTGAGTCCTCTTGAAATGCTCAACTTCCATAAATAGTCACTGAAGGAGGAGCAGGTCCATTTCAAGGACCCACTCACCCAACACTGGTGTCAAAATTTAGACAAAATACAGATTTCTAATGGCTCTACCTTCCCCTCAGCACTGACAGGAAAACTAAGCATTATTTCAGAATTCTTGCTTACTGCCTGCTACATTGATGTAGACTGAGTTGCTTCTCTAAATATTCTTTGCAAAGAGTGGCAAAGGCTTTTGTTGTTTTCCCTTGAACATCCCTTCCTCCCAAGTGATTGGTCCAAGAATATTATTATAGGTTCCAGGGGAAAGGTAATTATAATTAAGGTTACACAATGCTTTCCTATAAGAATCTACTCTCATTTGTTAGTTCATTTTGAATGGGAAAATTCAAACTTACAATGTCATTTAGAGAAGAAAAAAATACAGCTTTTTTTCCCCCTATTTTTTTGAGAGAATTCCTAGTACCTCCATGCTGAAGAATAGGATTTGATATCCTGCACCAAGATACTAAAGATGTGAGAGATGCAACTATCAAAAGAGCCTGCTCCTGCAAGACTCTCAGATCTCTTCCTAATAAAGCCTTGTTAAAATTCAGCAGGAACATACTTTGAGGATTCAATATATGCCAGATCAAGGGGCTGGACAAGGCTTTTCCTTGCTGTTCTTTCCCCTGGCAGAGGATGACTGCTATAACATGAAGCCAAAGCCATAAGGCAGGGGACTGGCTCTGCTGTTCTCTCTGTGCTGTGACTGTTCTCTCAGTGCCCAAATTCTGAGCGGGAACAGAGGCAGCCACACGCATCATAGAGGAGAAAGGAGGGAAATATCCAAGCAAAAGGCCGGTGCAAAAAAAGGAAGATGAGAAAGATCACATGAGAGAGTTCTTGCGACTCTGACTGGGGTGTTGATCAGAAAGAAGTCTGAAAAGAGCACTTAAGAAGAATTTGGAGAAATGAGGTGATGAGGTGGAGAATGAAACCTCTGCAGTCAGCTAGAGAACATTCCCTTCCAAAACATGAACTCAAACATCTGACCCCAGTGAACCAGACAAAACGTGTAAGGCTATACTATAAAACAACTGCCAATTCTACTTACTTAGTTTGTCCACGTAGAAGTCTGAACCTCAGGACCTTCTAGAGTGCAAATAACGTGTGCAAGGGTTGCCTTTCTTTTATTTTTTTCTTTGGTTTGTTTTAAGTCTTTAAAACCTGAGAATTGCTTTAAAGATACATTATAAAGTTCAATTCTGTAAAATTCAAAAGTTATATTAGAAAAGCCCAGATTTAACACAGTCTTTTCAAGCTACTGCTTGATACTTTGCCAACAATGATTGTCTATAATCGTCCTCCTCCTTCCAGAAGGATGGTCAGAAATAGACCTTAATTCTAAAAGGCTCCAGCAAGGTGTCAATGGCATTGACTCTCATTACACTCTCCTGTGGGCATCTCTCTCCCATTTTGTTTTCTTTTCCTCTGCACCCTGTTGCTATTAAAAAACCTCAAACCAGTAATTTAGTTTTAGAAAACAAAACTGATGGTGGTTCAATGCACCAAAACTGGACCTTACTGTTACTTAATGCCCAGGCTCCTGTCAATACATCAGGCGATGCAAATCATCTAAAGTTTCTACCTCAAAATATAGATGTTAAGTTTCTAAAGAGCCATAGAATGATGTAAGAATCTATATTGGAAGTCAGGCTCTGCATTTTTAAGTTTTTTTTACACTGCACTAATACTTTTAGAAGAAAAAAGAAAAGATGGAGAAGGTCAGATGGGCTAGGAGAAATTAATGGTTGGAGGAGAACTTGTGCCTCCTCTTCTGTGTGACCCCCTCATGTGCTGCAGCTCTTGCCACAAGCTCACAGGGGCAGGGTGAAAGCTGGGAGATGGGAGAAAGGCACAGAGATTTGCACATAGATCATCCCTGTCTCTAATCCTGTCCCTTTGGTCCTGCTTCCTAGTCCATGTGGCAATTACAACTCTGGTATTTGGTACAGGTTCTTCCCTGGCCAAGGTCCATCTCAGCACCCAGAACATCTGAAAGTCCCTGATTAAAGAGCTATTACATCTTTTCCTCCTCCTTAACTCACACATCTTTAAGAAAAGCTGTCCTCAAACAGCTCTTTAGAAATGAGGTATTTTCTTCATAATTGGCTCATCAAAAGCTCAATACCTCTTGCCTAGATCATTCATTCTCTGAACTTGTGCTTCAATGAGATTTTTGATAGGCAATTTATCTAAAATACCCTGAAATATCCTTAACTGCTATTTCAAGTGGAAACAGTGTGTCCCACATTGAGTCAAATTTTGTATTCAATGTCAGAAATATGTGACAGGTGTTGTACCCTGCTAAGAATGATGATAAGCCTGACAGCATGGGGGATTCACCATAGACAGTGGATTTGTCATTTCCTTTGTTTGTTGCTACTTTTGAGGCTTTATTGGAAACATGCTCAACGACAGAAGATTCTGAGTTTCTGAGTCCTGTGTTCACTACCCACAACCCCCAAAAGGGATCCTGTCACTGAAACAATAAAGCTAAATAGGTTTAAAAAATAAATAAATTTTAAGAAAGGGAAAAAAAAAAAATTACAGTACTGCTTCATTATGCGCTGCCCACCAGGGTCTATCCTCCCTTAAGAGTGGGCACCTCTAAAGACAAGAAATAGAATCATGTGACAGATACTGCAATGAACTCAGGTAAATCAGTTTTGTGCCTCTACTGTCTCTTGGAATAGAGTTAATATTGAATGATATGAAACATTCACGTATTGGCAAAGGGAAAAATAAGAATATTGATGCCTGTAAAAAACGACCTGGAAGTGGCAGCGACATTATAAACAGTATTTTAATATTACGGAAATTACAAGCACATGATACAGAGGGGATGATACATTGATTTTCCTCATTCTGCACCATGCATGTCACTAAGATCAATGGAAGTCATATACCTATATCAAGGAAATGATATTATGTGGAATTATTTATAGAATGGCTGCTTCAGGTACACACCAATTGCAGCATCATAATGACCCAACTTATGACTGAGGACAAAGCCATCTATTACATACTGTAAATGATAAAGCTTGCATTCCCATCATTGCTTCATTCACCACATTTTTCATAAGTGAAAGGAAGAAATAACAGAAGGATTCTCGTACAGCCTTTTTTTTTTTATATAAAGAAGCAATAAACATTGTATAGTTTATTGCTAAAAGACAATGGTTTTACTTACAAACTAAGTCATTAAAACCAGCTACTGGCAGTATTTTCCAAAACAGCGTTATGCAATTTACACCAAAGAAAATATGCTGAAACTTCAGGAATCACTTCTTGATTGCTCAAAATTCTGGGGACCCCAAAGAAGCTGAAAAGCAGCAGCACACAGAAGTCCAGCATCTCCAAACTTCTGGTGGTGAGAAAGCACGAACTTGTAAGCATATGCTTCCCTTTTCCAACAGTCAGCAAAGCTGTGTCAGCACTGGCAGGAAAAGAAAAAGCCTTACAGCTACACAGGCACCTTTATAATTTTCATATCTCAAAATGATGGCATTTCCAATAAAGGCTGCTTTTAAATCACCATTTACTTCAACAGCTCACTTAGTTTCACAGTAGTCTCTATCTCCTACTGTTAACTCTTGAAAGAAGCCTTTCAAAGATCAATCCAGTCTGTTAGGATTCTGGATGTTAAAATTGAATTTTTCATGACTACTTGTTCTTTTGAAAGGCTTGAAAGCAATTTATGGCAATCAGCACAAAGGGATTTGATTGACAAAGTTTAACAAAGTGATCTAGAGAAGATTCGTTGGGGAAAAACTGCTAAAATTGTGAATTAAATGGCAAATAGTTTTTCTCTGTCTGTCCTTGAAAAAAAAATAGGTTCTTTTAGATGTGAAAATCATTCTAAAAGCTTCTAAAAGTACCTAATGAAAAGTTTAGAAATGCACAGCATTATCTTTCAAATCTGCAAAAGTAATCAAATAAAAAGAAACTACGAAAGGACAAGTATAACAATGGCTACCAAACAAGTCTGTTGACGTCATTCACAACAAACCTCAAAAACACAGTTGCCAAACTTCTCTCCAGTGAAATACAGGACATTTAGCTGTGGAAATTAAGGGAGTTTTCTCCTCTCCTTTGCCTATTTGCTCTTTACTTCCCAGTTTGCTGTCTCAAATTGCCTTTCTCTGCAATTCTGCTTTCTCTGTCTGCTGACAGGAGCAGTGCCCAGCTGGAGGATCCCTGCCAGGCCCCCCAGGCAGCAGCGCTGTGTCCCTTCCAACACTGCTCCAGAGGCTCTCCGGCAGTGGACAGTGAGCAGCAATCCCTGCTGAATGTCTGTAGCACCAAAGACACACCCCCCCCTCCCCCAAGACACATCTTAAAACTGCCAGGCCAACTCTCATTGGGATTTGACATTTTTACTCTTCTGTTCTGAATTTTTGGGCTTTCATTGACCAACTCACGAGGAAAAAAGAGTTATTTGAGAGGGAAAAAGAATAATCTGGCTGCTTTTCTTTTTTTAAAATTCTATTTTTGAACCTCCAATTACGTGAACAGTGTTAGACTGATAACAACTAGCATAGTTAAAACATTTATTTATTTATTTATTCTCCTGAGGGTGCAAATTATTTTGTATGCTACTGCCACTACTTGCAAAGCCTTTGCTTTAATACTCAAGACAATCCTACCACCTGAGTCAAAATCACTGCCTCATATCAAGCACATCTTTCACCTACTTTAGTTCAAGTTTGAAATTCATTTACAGGGTAAGAGCAGGATAAAGCTTTTTCCTGTTTGAAACTACAGTATGACCGATAGATTTCACATTTTTGTAGTGGTGCTTCAACCTCATATACCCATCTGCCAAACTAATTTTTAAGTATTATCCAGATTTTTTTGTCTGTAGACTATTCTTTTGTGACTTCAAATTACCATTACCTGCAAATGTAACTAATGTGTTAATCTTCTCAACTTTCAAATCAGTCACATGATATAAACCCACTCAAAATAATTTATATCTCGATCTACAAAAACCTACTAGACTTTTGTACTAACAAGTTAGGGGTTTTTTAAAATTATATTTGTCCGTGAAAGTTTTCCAATCCACTACTCAATGCTGTTCTAACATTATGGTGTTTTTATATAATTTATTAGTTTTCCTGTGTCTGATAACTTACTGTAACTTACACACTTTCATAGTTATTGGAGACATAACAGAAAAAAAAAAGCATTTGAAATGCCAACACAAATGAAATTTAACACAGAAAACTCAGAATTAATGATAAAACATGAAGTTATGAAAGACTGCACACAAGTCATTCACTGACTGAATTACTGCAGAGACTGGGGGATTTATGCAAGATAACAACACATACAAAATGATACAGCTCAATTCAACACACCATATCTCACTGCATTGGCACCTTGTGAACCAAACCTACAGCTGAGCCATCTCTGCTCATTTACTCATCATAAAACTACCTTTTTTCTTTAGAACAGCTATCTTTGCCAAAGGACAAAAGGACACCATGTGGGTAAACCTACAGTATTAATCTAGACATTAAAAACACCTATTTTGGCAATAATAAATACGAAGGTCCAGAATTACCCATTACAGACTCTAAACATGGTTGTTTACTTAGTATGAACTTTGCAAATCCACCACACAAACAATTTGTGTTTCATGAAAGTCCAAGATATTATTCAGTTACTTCTTTGAAGGCTGACCAAAAGATTTTCTATTAGTTTTACAATGACCTTTGTTCTATATTATTCCAGTGTTGTGGATACATTTTTTAAAACTCCTATAGAAAATATGATTAAAACTGTTATGATACGATTAAAACCGTACGATTAAGCTCATTAAAACCAATGATGAAAGTTTCTTTAGACAATCCAGCATGTGGATTCGTTTTATGATCAAAACTTGTTTCCTCAATAAAGTTTTCTATTCATCAAAGACTCAGGTAATGAGAAATCTTTACATCTTTTAATTACACGTTCCTGATAACATCAGCCTCAATTTCTGCATAGTTGCAATTTAGAATAAAACATGTTTTAATTAACTTTTTTTAAAGCACAGTAAAGACTTTATCAGATATTAATGGCAACCACCAACAGTCCAAACCTACTTGGATGTCTCTTTTCAATAACACAAACTAGTAAGAATTGCTACCTGTAATTGCTTCTGCATTGCATCCGTATTGCATCATATGCTTCTTTTGCTTTCACAGTATTTGTATAAATGTTATACAAATTATTTAATGACTGTGACAATGTTTTTAAAAATACCCTCAAAACTGAAATAACTTTTTTAAAAGCAACTGCTGCTCAGATTCTACAGTCAGTGAGCTGACGCTTGCAAGGTTTCACGTATCTCAGAAACTGTTAATTACTGATAAAACGCACAGCTGCAAAGACCCTGCACTCCAGAGGTGACTTACCAGCGGTCAGGCTGCTGCTCAGCCTCTGCTCAGCCAGGCCTGGGCTCTACTGGGCATTTACAACCAGCTTTAGACCCTCTGTGCTGGTGGTCCTGGCCTAACTCGAAGTGCACGGAACCCCACCTACCTCCTCATGCAATCCAGCGCCCGAATGAAGAAGTCTTTGTGCAGCTGGTGCTCATCCCTCAGGATGGAGCACTGCTCCAGTGTCACCGACATGGATGTCCTGTCTTTGGCACTTTTGCAGCAGGTGAAGCGCACTCCATTCAGCTTGCGGCAAATCTGAAACACAGGCAGGCCCCACAGGTTGGCCCTTCCCACGCCAGGCAGGCTGTGCAGCCCCTACAGCTCTGCAAGCCCACAAAGTCCATACCAAGACCTACAGTATTTCTCAAGGAGAAAGCACCTATTAGAAGTTAGTACTGGTACATCCAATTCTTGAACTTGAAATAGGATTTTTGTTAGCCTAGGCTATATAAAAAACCCCAGTTCCTTCACTGTTTCCTCACTTAATCTGGCAACCACCCTGCTCAATGAAAACTTAATTGTCTGAACACCTAATGAATAAAGAAAAACTTTGGTAAGTCTTAACTCACAAACATGAATACAACAGACTAACTTCTTGTGAACACATGGATTCAGACACATCTGAACTTAAATAGTTTTTATTTTCAACAGGTAAACTGTTCAATATGTGACTCACAATTAATAAAGTTTAACACAAATAACTGCCATGGATTGTCTACTTTCACTTATACTTCGAAAAAGTTATAAGGCATAAGGGAAACATGACACTTTTGAGGATAATTTCTCCCCTTAAGAATCAATCTGTGGTTGTACCAGTCCATTAGTTTATACTTTGGTTTCAAACAATATTTTGCTAGAAAAAGAAAAATTTGAAGGAGAAATGCCATACCCAAGTGTGGGTCTACCTTTCCCCAGACATAATTTGTCCTGAGAAAAGGTAATACTTTGCCTTGCTTACACCTATCCCTGGAGAATCATAGGTATACCAGTATGAAACCCCAAAATGTTAATGAGAATAAGGCAAGGCAATAAATTACAGCAGTAATCATCCAAAGGAACTTCCCATATTGGCTATCATGGGAGAGCTTGCAGGATGAAACTGGAACATGATCTCCATAATGTCACTTCAGCAAATAAGCATTTCTTCATCTGTTAAGTTCATTCTCAGGAATTCTATTAAAATCAATGGCCCAGAAAATACTTAAGAGTCTAATGTCTTTGTGACACCATGGTGAGGGCAATCTCAAAAGTTTAATTCAGGGAATCAATTAAGGGAATCTTACTTAGAACCCAAAGAGGTACAGGGTAGTGAAGGAGAACCTATGAGTGTTTCTTCAATCCTATGATTCAAAATTCTCAAAGTGAAATCTGTTTAAAAATTTGCAGTTGCACTGGGATTTAAATGAAATAGTATATGGTAATTTTCTCAAATAATGCTGTGAAAGAAGTTAACTGTTTAATTGAAGAGATTAATTATCTTTACAATAGTGTCTTGGGAAGTCCATGAGTCATGGGGGCTATTCAACATGAATGAGTCATTAAAAAAATTAAAAAGATAAAAAATAATAAAAAAGTAAGGTCATAGAAAATCCAAGGTAATTATTCTGGATGAGTGATGGGCTCTGATGTAGGGAAGACATAGGAAGAGAAGAAATAGACTTAACTTCTATTAGATTTATTCTTACAGTCCAGTTACATCAGGGATTACATGTAGATACAGATACATACGTGGAATCTCACACAACTAAAGCAATAAAAAAATTATATTGCACAGCTACTGCACTGACAAAGTTATATTCTTACATCCTTTTCAAGAAATAAATGGAACATAACATAACAGTGTGTAGATCAATGGAACCAGAAATACACATTTCAGAAAGTTAAAGTAAGGAAACCTAGAGAGAAATAGAATTCAGTGAACGAAAAACCTGAAACACTTTGTTATATCCAAAGAATGCTTTTTACCCATGAAATTATTTTCAGGGAACCCTGAATAGATGGTAAGATACAACTTTCTATACCCAAAGATTTAGCACATTCTGGCATATTCTTTGTAACTCATTTTATACTATAACTTTTACTTTTTTAAAAGCAATGTTTCATAGTAATTGCAGGACTGGTACTGCAGGAAAAACTTATATTTTTACTTACAAAGGATTTATGCTGCCATAGCATGTGATAATATTTATTAACCACATGGCAAAATGTTATTAGTAATATAAAAGTTATGGCAGTGTTATTAATACAAATAGTTAAGATTGTCTTTTCCTGGTGTTAATAAAAAGTCACAGAAAATGTTATTAATAATCTTGTATTAAATATTTATTTGCATTGAAGGGTATATACATTTGAAACTCTCCCAAAAAACAAAGTCTTGCTTCACTTTCAGCAGATACCAAAAACTCCCTGCTGGTATAAGAGAGCAGAGATACCAAGGGTACTTTTCTAAATATAAGAAACCTACCTGGCTGAATTTCACATTCCTGAAAAGCCTGAGCTCTTTAAAAACATCTAAGAGTTGTTTTCCAGGCCTTTTTTTTTTTAATAGGTATGTGCAAACTCCACAGAATTGGGAAACAGAAAAGAATTATGGGAAAAAAGCAAAGAAAGTATTAATCATTGTTAAATACACAATTTTCTTTGTGTTCTCCCTGTGTCTGATTGCCTGTCCTTTACATGTCTTTTGCAACAATTACTTGTGAAATTAATTTAATTACAGAAAATCAAAAGTTGAATGCAGCAATAGTAAAAAAAAGCCAGAGCAAGCAATCATGTCCCACATCATGCCTCAAGGACACTAAAAAAAAAGAAATTATTTTGAGTGATTTTATATTATCAAGGAATGGATATTAATCAAATCACTTGAATTCCAGCAGGTTCTACCAGTTTAAAAAGTGAGAAAAAGAAATGCTCTGCAATTTAAGTGGAGGAAGAAGAGGTACATTTAAGAGTGGAATGAGTGACTATGAGAGTGAGTATGCTAGAAAACCATTTCAGCACATCTGCCTACTTTAACCAGTGAGTTCTCCAATCATATCCTTAAAATCCATAGCACTTAAAATATCAGCAGGCTTCTGAAAATTACTTCATCATTAACTCATCGTTTTCTTTGAAACAAGAGAGCTTACCGTTGCAGCCAGCCACATGATTTCTACATTCTTTCTTTTTTTGGCCTGGATATTTTGATGAAGACTTTCTAGCAATCCCTTTAAATCATTTTGTTCTTGAAAATGTGGTAGACCTGGAAAAAAGGATGATAAAGTTGCTTATTATGATAAGGTTGGTGATATGGTTGTCCTGACTAAAGAATTCTCAGGGTGAAGAACAGGTCTATTATTTATAGCCTTGTTTGGGAACACAGGATGGAAATTACCAGCTAAATATTTAAGGAATAAGCAAACCTTATGTCTTTCTGAGTATTGGGTTGTCCTCCCTAAGATCTTCATGTGGAAAATTAAAGTGTCTTCAACCTTTATCTTATAAATGGATGGTGAAAAACAAAATCAAATCTCTGCTGCAGTTCTGTTCATCAGGAATTACAGACATTCAATGGAAATCAGAAAAAAACCCTGAGTGTATTACAACCTGCTTTGATGGGATGATTTTTTTTTATTTTAAAGTCAAAAATTCTTGTTTTGTTTTCAAATTGAAACATCTCATTTTTGTTTTGAAATGTGCCTTAGTTTTTTATATAATGTAACATAAGGTTAAACAGCACTAAGTATCCCCTCTAAAGTGTAACAAAGGGTATTTCTCAGACTGAAATTAAATGGGCTTTATTTTGAAGTAGAAAATAATTTCAGGTTACTTAAAATCCAAATTTTTACCAGCTTGTTCTGGGTATGGCATCTAAGCTGCAGTTTAATTTATCCTCCATCTCTAGCATACATTCAAGAGTAGGCAATTTAATTTCCTCTTTTGTTTCATATGTTTATATAGGAGGATTTTTTCCTAACGTTACCTTTATCTTCACTAGTTTTGAAAATCAGTAGAAACAAGCAGAGTCTGTTTTCTGAAATTATTTTTTCTCATGGTGGTGAAGTAAAAAGAAGTTTAATTATAGTTATCACCAAAAAAAAAAAAAGGCTCAGAATCAACTGAAATAAAGTAAAACTAAATTGATAAACGGATACAGTTTCCTCAAGCAGAGAAAGTAAATTGTCCATCCAGTGAGGGAAAAAAACCCAACAACCCAGGCCCCAAACCCAAGCCCAAAGACTTATACTCAATTGAAAGAATAAAAATGAGAGATGCATTAATGAAGGTCAATACCCATTCTCCTAACCTGATCCAAGCCAGAATGATCCCTCTTACCAACAGGCTTTTACCTTTTACATCTAATAAATTCAGTAGTTTCCCTTATCCATGATTCATAGTAAGAAGTCATTTAAATATATTCAAAAAGAACTAAGTTGCTTTACTCATACTGTGCTGTCTAAAAACCCCCAAACAAATAAACAAACAAA